>JAUCBN010000042.1:10000000-10132500 GCA_035048815.1 Abelmoschus esculentus
TTTAACTATATAAACTCATAAAATTTGATTTAAAAACATCTGGTTTTGGTTTTGTTGGGATTAAAACGTGCATGTCTAAAAAGGCTTTATAGAGAATCCGTTCGAATTTTAATCGAGTAAAAAGCTTAAAATTTGAGATCAATTTTAATTATTTTTTTTTCAAAAGCCCATAGTTAACTACTTGAACTCATAAAATTTGATTTCATAATATCTTGTTGTCGTTTTTTGAGGATTAAAATGTAAATGTCTAAATAGGTTTTATAGAGTATCCGTTGTAATTTTAAACGAGTAAAAACTTGAAAATTTGAGATTTATATGTATAATTTTGTTTAAAAGCCCATAATTAACAATTTTAACTCATAAAATTTGATTTAATAATATCTGGTTTTCGTTTTCTTGGGATTAAAACGTGCATGCATAAAAAGGCTTTATAAAGAATCCGTTCCAATTTTAACCGCGTAAAAAGCTAAAAATTTTAGATTAATTTGTATAATTTTGTTCATAAGCCCATTCTTAACTATTTGAACTCATAAAATTTGATTTAATAACATTTGTTTATCATTTTGTTGGGAATAAAATGTGCATGTCTAAAAAGGTTTTATAGAGAATCCGTTCAAATTTTAACCGAGTAAAAATCAGAAAATTTGAGATTAATATGTATAATTTTGTTTAAAAGACCATAATTAACTATTTGAACTCATAAAATTTTATTTAATAACATTTGGTAGTCATTTTTTGGGATTAAAACGTGCATGTCTAAAAAGGCTTTATAGAGAATTCGTTCGAATTTTAACAGAGTAAAAAGTTGAAAATCATGGACTAATCTGCATAATTTTGATCAAAAGCCCATAATTAACTATTTAATCTCATAAAATTTGATTTAGTAACATCTGGTTTTCGTTTTGTTGGGATTAAAACGTGCATGTCTAAACAGGCTTTATAAAGAATCTGTTCAAATTTTAACTGCGTAAAAAGCTAAAAATTTTAGATTAAATTGTGTAATTTTTTTCAAAATCCCATATTTAACTATTTAAACTCATAAAATTTGATTTAATAACATCTGGTTTTGGTTTTGTTGGGATTAAAACGTGCATGTATATAAAGGCTTTATAGAGAATCCGTTCGAATTTTAACCGAGTAAAAAGCTTAAAATTTGAGATTAATTTTAATAATTTTTTTCAAAAGCCCATAGTTAACTATTTGAACTCATAAAATTTGATTTCACAATATCTGATTGTCTTTTTTTTGGATTAAAACGTGAATGTCTAAATGGGCTTTATAGAGGATCTGTTGCAATTTTAACCAAGTAAAAACTTGAAAATTTGAGATTAATATGTATAATTTTGTTTAAAAGCCCATAATTAACAGTATTAACTCATAAAATTTGATTTAATAATATTTGGATTTCGTTTTGTTGGGATTAAGACGTGTATGCCTAAAAAGGCTTTATAAAGAATCCGTTCCAATTTTAACAGCGTAAAAAGCTAAATATTTTAGATTAATTTGTATAATTTTGTTCAAAAACCCGTTGTTAACTATTTGAACTCATAAAATTTGATTTAATAACATTTGGTTGTCATTTTGTTGGATTAAAATGTGCATGTCCAAAAAGGTTTTATAGAGAATCCGTTCGAATTTTAGCCGAGTAAAAATCTAAAAATTTTAGATTAATATGTATAGTTTTGTTTAAAAGCACATATTTAACTATTTAAACTCATAAAATTTGATTTAATAACATCAGGTTTTGTTTTTTAGGGATTAAAACGTGCATGTCTAAAAAGGCTTTATAAAGAATCCGTTCGAATTTTAACCGAGTGAAAAGCTAAAAATTTTAGATTAATATGTATAATTTTGTTCAAAAGCCAATAATTAACTATTTAAACTCATAAAATTTGATTTAATAATGTATGGTTGTCGTTTTTTGGATTAAAACGTGCATGTCTAAAAGGGCTTTATAGAGAATCCGTTCGAATTTTAACCGAGTAAAAAGCTGAAAATTTTAGATTCATCTGTATAATTTTGTTCAAAATCCCATAATTAACTATTTGAACTCACAAAATTTGACTTAATAACATCTAGTTTTTGTTTTGTTAGGATTAAAATGTGCATGTCTAAAAATGTCTTCGTTCGAATTTAACCGAGTAAAAAAGCTGAAAATTTTTTATTAATCTATACAATTTTGTTCAAAAGCCCATAATTAAATATTTGAACTCATAAAATTTGATTTAATAACATCTGGTTTTGATTTTGTTGGGATTAGAACGTGCATGTCTAAAAAGGCTTTATTGAGAATCCGTTCAAATTTTAACCGAGTAAAAAGTTGAAAATTTTAGATTAATCTGTATAATTTTGTTTAAAAGCCCATAATTTTAACAGCTGTCAGGCCAAGCACTTAACATGCTTGGGAAGACACAATGAATGTTGAAGATGATGGTGGAACAGATATAATGCCCACTGAAGAAATTGTCGTAGAAGAAGGAGAAGAAGTAGAAGCTCCATTGCAAGGGACACCACCTACAAGAGTTCAGCCGCCCCGACAAGCCAAAACTCAACCATCACCAGCACAAGAATAAAAAATGAAACAGTTAGCAGCAAGGCCTCGAAAACTGATCGTTACTAGCAGTTCTTCGGAGTCTATTTGATTTCTATACCTTTATGCTGCTTTTATATCTTTACTTGTTTATTTTCATGTGTTTTTCCTACTGTGTGCCATTGATATAAGCATTGAGGGTAATGCTCAGTTCGAGTTTGGGGGTGTAGACTCACTACCGAGGCAATTCACTGTTGCGGTCTTGCCATGAAAGGAAATATTTAAGTTGTTTTTGAAAAAAAAATTATGCTCACTACCTTACTTGAAATATTGTCCATACTTTTGCACTACTCTATATCAGTATTGCCTTAGTTTATTCTTTTTAAGCTATTGAAATCTTTCTTCTTACCATGATTAGGTCCTATTTGGAAGGCTTAACTTTAGGATACTTAAGGAAGAAAACTTAGAAGCTTGCTATAAGATTGATCCTAAAAACACTTTCGGGACTTATTTGATTATAGGAATTCTTTTAATGAACTTAGGTGATAAAAACTTAGATTTTTGGAAATGTTGGCTAGAAGTGCCTATCACCGGCTCTAGGAATCACTCTTCTTCATGCTAGAGGTTCCCGAAATTGGCTCTAGTATGCTAAAAAAAGATAGACAAGTCTTAATGAGAAAACACAATCCTTGAGCTGCCCAAAAATGGCTCAAGTAATTGTTGTTATAAGAAGAGAACATTAATTCCAAGTCTACTTGTCTTGAACTTAGAGTTTGTCTAAGAAACCTTTAATCAAACTTGTCCACAAGAACTCACACACTAACAAAATCTTATAGCTTGATTCCGAGTAAGTCCTTGGGTAACCGGAAGGTTAAGGCTCAAGAATAGGCATAGTTATGGTGGGGAGAATAGATGAAAATGTAATACCAATAGAGAATAAGGTTTGGTAATTTGATGGTTTGCATTGCTTAAGGACAAGCAATAGTTCGAGTTTGGGGTGTGTGATAAGTGCTCAAAAGATTATCACTTTTACAACCTTTCATGGACAATAATCACTTAATCTACACCTACTTGGACTAAAGCATGAACTTAATGTGTGGCATTTAGATATTTTGCTTTTGTGATATATAAAGATGATATTTATAGAAAATGAAAGCTTTAATGCACCTTTGTGCATTTGCAGGTAGATCTGAGGTCGCGGTAGTATCTGAGGCCGCGGCAACACCTGATAAACAAGTACCAATTTTGTAGGCGATCTGATGAGTAAAATAAGGTGGACGTTTTAAGACAAGCAGCATAAGAGTCGAAGTTGTGAAACGCATGGAAAGTCAAAGACAAAGACCACGCGAGAAAAGAATCCTTGTGAGAATAAACTAGGAAATAAAACAAATATCTTTTATTTATGTACTTAACTTGTGTTTTACTCCAAGTTGTATTCGGATAACCATTCATTTGAATGGTGTCTCCCTCCAAAACTATTCGAAAAGATGTAACTTTTTTGTCCAGCCTGCACTATCTTCAGTAATTTGGCCATATCTTGAGCTCCCGATATTGGATTGATGCGATTCAACGTGTTGGAAAGATAAGAGATAGGGGAACAATTTTCATGAAGACACTGAAACCTAGTTCTGCTTGTATCCTGCTCGAAAATGGAAAACAAGTGGACCATTATGAATCTGTCCAATGAAAAATGTTATCTCTTTGTTTTGGCGCCCACTTTCTTTCCCTCTATGATCTTGGCGCCTAATGTGGATAATGGACAGACATGATTCTTGGTGAAGGGTAGGTGACCTTCAGGTCTTGAACTGGGAGTGATAGCTAGAGTTGAGGTGAGCTAATCGAGCTAGGAGTGAGCTATATTGAACTGAGCTATCTAGCTGAAAGACTTAGCTAAAGTTTGAAGTTGAAATAAGCTAATCCAAGCTGCCTTTAGCAAAGTGAGCTGGTCCATTAGCTTCCTTATACTCTCTTTTAGTGTGATGAGTGTTTTGGAGCTAATCCGAATCTCCTAAGGCCTCATTTTGAATTATGCTTCTTTTGAGCTCGTATGGGACTTGTGAGCTGACATGGAGCCAGTCTTGAGTCCTTTAAGTACTGTAGGAGTGTTCCATGAATGCCCAAGCTTTTTTGAAGTTGGCTCCTTGTGTTTCTAGCATTACCCTCCGTTTAGCTTCTTCTAAGCTAACTATAGCTGGTTAAGCTAGGCCTTTAAGTTTGTGAGCTCCTCTACATAGTTCCTTTAAGTTCACGAGCTGAAATAAGCATTCCTTAAGCTCCTATACAATTCCAATCGTTTGAGCCAATCTTGAGTTATTCCAAGCTGTTATAAGTCTTCCAAAGCCACTTTGAGCTACACTTGATATCTTTAAGCTTCCTCGGACTATTATCTATACTTAAAATAGCTGGAACAATAAACAAACAATACATAAGCTAAAACGAATTGAAATAAGGTAAAATGAGCTATAAACAAATACAGTTTAGTCAATGCATAAATTAGATAATACAAGATAAAGTAAGGTAGAACTCCCTTAGAATCAGTCTTGAAGATTTTCAATGATGTGATCAAACTATAGATAAAATATGCGCTGATTAGGATTGTATCAAGAGGGGTCGTCCATCACGGCATACGCTCAAAGAGAGGTTCCGTTCACTATGACATACACTCGAAGAGAGAGGTCATTCACCGCGACATACGCTCGAAGAGAGGGGTCATTCACCGCGACATACGCTCAAAGAGAGGCACGACATACACTCAAAGAGAGGGATTGTTCATTATGACATGCACTCGAAGAGAGGGGTCATTCATAATGACATACGCTCAAAGAGAGGGTCGTCCATCACGGTATAAGCTCTAAGAAGGGACCATTCATTATGACATGCACTCGAAGAGAGGGGTCTTTAATCGTGACATACGCTCAAAGAGAGGGGTCGTCCATCACGGTATAAGCTCAAAGAGGGGGACCTTTCACCATGATAGGCACTAGAAGACAGGGGTCATTCATCTCTAAATATGCTCAAAGAGTTGGGTAATCGATCACGGTATACACTCAAAGAGAGGGACCGTTTATTCTAACATGCACTCAAAGAGAGAGGTCATTCATCGCGACATACACTCAAAGAGAGGGATCGTCCATCATGGTATATGCTCAAAGAGAGGGACTGTTCACCATGACATGCACTCAAAGAGAGGGGTTATTCACCGCGACATACGCTCAAAGAGAGGGGTCGTCCATCACGGTATACGCTCTAAGAAAGGGACCATTCATTTTGGCATAAACTCGAAGAGAGGGGACATTCATCGCGACATATAATCAAAAAGAGGGGTCATAGATCACTGTATAAGCTCAAAGAGGGGGACCGTTCACCATGACAGACATTCAAAGACAGGGGGCATTCATCGCAAAATATGCTCAAAAAGAGGGGTAATCGATCACGGTATACACTCAAAGAGAGGGATTGTTTATTCTAACACACACCAAAGAGAGAGGTCATTCATCACGACATACGCTCAAATAGAGGGGTCGTCCATCACTATATACGCTCAAAGAGAGGGTTATCCATCATGGTATACGCTCAAAGAGAGGGACCGATCATCATGACTTTAACTCCAAAAGAGGGGTCATTAAATGCAGCATACGATCAAAGAGAGGGTCATCCATCACGGCATATACTCAAAATAGGGAACGTTCATTATGACGGTATACACTCAAAGAGAGGGGCAACCACCACGATAGACTCTCTAAGAAAGGGACTGTTTATTATGACATGCACTCGAAGAGAGGGTCATTCATCGCGACATACACTCAAAGAGAGGGGTCGTCCATCACGGTATACGCTTAAAGAGTGAGACCATTTACCATGACATGCACTCGAAGAGAAGGGTCATTCATCGCGATACATGCTCAGAGAGAGTGGTCGTCCATAACCACATACGCTCAAGAAGAGGGACCGTTTATGATGACTTACTCTCGAAGAGAAGGGTCATTCATCACGATTTACGCTCTAAGAAAGGGACCATTCATTATAACATGCACTCGAAGAGAGAGGTCATTCATCGCGACATACGCTCAAAGAGAAGATTCGTCCATCACGGTATACGCTCTAAGAAAGGGACCAATCTTTATGACATAGGCTCGAAGAGAGGGGTCATTCACCGCGATATACACTCAAAGAGAGGGGTCGTCCATCACGGTATACGCCTTAAGAAAGGGATTGTTTATTATGATATGCGCTCGAAAAGAGGGGTCATTCATTGCAATATATGCTCAAAGAGAGGGGTCGTCCATAACGGTATACGCTCAAAGAGAGAGGTTGTTCATTATAACATACACTCAAAGAGTGGGGTCATTCGTTGTGACGTATGCTCAAGGAGAAGGGTCGTCCTTCACGATATACCTTATAAGAAAGGGAGTGTTTAGTATAACATGCACTCGAGGAAAGGGTCATTCATCGCGACATACGCTCAAAGAGAAGGGTTGTCCATCAAAGTATACGCTCAAAGGGAGGGACCGTTCACCATGACATGCACTCAAAGAGAGGGGTCATTCATCGCGACATATGCTCAAAGAGAGGGTTCATCCATCATAGGATACGCTCAAAGAGAGGGGTCATCCATCACGGGATACACTCAAAGAGAGGGACCGGTCATTACGATATACTCTGGAAGAGAGGGGTCATTAACCGTGACATACGCTCAAAGAGAGGGGTCGTCCATCACGGCATATGCTCTACGAAAGGGATCGTTCATTATGACATGCACTCAAAGAGAGGAGTCATTCATCACGACATACGCTCAAAGAGAAGGGTCGTCTATCTCGGTATACACTCTAAAAAAGGGACCATTCATTATGACATGCACTAGAAGAGGGGTCATTCAACGCGACATATGCTCAAAAAGAGGTGTCGTCCATCACGATGTACGCTCAAAGAGAGGGACCGTTCACCAGGACATGCACACGAAGAGAAGGGTCATTCATTGCGACATACGATCAAAGAGAGGGGTCGTCCATCACGGCATACGCTCAAAGAGAGGAGTCGTCCATCACGTGATACACTTAAAGAGAGGGACCGTTCACCATGACATGCACACGAAGAGAGGGTCATTCATCGTGACATACATCAAAAAGAGGGGTCGTCCATCATAATTTACGCTCAAAGAGAGGGACCTTTCACCACGACATGCACTCAAAGAGTTGGGTCATTCATCGCGATATACGCTCAAAGAGAGGGACCGATCATTATGATATACGCTCGAAGAGAAGGGTCATTCTCCACGACATATACACAAAGAGAGGGGTTATCCATCATGGTATACCCTCTAAGAAAGGGACCGTTCATTATGACATGCACTCGTAGAGAGGGGTCAATCATCTCGAAAAACGATTAAAGATATGGGTCGTCTTCACGGTATACGCTCTAAAAAGGGACTGTTCAATATGACATGCACTAGAAGAGAGGGGTCATTCAACGTGACATACGCTCTAAAAGAGGTGTCGTCCATCATGGTATACGCTCAAAGATAGGGACCCTTCACCAGGACAAGCACTCAAAGAGAGGGATCATCCATCACAGTATACGCTCAAAGAGAGGGACTCATCATTATAAAATACTCTCGAAGAGAGGGGTTATTGACCGCGACATACGCTCCAAGAGAGGGGTCGTCCATCACGGTATACGCTCTAAGAAAGGGACAATTCATTATTATATGCTCTTGAAGAGGGGTTATTCATCGCGACATACGCTCAAAGTGAATGGTCGTCCATTACGATATACACTCTAAGAAAGAGACCGTTCGCCACAACATGCACTCGAAGATTGGGGTCATTCATCGCGACATACGCTCAAAGATAGGGGTCGTCCATCACGTGATACCCTCAAAGAGAGGGATCGGTCATTATGTTATCCGCTCGAAGAGATGGGTCATTCACCGCGATATACGCTCAAAGAGAGGTGTAGTCCATCACGTTATACGCTCTAAGAAAGTGATCGTTCATTATAACATGCACTCGAAGATAGGGGTCATGTAACTACCCGGATTTCCCGTATCCGAGGTTCAGGTTAACCCAAAGTGTTGGGCTTGGTTTTGGCCCCGGGTTTGTACAGTTTGGAACTTAGGTTGTTGGGCCTTAGGCTTTAGGGCTGGGCTGGTTGTTGGGCTTGTTAGTTGTTGGGTTGGGGGTGATTTGGTAATTACCAAATAGAGACGAGAAGAGAGGGGTTTGGGGGTTTAATTTCTGTAGAGGAATGACCTCATTCCTTTTCTCTCTTCACTCTCTATCCTCCCCCATTATAGAAGCAAGAAGAAGGTAAGGTAAAAGGTTTGATCTTTAAGAATCTTAGTGGGAATCTCGTTTTTATGCTTGAAGAAATGTTTTAGAGTTGTAAAGGATCTATAAAACAAGGTAAGGATGTTTGGTTTTGGTGTTAAATGGAGGTTCCTGTGGGGTTTTGGGTGGAGCTCGGGATTGAGTTTTGGAGCTTTAATCTTAGTCCCTTTTTGTGTTCTTTGACCTTGAGGAATCATCCTAAGTTCTTCTTAAACTGTTCTTCATCTTTCTCTTGTAGAGAAAGAAGGTGGTGAGCCATCAACAAGCTTGGGTAGAGGAAGAGTTTGACTAGAGGAAGCTCGAGTTGCTGCTGTTTTGCTAAGAGGTTGGTAATCCCACTCTTTCTTCATCATCCATTCATGGTAGAATGCATAGCATATAGAGAAATCTTGTATGTGTGTTGTCTTGCTTGGTTTGCTTGAAAATGTACCATTAATGGTGAAATCCGAGTTTATGTGTTAAATGGTTGGAAATTGGTGTTAAAACATCCTAATCACTATTAAAAATGAGTAGGAAGACTTTAGAATAGGTTAGAATAAGTTTGGGGCTGAAAATCTAGAAATTCTAAGTGCAGACCTGCATTTCGTGCAGGGGGTATCATTACTCGGGCTACCAGTATCAATACCCATTAGAGTGTTTTGGCTTGTCGTTTTGGGGTATCAAACCATGGTTCGATACTGAGGCTTCTAGTAACTTTTTGTATCGATACCTGTATCGAAACGGTCGTTTAACCTTTTGTTGAGTTTTGAAGTGGTCAAAGAGTATCGATACTGGCATCGATACCCTTGTTCTGATACCCTCTTTGGGTGGGCATCGATGCTGGGTGTTTCGGTACCCCATATAAGGGTATCGATACCCCTGTGTTTTTGGCTAAGTTTGAGTAGAGTTTTGGGGCTCGAAGATTTAATAAATACTTCCATTAATCTTAAAAGCTATGAAAGGAATTTTAAGCTAAGATTGATAATTATAACCCTAAAAGGCTTAAGAACGACAAGACTTAACATGCCTTGTTGTGATAAGATCCTAGGTGGATCGTTTGTGTGGTTTGAGTCCTTGAGCGTTGGAAATCTAGATATCCATAAGTGTTGCAACACATCGAAGGCCATCCGATGTAACATTCTGGATGATGATTTGATGACTATCCCGAGTGTAGGATCCCGATTCTTTGTGGACGCAGGTCTCATTCTAAGATACTCGATGTGGCATTCCGAGTATGGGATTTGGAGGATCCCGATGCTGTGTCGATGCGGGCCTCATCCTTGAGTAAGGGATCCCGATGCTGTGTGGACACGGGCCCTACTTGTAGTGTAGGATCCCGATATTGTGTGGATGCGGGCCTCACTACCTTGTGTGTTTTGCTGATTGTATATGCTGTGCGCGATAATATACATCTCATTTATGCCATGTGTTAGGCATGCAGGCTAGACCATCATACCATGCATGTGATTTGTATGCCATGCTTTATTGCTTTGATATGCATGATGTTGGCCGAGTTCGGCGTATCCACTAAGCTTGTGTGGCTCAGCGTTCGAAATCTTTTTTGTACGTAGGTTAGGTGAAGCGGGTTCCGTGGAGCACCATCAAGTTTCAGATTTCAGCATCGACCGAGTTGTCAGAGTACACTTATAGATGTAGTGGGCATAATAAGATGTTGAACCCTATATGTAATTGTAACTCTGTTTATTAAATTTAGGTCGAATATTTTAACGGGTTTGTAATAATTTTGGAGCTCCAAATTTCTTTAAACTATTTTGGGCTTGTTTTAATTCAAGTGGATTTTATGGAAATTGGTTTTGGACTCTATGTGATTTTATTATTGGACTTTTATAGAAAATTTTGAAATACGGGTTTTGGGTCGGCCCAATGTGACATCCGTGTTGGGTGTTACATTTAGTATTATCAGAGCCCAGGTTGAGTCAGTTCTAGGAGTCCCCGGGGAGTCTAGTGTGTTATATAGGTGTTAGACTAGTACTTGCCCACGAGTCGATATAGTATTTTTAAAGCTAAAAATTCGATGGTGTAATCCTGTTGTGGTCATTGTTGTCTAGGAGCTGTTAAGCATGCCTAGACACGTGAGAGATCAGAAGGAGAGCCGGGGTTCTCGAGGAGGAGATTCTGACTATGAGTATGAGCCCTATGAGGAGGTGCCATCGGACGATGCATATGGTCAGGGGGGCAACTACTTTGCGCAGCTGAATCGGATCCAGCGCCAGATAGTGAGAGCTATATCTAGGCCGTCTTCTACGCCTCCTAAGGCACCGGTTGAGAGGGTGCAAAGAGAAGGTGCTGCTGACTTCTTTAGTACGGGATAAGATAATCCCATACAGGCAGATCAGTGGTTGCACGACACAAGGTGGATCATGAGACAGATGAGACTGAGATCCGAAGATAAGTTATCGTGTGTGTTGTCGCTTCTAAAGGGCAACACGAGAGGGTGGTGGGAGACTGTTGAGCAGGGTTGGTATCCCCATCGTCCTAAGTAGGAGGACTTTCTTGAGGAGTTTGAGAGTAAGTATGTGGTCGAGACTCACATCGACACCCTGAGGGAACGGTTTACCCATCTGGTTCAAGGGAACTGTTCAGTCTTTGCTTATGAGCAGGAGTTCCTTCAGTTGAGCCAGTATACCCCGAAGCTTGTTGCTACCAAGAAGATGAGATGCAAGAGGTTCTTGAGGGGTCTGAGGAAGGAGATCCAGACTTATCTTACTGCTAGACCACCTACGGTGTTTTCAGAGTTAGCTGCCAGTGCTAAGTCCCTTGAGTAGGTTTAGGTTTTGACGTAGGAGACAGTCTGTGTCTTCTTCTGTTGGGGTTCCCGAGAGTTTACAGAGGAGTGTCAGTATTCAGGTTTGTAATCAGTGTGACCGAAATCATCAAGGACCGTGTTGGGGCAACGTTAGAGTTTTCTTTCAGTGTGGGTCTTCAGAGCACTTTGTAAGGGATTTCCCTGAGGTTTTGACGTCATCACCGGTTCAGGCTTAGAGGGTTGTGTTTTAGGCTCAGAGAGGCCCTGGGTTTTTGCGTGGCGGAGCTAGCCATGCATCAGGAGGCACTTTTCAGTCCACCGCTAGAGCACCGACGAGACAGTATGTTGTGAGGGCACAAGAGGACTGTGCTGCTACCGATGTGATCTCAGATACGTTCAGTTTATTTTTTGTACCTATTTTTGCTCTTGTGGACTCAGGGTCTACCCACTCGTATATCCGTAGTGGGATATCTTAGCAGTGGGGGGTACCAACGGAGGATCTTGAGGTAGAGGTCCGTGTGACAAGCCCGTTGGGGTTGGATGTGTTAGTGGATAAGGTCTATTGGAGGTGTTCGATCGACGTGCAAGGATCGTTCTTCCCGGCCGATCTTATGGTTTTTCCGTTTTAAGAGTTCGACGCAATCCTAGGAATGGATTGGTTGTTCGAACATGATGCAAGTTTGGGGTGCAAAACTAAGAGTTTGAAACTCAGAGTAGCATATGGTTCTAAGCTTGTTGTGAGGGGAGAGAGGAACCCGTGTTTACCAAATGTGGTGTCCGCGTTGACAGCTCAGAGGTTGATCCAACAGGGTTGTGAGGCTTTCTTATCTCGAGTGGTGGATGTGAGCGTTGAGAGTCCGATGTTGGAGAGCTTGAGGATAGTTTGTGAGTATCCTGATGTGTTTCCAGAGGAGTTTCGTAGGATACATCCCGACCATGAGTTGGAGTTTTGAATAGAGGTGTTACCGGGAACAGCACCGGTATCTATAGCACCGTATCATATGGAACCGACGGAGATGAGGGAGTTAAAACAACAGATACAGGAGTTGCTTGAGAGAAGTTTTATCTGACCGAGTGTGTCACTGTGGGGAGCACCGATCCTATTTGTTAAGAAGAAGGACGGATCGATGAGGATGGGCATCGAATATCGTCATCTCAATAAGGTCACGATCAAGAATCGTTATCCTCTGCTTAGGATCGATGATTTGTTTGATCAGTTGAGGGTGTCCGTGTGTTTTCTAAGATAGATCTGAGGTCAGGATATTATTAGTTGAAGGTGGTGGATCAGGATGTCCAGAAAACTACTTTTAAGACACGGTACGGACATTATGAGTTTCTAGTGATGCCGTTTGGACTCACTAATGCACCTACAGCTTTTATGGACTTGATGAACCGGATCTTTCAGCCGTATCTAGATCAGTTTCTGGTTGTTTTCATCGATGACATCTTGGTGTATTCACGCTCAGAGGAGGAGCTTGATTATCACCTAAGAGTGGTTCTTCAGGTGTAGAGGGATAGGCGTATGTACGCCAAGTTCCGTAAGTGCGAGTTTTTGTTGTCAGAGGTGGCGTTTCTTGGCCACATAGTTGCAACGGATGGTATCCGAGTAGATCCCCAGAAGATACAAGCTGTGGTGAAATGGAAACCACCGAGGAATGCATCAGAAATTCGTAGCTTTCTTGGACTTGCCGGATACTATAGGAGGTTCGTTAAGGGTTTTTCGATCATAGCGGCACCTTTAACCAAGTTACTGCAGAAGGAAGTTCCGTTTGTATGGAACGAGAGGAGACAACAAAGTTTTGAGCAGTTGAAAGCTTATCTGACAGAGGCAGCGGTCTTGACGCAACCGAAACTGGGAAAAGATTATGTCATGTTTAGTAATGCTTCCTTGAATGGGTTAGGTTGTGTGCTTATGCAAGAGGGTAAGGTGGTTGCTTACGCCTCAAGGCAGTTGAAACCCCATGAGAGGAATTATCCTACACATAATCTTGAGCTAGCAGCAATTATCTTCGCTTTGAAGATATGGAGGCATTATCTCTATGGGGAGAAATGCTACATCTATACTGACTATAAGAGTTTGAAGTATCTGCTTACCCAGAAAGAGTTGAATCTGAGACAACATCGGTGGATAGAGTTGTTAAAGGACTATGACTGTGTCATAGAATATCACCACGGTAAGGCGAATGTGGTCGTCGATGCCCTGAGTAAGAAGTCTATGTCGGACTTGAGAGCCTTGTTTGCTCGGTTGAGGATGATCAATGATGGTGGTTTGTTGGCTGAGTTGCATGTGGAGCCCACGCTTGTTCAAGAGATAAAGAGAGCTTAGGTGTTAGACGAGGAGTTGGTAGCTCGGTTAGAGGATGTGCAGAGAGGTAAGTCGTTAGACTTTGAAGTACGAGATGGTGGTTTCTTGTACTTTCAGGGTCGGCTATGTGTTCCCGCGTTGGAGGATCTGAGGGATCGTATCTTGAGGGAAGCTTACCGTAATCCATTCTCCGTTCATCCGGGTAGTAACAAGATGTACCAGGATCTTCGTCCTTTCTTTTGGTGGTCGTGCCTGAAAAGAGATATGTCAGAGTTTGTGACAAGGTGTTTGGCATGTCAACAAGTGAAGGCGGAGCATCAGGTTCCTTCAGGTTTGCCTCAGCCTATCCAGATTCCATAGTGGAAGTGGGATCATGTGACCATGGACTTTGTCACCGGGTTACCGACGACGTTGAGGAAACATGATGCTATATGGGTCATAGTTGACCGGTTGACCAAGTCAGCTCACTTCTTACCGGTAAGGATAGACATCAGTTTGGAAAAGTTGACTCAGTTGTACATCAAAGAGATCGTGATGTTGCATGGTGTAACTTCATCGATCATATCGGATAAGGATCCGAGGTTCATAGAGAGGTTGTGGAGGTCTATCCACTAGGCTCTAGACACCAAGTTGCACTTCAATACTGCTTTGCATCCTCAGACCGATAGACAGTCTGAGAGAGTTATCCAGGTCTTGGAGGATATGCTTCGGTTTTGTGCGGTAGACTTTGCTCATAGTTTGGAGGAGTAGTTGTCGTTGGTAGAGTTTGCTTACAACAACAGTTATCAGTCGAGCATCAGGATGGCTCCTCTTGAGGCCTTGTACGGGCGAAGGTGTAGGACACCTTTGTGTTGGATAGAGCTCAATGAGAGAAAGATAGTGAGTTCGGAACTTGTTAAGGAAACTGAGGAGAAAGTTTAGATCATCAAGGAGAGGTTACAAGCAGCTTTTGACAGAGAGAAGGCTTATGCGGATAAGAAGCATAAGTACATCGAGTATGAGCTTTGTGAGAAAGTGTTTCTCAAGGTATCTCCATGGAAGGGTATCATCCGGTTTGGTCAGAAGGGAAAGTTGAATCCAAGGTATATCGGCCTAATGAGGTGCTTCAGAGGGTTGGACCGGTAGCTTATCGGCTAGCTTTGCCTCTGGAGTTGGCACATATACACGATGTGTTCCACATGTCAATGTTGAGACGTTACCGTTCCGATCCCTCACATGTGGTTCAGCTTGAGGAAATCGAAGTCAATATGGATTTGACTTATGAGGAAAGGCCCATCAGAATCGTAGATAGAGGAGTTAAAGAGCTTCGGAACAAGTGCATACCTTTGGTAAAGGTTTTGTGGAGGAACAATGGGATCGAAGAGGCAACATGGGAATCGGAGAAAGACATGAGAGCTCAGTATCCTCATCTCTTCCTGACAGGTAAATTTTGAGGACGAAATTTTCTTTAAGGAGGGAAGAGTTGTAACGACCCGGATTTCCCGTACCCAAGGGTCGGGTTAACCCAAAGTGTTGGGCTTGGTTTTGGGCCCCGGGTTTGTACAGTTTGGACCTTAGGTTGTTGGGCCTTAGGCTTTAGGGCTGGTCTGGTTGTTGGGCTTGTTAGTTGTTGGATTGGGGGTGATTTGGTAATTACCAAATAGAGATGAGAAGAGAGGGGTTTGGGGGTTTAATTTCTGCAGAGGAATGACCTCATTCCTTTTCTCTCTTCACTCTCCATCCTCCCCCATCATAGAAGCAAGAAGAAGGTAAGGTAAAAGGTTTGATCTTTAAGAATCTTAGTGGGAATCTCGCTTTTATGCTTGAAGAAAGGTTGTAGAGCAGTAAAGGATCTATAAAACAAGGTAAGGATGTTTGGTTTTGGTGTTAGATGGAGGTTCTTGTGGGTTTTTTGGTGGAGCTCGGGATTGAGCTTTGGAGCTTTAATCCCAATCCCTTTTTATGTTCTTAGACCTTGAGGAATCATCCTAAGTTCTTCCTAAACCGTTCTTCATCTTTCTCTTATAGAGAAAGAAGGTGGTGAGCCATCAACAAGCTTGGGTAGAGAAAGAGTTTGACTAGAGGAAGCTCAGTTTGCTGCTGTTTTGCTAAGAGGTTGGTAATCCCACTCTTTCTTCATCATCCATTCATGGTAGAATGCATAGCATATAGAGAAATCATGTATGTGTGTTGTCTTGCTTGGTTTGCTTGAATATGGGTCATTAATGGTGAAATACGAGTTTATGTGTTAAATGGTTGGAAATTGGTGTTAAACATCCCCTAATCACTATTAAAAGTGAGTAGGAAGAATTTAGAATCGGTTAGATTAAGTTTAGGGGTGGAAAGCTATAAATTTAAGTGTAGACCTGCATTTCGTGCAGGGGGTATCGATACTCGCCCTACCGGTATCGATACCCATTAGTGTGTTTTGGCTTGTTGTTCAAGGGTATCGAACCATGGTTCGATACTGAGGCTTTCAGTAACTTTTTGTATCGATACCTGTATCGAAACGGTCCTTTCCCCTTTTGTTGACTTTTGAAGTGGTCAAAGAGTATTGATACTGGTATCGATACCCTTATTCCTATACCCTGTTTGAGTAGGCATCGATGCTGGGTGTTTCGATACCCCATTTAAGGGTATCGATACCCCTGTGTTTTTGGCTAAGTTTGAGTAGAGTTTTGGGGCTCGGAGATTTAATAAATACTTCTATTAATCTTAAAAGCTATGAAATGAATTTTAAGCTAAGATTGATAATTATAACCCCCGAAAGGTTTAAGAACGACAAGACTTAACATGCTTTGTTGTGATAAGATCCTAGGTGGATCTTTTGTGTGGTTTGAATCCTTGAGCGTTGGAAATCTGGATCTCTATAAGTGTTGCAACACATCGAAGGCCATCCGATGTAACATTCCGGATGAGGATTTGACGACTCTCCCGACTGTAGGATCCCGATGTTGTTTGGACTCATGCCTTATTTGAAGATACTCGATGTGGCATTCCGAGTATGGGATTTGGAGGATCCCGATGCTGTATGGACGCAGGCCTTAATCCCGGATGTAGGATCTTGATGCTGTATAGACGCGGGCCTCATCCTTGAGTAAGGGATCCCGATACTGTATGGACGCGGACCCTACTCATAGTGTAGGATCTCGATGCTGTGTGTATGCGGGCCTCAGTACCTTGTGTGTTTTGCTGATTGTATATGCTTTGTGCGATAATATACATCTCATTTACGCCATGTGTTAGGAAAGCAGGCTAGACCATCATACCATGAATGTGATTTATATGTCATGCTTTATTGCTTTGATATGCATGATGTTGGACGAGTTTGGCCTATCCACTGAACTTATGTGGCTCAATGTTCGAAATCTGTTTTCGTGCGTAAGTTAGGTGAAGCGGGTTCCGTGGAGCACCATCAAGGTTCGAATTTCAGCATCGATCGAGTTGTCAGAGTACACTTATAGATGTAGTGGGCATAGTACTATGTTGAACCCTATATGTAATTGTAACTTTGTTTATTAAATTTGGGTCGGATGTTTTAACAAGTCTGTAATAATTTTGGAGCTCCTAATTTCTTTAAACTATTTTGGGCTTGTTTTAATTTAAGTGGATTTTATAGAAATTGGTTTTGGACTCTATGTGATTTTATTATTGGACTTTTAAAGAAAATTTTGAAATACAGGTTTTGGGCCGGAGGCCCAATGTGACATTCGGGTTGGGTGTTATATGTCATTCATCGCGACATACACTGAAAGAGGAGGATCGTTCATCACGGTATACGTTCTAAGAAAGGGACTGATTATTATTACATGCACTCAAAGAGAAGGGTTATTCACCGCGACATACGCTCAAAGAGAGGGGTCGTCCATTAAGGTATACGCTCTAAGAAAGGGACCATTCATTATGACATGCACTCGAAGAGAGGGGTCATTCAGGGCGACATACGCTCAAAGAGAGGGGTCGTCCATCATGGCAAGCGCTCAAAGAGAGAGACCATTCATTATGACCTACACTCGAACATAAGGGTCATTCACCAAGACAAACGATCAAAAGGAGGGGTTGTCCATCACGGTATACTCTCTAAGAAAGTATGGTTCATTATGACATGCACTCGAAGAGAGGGGTCATTCATCGCGATATACGCTCTAAGAGAAGGGTCGTCCATAATGGTATACGCTCCAAAAAATGGATCGTTCATTATGACTTGCACTCGAAGATAGGGGTCATTCAATGCGACATATGCTCAACAAGAGGGGTCACCCATCACTATATACGCTCAAAGAGATGGACCCTTCACCATGACATGCACTCGAAGAGAAGGGTCATTCATCACGACATTCGCTTAAAGAGAGGGGTCGTCCATCACGGCATACGTTCAAAGAGAGGGACCGTTCATTATGACATACTCTCGAAGAGAGGGGATTCTCACCGCGACATACGCTCCAAGAGGGGTCGTCCATCACGGTATATGCTCTAAGAAAGGGATTGTTCATTATGATATGCAATCAAAGAGAAGGGTTACTCATCGATACATATGCTCAAAGAAAAGGGTCGTCCATTATGGTATATGCTCTAAGAAAGGGACCGTTCATTATGACATGCACTCGAAGAGAGGTGTCATTCATCGCGACTTACGCTCCAAGAGAGGGGACGTCCCTCTCGGTATACGCACAAAGAGAGGGACCATTCACTATGACATGCACTCAAAGAGTGGGGTCATTCATAGTGACATACGCTCAAAGTGAGGGGTCGTCCATCACGGGATACGCTAAAAGAGAGCGTATACTGTGATGGACGATCCTTCTCTTTGAGCGTATGTCGCGGTGAATGACCCCTCGCTTCGACTGTATGTCATAATGAATGGTCCATCTCTTTGAGCGTATGCCGTGATGGACGATCCCTCTCTTTGAGTGTATATCGCGATGAGTGACCCCTCTCTTAGATTACATGTCATGGTGAACGGTCCCTCTCTTTGAGTGTATATCGTGGTGGACAACCCTTCTCTTTGAGCGTATGTTGCGATAAAAGACCCCTCACTTCGAGTGCATGTCAGAATGAATGGTCCCTTTTTTAGAGCATATAGCATGATGAACGACACCTCTCTTTGAGCGTATGTCTCGAAGAACGACCCCTCTCTTCGAGTGCATTTCATATTGAACGGTCCCTCTCTTTGAGCGTATACCATGATCGATGACCCTTCTCTTTGAGCCTATGTTGCCATGAATGATCATTCTCTTCGAGTGCATGACAAGGTGAACGGTCCCCATCTTTGAGCGTATACCGTGGTTGATGACCCCACTTTTTGAGCGCATGTCGCGATGAATGACCCACCTCTTCGACTGCATTTCATAATGAACGGTCCTTTCTTAGAGCATAATCCGTGATGGACGACCTTTCTGTCTGAACGCATGTCGCGATGAATGACCCCTCTCTTCGAGTGCATGTCATAATGAACAGTCTCTTTCTTAGAGCTTATAATATGATGGATGACCCTTCTCTTTGCGAGTATGTTGCGATGAATGACCCCTCTTTTCGAGTGCATTCCATAATGATCGCTCCCTTACTTAGATCATATACCATGATGGCTGACCCTTCTCCTTGAGCGTATATCGAGGTGAATGACCCATCTCTTCGAGCGCATGCCATGATGAACAGTCCATCTCTTTGTGCGTATACCGTGACGGACGACCCCTCTCTTTGAGCGTATGTCCCGATTAATGACCCCTCTCTTCCAGTGCATGTAAAAATAAACGGTCCCTCCCTTTGAGTGTATGTCGTGATGAACAAACCATCTCTTTGAGTGTATATCGCGATGAATGACCCCTCTCTTCGAGTGCATGTCATGATGAATGACCCCTCTTTGAGCTCTTACCGTGATGGACGACCCCATTCATTGAGTGTATGTCATGATGAATGACCCCTCTCTTCGAGTGTATGTCATAATGAATGATCCCTCTCTTTGAACGAATGCCATGACGGACGACCCCTCTTTTTGAGCATATGTCGCGGTGAATGACCTCTCTCTTCGAGCGTATGTCATATTGAACGGTCCCTCTCTTTGAGCGTATACTGTGATGGACGACCCCTCTCTTTATGCATATGTCGCGTTGAATGATCCCACTCTTCGAGTGCATGTCACGGTGAATGGTCCCTCTCTTTGAGCGTATATCGTAATGGACGACTCCTCTCTTTGAGCGTATGTCGGGATGACTGACCCCTCCGTTAGAGTGCATGTCATAATTAACATTTCCTTTCTTAGAGCGTATACCGTGATGGACGACCTCTCTCTTTGACTGAATGTCGCAATGAATGACCCCTCTTTTCGAGTGCATGTCATAATGAACGGTCCCTCTCTTTGAGCGTATACCATGATGGACGTCGCCGCTGTTTGAGCGTATGTCGCGATGAAAGACCACTCTCTTCGAGTGCATGTCATAATGATTGGTCCCTCTCTTTGTCGCAATGGATGACCCATCTCTTCGAGTGCCTTTCATAATGAACGGTCCCTTTCTTAGAGCGTATACCGTGATGGACAACCCCTCTTTTTGAGCATATTTTTCGATGAATGACCCCTCTCTTTGAGTGCATGGCATGGTCAGCGGCCCCTCTCTTTGAGCGTATACCATGATGGACGACCCTTCTTGTTGAGCGTATGTCGCGAGAAATGACCCCTCTCTTCGAGTGCATGCCAAAATAAATTGTCCCTTTCTTAGAGGTTATAACGTGATTGACGACCCTTCTCTTTGAGCGTTTGTTTCTATGAAATGACCCCTCTCTTCGAGTGCATTCTATAATGAACGGTCCCTTTCTTAGAGCGTATACCATGATGGATGACCCCTCTTTTCGAGTGCATGTCATAATGAACAGTCCTATTCTTACAGCGTATACGATGATGGACAACCCCTCTCTTTGAGCGTATGTCAAGAGGAATGACCCCTCTCTTCGAGTGCATGTCATAATAAACAGTCTCATTCTTAGAGCTTATAATGTGATGGAGACCCTTCTCTTTGAACGTATGTTGCGATGAATGACCCCTCTTTTCGAGTGCATTCCATAATGGATGGTCCCTTTCTTAGAGCGTATACCGTGATGGATGACCCTTCTTCTTGACCGTATGTCGCGGTGAATGACCCGTCTCCTTGACCGTATGTCGTGGTGAATGACCCGCCTCTTCGAGCGTAAGTCATAATGAACGGTCCATCTCTTTGTGCGTATACCATGATGGACGACCCCTCTCTTTACCGTATGTCGCGATGACTGACACCTCTCTTCGAGTGCATGTCATAATGAACGGTCCCTCTCTTTGTGCGTATACTGTTATCAATGACACCTCTCTTCGAGTGCATGTCATAATGAACGGTCCCTCTCTTTGTGCGTATACCGTTATCAATGACCGCTCCCTTTGAGTGTATGTTGCGATGAATGATCCTTTCCTTCGAGTGCATGACATGGTGAACGACCCCTCTCTTTGAACGTATACCGTGATGGACGACCCCTGTCTTTGAGCGTATCTCGCGATGAATGACCCCTCTCTTTGAGTGCAATTCATAAATAATGGTCCCTTTCTTAGAGCGTATACCGTGATGGACGACCCTTCTCTTAGAGCGTATGTCGCGATAAATGACCCCTCTGTTCGAGTTCATATCATAATGAACAGTCCCTTTCTAAGAGCGTATATCGTGATGGATGACCCCTCTCTTTGAGCAAATGTTGCGATGAATGACCTTTCTCTTCGAGTGAATTTTATGGTGAACGGTTCCTCTCTTTGAGCGTATACCGTGATGGACGACCCCTCTCTTTGAGCATATGTCCTGATGAATGACTCCACTCTTCGAGTGCATGTCATAATGAACGATAGCTTTCTTGAAGCGTATACCGTGGTGGAAGATCCCTCTCTTTGAGCATATGTTGCGGTGAATGACCCCTCTCTTTGCGTACATGCCATAATAAACAGTCCCTCTCTTTGAGCGTATGCCGTGATGGACGACCCCTCTCTTTAAGCGTATGTCGGGATGAATCACCCCTCTCTTTGAGTGCATGTCATGGTGAACGGTCACTCTCTTTGAGCGTATGCCGTGATAGACGACCCCTCTCTTTGAGCGTATGTCACGAAGAATGGCCCTCTCTTCGAGTGCATGTCATAATGAACGGTCCCTCTCTTTGAGAGTATACAATGATGGACGATCCTCTCTTTGCGCGTATGACACGGTGAATGACCCCTCTCTTCGAGCGTATGGCATAATGGATGGTCCCCTCTTTGAGCGTATGATGTGATGGATGACCCCTCTCTTTGAGCGTATGTCGCAATGAATAACCCATCTCTTCAAGTGCATGTCATTATGAATGTTCCCTCTCTTTGACCGTATACCATGATGAACGACCACTTTCTACGAGTGCATGTCATAATGAACGGCCTCTTTCTTAAACCGTATATCGTGATGGACGACCCCTCTCTTTGAGCGTATGTTGCGGTGATTGACCCCCTCTCTTCGAGTGTATGTCATAATGAATGATCCCTCTCTGATATGATCCCGGTTACATGAGTTTCCAGAATTTACTAGTTGCCTGATCATGAACGTTGTAAGTAATTCAAAAGGTGATAAAATGAATTTAAAAGGGTTATTGATGATGGGATTGGTATGATTGCGTAAGCTAATTTAGTGATTTGATGAGAACGTATAAGATGAATGAAGGATGATGATGAAGGCATATGTTTAATTAATGCATGAGTTATGATAGTAAGTAACCAGGAAAGAACCGACATTATAGAGAATGTCAACCCGAATCCTATTGGATGTTTTGAGGAACGAGGAAGTAACCAACATAACGTCATCCAACTTTCTTGTGATAGGGTCAAAATATTTTTGTAACAATCTCTTTATCTCAAGATTAAAATCTTAAGACATAATAAAACAAAGAAAAAAATCCTCACAAATCAAAATCTCACTATTAAACTCCAAAAAAAATTCACTAACCAAATTCTCACTGTCACTCAGAAAAAAGATCACTCCACTCGTGTTTGTACTTGGAATAGGCTTTTCCCTTGATGAACACTCTTGCATTTTACCACTCATTCTCTCCCTATGTTCTTAAAGGAACTAGATCGACTTGATCAAATATTTTTCCTTGTGGAATCGGCTTAAAATAAAATTGAGTATGGTGGTAGATGTAAGGTAATATGATAGGAAAAAAATATGAAACCAATGATGCTAAAATTGAAGGATGGTGTAAAACACAAATGATGCTCAAAATCAAGAATCAAATTGATAACAAATGATGCAATATTCTTTCGCACTTTTATGCCAAGCTTTTCTTTTCTCTTTTGAATGTTTTTCTTATTTTTATATCAATTTTTAAAAAAAGAATTTCTTCCAAGAAAATGAAAGTTAATACTTACTTGTCCGACTTAGCTCTGATACCAAATAATATGATCATGGTTACATGAGTTTCCGAAATTCACTAGTTGACCGATCGTGAATGTTGTAAGTAATTCAAAAGGTGATGAAATGAATTCAAAGGGGTTTTTGATGATGGGATTGGTATGATTGCGGAAGCTAATTTAGTGATTTGATGAGAATGTATAAGATGAATGGAAGATGATGATGAAGACATATGTATAATTAATGCATGAGTTATGATAGTAAGTAACCATGAAAGAACCGACATTATAGAGAATGTCAACCCGAATCCTATTGGATGTTTAGAGGAACGAGGAAAGAATCAACACTATATAAAAGTAAAGACCCGTTTCCTATAATGTTCATAAACAAAAGACTATGACCCTCTAGTTAGAAACCTTGGTATATGAAAATAAGGAATGACGCCATAAGGAGAATTCCTTGATATGTCGGATAAGTTCAATGAAGAACAAAGAGATAAAACTCTCATACAAAAGTGTATTAGAGTCAAAGTTGATTTTTTTACAAATGAAATGCTAGGGACTATTTATAGGAAAACAAAATAAAAAAAGTCTAATAAATAAACATGACAATGATGACAAGACATTAAGGCTTGTGTTCTTCCATCTTCTTTGGTAGCTAAATAGTTTTATAGAATATGTAGGATGATTGTGGACAACACTAGGATAAATGTAGACATCCATTTGTACAAGGGATAGTGTCTCATTGAATTCTATGCTCATCTACTAGTCATTTATCCTCCTTGAATGTCATAATGGTATGAATAAAGAATGTCTTCAATGTGTATCTTATTGTAGAATTTGAATAGTCTCACAAAATGGATGATAAGAGGGCCTTGAATGCTTTTTTTTTCTGAAAAAAGATGTCATTCAATTTCTTGTCTCTCATGCTGAATATGAAAAGTCTCACCTTGGTTCAAGTTCATCCTTGCATGCCTTTCCTGTATAAAATTCCAGTTTGCTTTGTCTTCGGTAAAATGACCATATGTCAAGCTCCTGATATCAGATCAATGTGATTCAAAGTGCATTGGAAAGATAAGAAATAGGGAAACAATTTTTAAGAAGACTTAAAAACTCATTTCGGCCTAGATCCAACTCAAATATGGAGATTAAGTTGGCTTAATATACAAGACTCCTTGAATTCCCTCTTTATGTATTGTTTTAATTCATGCCTTCACTCTCACTTGATTTCTTGAATCCCAAAAGACTTCAAATATGTCTTTATTCAGCCTTAATGCACCTAATAACACAAAAATATATGTTAAAATAATGCAACTTATATGCAAATTAGAACTTAAATAAACTAGCATGCTTAATGAACATAACATATTCAATGAACTAGCATGCTTATGAACTACCATGCTTACATGAGATAACATAATATTAAGTGAACTACCATGCATTCTTAAACATGCAAAATTATTAATGCTCATGCAACTACACGCAACAAACCCCTAAGCTAGCACTCAAAAATGCATATACTGACATGAATAACTAAAAGATGAAATAAGGAAAAACTCCCTTAACCTTGAAGATCTTCGATGATGGTGGAGGTTCTTCATTCGGGTTGAAATACACCTTAAAAAATATGACCTCAGTTTAAACGTCCAAAAAGATGGAAAAATAAGCTTCTTGAAGCTCATTGAATGTAAACAACTTGCCTCGGTCAAATGGTCTCAAAAAGATTGCAGAAAATAGTTTAAGGATCGTATTTCTGCTTGCATCAGTCTCTTTGAGCGTATACCATGATGGATGACCCTTCTCTTTGAGTGTATGTCACAATGACTGACCCCTCTCTTCGAGCGTATATCAAAATTAACGGTCCCTTTCTTACAGCGCATAACGTGATGGACGACCCCTCTCTTTGAGCATATATTGTGATGAATCACCCCTCCCTTGGGAGCATGTTATAATTAACGGTCCATTTCCTAAAGCGTATACCGTGATGGACGACCCTTGTCTTTGAACGTATGTCACAATGAATGACCCCTCTCTTTGAGTGAATATCATAATGAACAACCCATTTCTTAAAGCGTATACCGTGATCGATAACCCCTCTCTTTAAGCGTATGTCGCGATGAATGGTCCCACTCTTCGAGTGCATGTCATGGTGAACGGTCCCTCTTTTTGAAAGTATACCGTGATGGACGACCCTTCTCTTTGAGCGTAAGTCGTGATGAATGACTCCTCTCTTTGAGCGTATGTCATAATGAATGGTCCCTATCTTTGAGCGTATACCGTGATGGACGACCCCTCTCTTTGAGCGTATGTTAGGGTGAATGACCTTGTCTTCGAGCGTATGTCATAATGAACTGTCCCTCTCTTTGAGCGTATACCGTGATGGATGACACCTCTCTTGGAGCGTATGTGAAGATGAATAACCCCTCTCTTTAAGTGCATGTCATAATGAACGGTCCCTCTCTTTAGGTTATACCATGATGGATACCCCTCTCTTTAAGTGCATGTCATAATGAATGGTCCCTCTTTTTGAGCATTTACCATTATCGATGACTGAACGGTCCCTCTCTTTGAGCATTTACCCTTTGAGCATATGTTGCGATGAATGAACCTTCTCTTTGAGTGAATGTCATGGTGAACGGTCCCTCTCTTTGAACGTATACCGTGATGGTCGACCCCTCTCTTTGAGCGTATGTCGCGATGAATGATCCCTCTCTTCGAGTGCATGTGATAGTAAACGGTCCATTTCTTAAAGCGTATACCTTGATGGACGACCCTTCTCTTTGAGCATATGTCGCGGTGAATGACCCCTCTCTTCAAGTGCATGTCATAACGAACAGTCGCATTCTTAGAGCGTATATCGTGATGGATCTCCCCTCTCTTTGAGCGTATGTCGCAATGAATGACCCCTCTCTTCGAGTGCATGTCATGGTGAACGAGTCCTCTCTTTGAGCGTATACCGTGATGGACGACCCTCTCTTTGAGCGTATGTTGCGATCAATGACCCCTTTCTTTGAGTGCATATCATGGTAAACGGTCCCTCTATTTGAGCGTATATCGATATGAACAACCCTCTCTTGGAGCGTATGTCGCTATGAATAACCTCTCTCTTCTAGTGCATGTCATAATGCACGGTCCCTCTCTTTGACCGTATACTATGATCGATGACCCCTCTCTTTGAGCGTATGTTGTGATGAATGACCCCTCTCTTCGTGTGCATGTTATGGTGAACGGTCGCTCTCTTTGTGTGTACACTATGATGGACAACCCCTCTCTTTAAGCGTATGTCGCGATGAATGACCCCTCTCTTTATTTAGTTTAATCAACACTCAAACTTATTTGTGTTTTTACTTTTATTTTACAGAAGCAATAAGACCAAAGGAAGCATATTAAGTATACTAATCCTTAAGGAGACGGTAACTCGATAAAATACTTATCACTTATTACTTGACGTGTACACTTGCACCCCAATTGCGCATATTCAGTACGAATCATTATAATGAACGGTCTCTTTCTTATAGCCTATATCGTGGTGGACGACCCCTCTCTTTGAGCGTATATCGCGGTGAATGACCCCTCTCTTCGAGCGTACGTTATAATGAACGGTCCATCTCTTTGAGCATATATCGCGATGAATGACCCCACTCTTTGAGTGCATGTCATGGTGAACGATCCCTCTCTTTGAGCGTATACCGTGATGGACGACCCTTCTCTTTGAGCGTATGTCGCGATGAATGAACCCTCTCTTCGAGTGCATGTAATAATGAACGGTCTCTCTTTGAGAGTATATCGTGATCGATAACCCCTCTCATTGAGCGTATGTTGTGATGAATGACCCTTCTTTTCGAATGCATGTCATGGTGAACGTTCCCTGTCTTTGACCGTATACCGTGATGAACGGGTATGTCGCAATGAATGACCCTCTCTTTGAGTGCATGTCATAATGAACAGTCCATCTCTTTAAGTGTAAACCGTGATGAACGACCCCTCTCTTTGAGCGTATGTCGCGATGAATGACCCCTCTTCGAATGCATGTCATAATGACGGTCCCTCTCTTTTAGCGTATACCGTAATCGATTACCCCTCTCTTTAAGCGTATGTTGCAATGAATGACCCCTCTCTTTGAGTGCATGTCATAATAAATGGTCCCTCTCTTTGAGCGTATAAAGTGATCAATGACCCCTCTATTTTAGTGTAAATTATAGTGAACGGTTCCTTTCTTAAAGCGTATATCGCGATGAATGACCCCTCTCTTCGAGTGCATGTCATAATGAACAGTCCCTTTCTTAGAGAGTCTATCGTGGTGGTTGCCCCTCTCTTTGAGCGTATATCGCTGTAAATGACCCCTCTTCGAGCTTATGTCATAATGTACGGTCCCTCTCTTTGAGGGTATACCGTGATGGACAACCCTTCTCTTTTAAGTGTATGTCGCGATGAATGACCTTCTCTTCGAGTGCATGTCATAATGAAACAGTCCCTTTGATGTGAGCACGTCATGTCAAGTTCAACAGGTTGATCCGGAGGTCTTACCATCAGGACCTATCACAAGTTCAACAGGTTGATCCGGAGCACATCATGTGACATATTTAGGTATATATATTAGTATGTGTGTTTACTTATGTATATACTATGTTAATTATGTTTGCATTCGGTTTTAAGTGTGTTTGTGTGGTTAAAATAAGACTACAAGTCTTTTTAGATGTGTTTGCCTTGTTCTAATATAGGTACTTAGGAGAACCTTAGCTCAAGTGGGCATAGTCAGCTCATGTCCAGCTCAGGAGAGTGTATGCAGTTCAATACCAGCTCAAGTGGATTATATTCAAATCAGAAGAAGCTCAATGGTGTGCACGCAGCTCAGAGGCTTAGCTTCCAGCTCCATTTAGCTCCTAATACTCTTAGCTAGTTCGTTTAGCTCATCTCCATTTCCAGCTCAACTCAACTCAAGGTGAAGTGACCTACAACAGCTGAAACCTATCGTACACGAAGAGCAGGTGTCCTACGCATGTGCCATGCATGTGGGGCCCACATAGCACCCTTCTCCACAAGTTTGGGCGTCCAAAAGCAAGCAAGCCAAACAAGGCCCTTGCTTTGAAGACCAATCAGCAACATTGGATAAGAATGAGTGGTTTCTTATTCAAATTCAAACATTAAACACATGTTTAATGTGTTTTAAGTGCCAAAACATGTAGGAGAAGTTATTTGAGCATTTAAATTTTAATTTTCGTTTGAATTAAGGCCACAAATTCAAATTTGGTCATCTTCTCCTTCATTCCTATATATTTACTCAATTTTGTAAAGACAAGGTTAGACAATTTTATGAAACAATATTTTTGTGAGAAATTCTCTCAATTTCAGTTCTTCATTGAACTTTTTTTGACATTTTTAGACTTTGTTTGAGTGTGTCAATCCCTTGATACTTCGGGTTCCTAGATCACTATCTAGAGGGTCCAAGTCCGTTGACGGAAAACATATTCGATTCGGGTCCGCTCAGTATATTGTTCGGGTTCTTTCGAGTTCAACGTTGTTATTATTTTTCCAGCAACTTCAACATCCAATTCTGCCATTTTGGATATTATAATGCAGCCATGAAAGCCCTTGAAGCATTTCATCTTCGTTAAATCCTAGAAACGCAGAAATCCTTCATCTTTTTCTTTCTTTGTTTTTTTTTAATTTTCTTTGTTCTCTAGTAATTTTAACACTATTCTTACGTCTATAATCTTCTGTTTATTGCATAGATATGCGTGCTACTATCCTAGATCCGTTTCAAACAAGGATGGTTGTTTTTGAAGCAACGTATTCGTTTATCACCCTTTCTTAGGGCGTATACCATGATGGATGACCCTCTCTTTGAGTGCATGTCATAATGAATGCTCCACTTCTTAGAGTGTATACCATGGTGGACGACCCGGTCCTCTTTGAGCGTATGTCGCGATGAATGACCCTTCTCTTCTTTCTGCATGTCATAATGAACGTCCCTTTTTAGAGTATATACCGTTATGGACGACACCTCTCTTTGAGCGTATGTTACGGTGAATGACCCCTTTCTTCAAGCATCTGCTATAATGAACAGTCCCTCTCTTTCAGTGTATGTCATAATGAACGGTACCTCTCTTTGAGCGTATACCGTGATGGACGACTCCTCTCTTTGAGCATATGTTGTGATGAATGACCCCACTCTTCGGGTGCATTTCATAATGAATGGTCCATTTCCTAGGACGTATACTGTGATGGACGACCCTTGTCTTTGAGCGTATATCACGATTATTGACCCCTCTTTGAGTGCATGTCATAATGAATGGTCCCTTTCATAGAGTGTATATCGTGGTGGACGACCCCTCTCTTTGAGCGTATGTCATAATGAACGAACCCTCTTTTTGAACGTATGCCATGATGGATGATCCCTCTCATTGAGCGTATGTCGCGATGAATAACCCTTCTCTTCGAGTGCATGTCATAATGAACGGTCCCACTCTTTGACCATATACCGTGATGGACGACCCCTCTCTTTGAGCATATGTCGCGATGAATGATTCCTCTCTTTGAGTACATGTCATAATGAGCGGTCACTTTTCTTAGAGTGTATACCTTGATGGACAACCCCTCTCTTTGAGCGTATGTCATAACGAACGGTCCCTCTCTTTGAGCATATGAAGTGATGGACGAACCCTCTCATTGATATGAATCCGGTTGCGAAATATCCGAATTTGTATATGTGATTGCTCGATCGTGATTCTAGTAAGTAATTGATATGATTACAAGATGATACGACAATAGAATGATGATAAGTTGATTGTTGTGTTTAGGATGAAGTATGGAAAATATGGATGTATGGTTGATGGAAATGAAAAGATGAAATGTAATTGATGGTGCAGTGTAAACAAAGGAGGAACCAACACTAAAAAGTGAAAAACCATTCCTTAAGAGTTTTTAAACCATGACTTGGGTGAAAGGCTAATGGATTGCAACCCTCTAGTTATATGAACTAGGAAACAACAATATAAAAAAACTGAAAAGGGATTAATGCCACAAGAACAATCTTGCAAGCCGATAAAGTTCAAAAAGAACTATAAAAGAGAACACTTTCAAAGTTTAATATATGCCAAAAGTTGTTCCTTTTACAATGAAATGAGTGCCTATTTATAGGTGTAAGACAACAACAAATTGATTAGCCTAGACAAAGATTAAAGACTCATTTTTCTGGTGTTAAAGGCCTATTAATTTGTAGGTTATCCTATCTCCAATTGACAGCCAAAAAGGTTTTGGCTAACAAGGATGAATGTGGACATCGTAAGATGAATGTAGACATACATATCATCCACATGGAGAAACTCTTGGGCTAATGAACTTGATTAAGTTGTCATTCATCCTCCATTAATGGGCTGTTGATAAAGCATTGAATTCAGCAATTGAATGGCCTCTTGAATTTGTTGAACAAGCATCTTGTGACTATTCCCGTACTGAATTTCCAGCATGCACTATCTTCACTAATTTAATCATATCTTAAGATCCTGATATCGGATGGAGGTGATTCAAAGTGCGTTGGAAAGCTAAGAAATTGAGGAATAAGTTTGAAGAAGACCTAAAGACTCAAATATTCTCGTATACAATCCAAAAATGGCGAACAAGTTGACTGATATTCCTTGAACTCCCTCCTTAAGTGTTGCTTTAATTCTTGCCTTTACTCTCCCTTAAGTGCTGATAATGAAGGCTTTCATTGCATGTCTTCTCTGTTAAAAACTGATAAGCTTTATGGAGGATTAAGTAGCTCTTAAGTAGTATTTAAGTGCCTCTTTAAGTGGTGTATTTAGGAGCTCTTCAATGCATTGTTTTCTTGCTGAAACTGAAAGCCTTTAAGTGGTGTGTAAATCTCCCTTGAATGTCTTGAAGCTGATCAGCCATCATGGTGTCTTCAAGGGTCTTTAATTGGTAGTAAATGACTTGTCATTCTTGTATAAAATGATCAGCCATTTGATCCCAAATGAATACCCTAGATGAAAATATAAGCAACCATTAGATAAAAATTTTATTCAATAAAATAAAAGTGAATGCATGAAACATATTTAATGAGCTAGTTTAATTAATGAAACTAGTTACATTGAATGATCTAGTTTAATTAATTAATCCACACACTAAATGAACTCATAAACATAAGAAAACTAACATGCTTTAAGTGAACTATCATGCATTAATTAAACTAATGAACTTAATTGAACTAACATGCTTAAATGAATATCAAGCATTATTTATTCATACACACATGCTGAAATTAAATTTAAAAAACTTAAGAAAGAACTCATGCAAACTCATGCACAAGTAGGAGGCTGTATTGTTCCAACATAGTTGGTGTTGCATTCTCTAATTTCCAGCCTTGAATAAATAGATTTCCCATGGCCTCTTGAAATTTCTTGGTTTTAGCACGAGTTATAGGTCCAATAGGAAATTCTTCTGATTCATTGTTGGTTGTGATCGTATCATTCCCTCCCTCTTGAATGCGATTTGACCCCAAATCGTCACCTACATGAAATGGAGATAAATCAGCCACATTGAATGTTGCACTGACATTAAACTCACCTGGGAGGTCTAATTGATAGGCATTATCATTGACACGCTTGATCAATTGAAAAGGACCATCAATTTTGATTTACGTTGGGCTGGAAATCTTTCTTTTCTCATGTACAACCAAACCCAATCTCCGGGCTCGAATGTAATTTGTTTACGTCCCTTGTTAGCTTGTTGTTCATATTGCCTAGTTCTCTTTTCAATATTGTCCCGCACTTGTTGATGGAGTTTTTTGACAAATTCAGACTTGTTTTCTCCCAGCTTTATTCACAATTTGATCAACGGGCAAAGGTAATAAATCCAATGGAGTTAAGGGATTGAAACAACCATATACTATTTCAAATGGTGACATTTTAGTGGCGGAATGAATGGATCGGTTGTAAGCAAACTCCACATGTGGCAAGCTTTCGTCCCAAGTCCTCAAATTCTTTTTGATGATTATCCTCAACAACATGGATAACACCCGGTTCACCACTTTAGTTTGACAATCTATTTGTGGATGGCAAGTTGTGGAAAATAACAACTTGGTTCCAATCTTGCTCCATAATGTTCTCCAAAAATGGCTTAAGAATTTCACATCTCGATCAGATACGGTAGTTCTTGGAACACCATGCAATCTCATGATTTCCCTGAAAAATAAATTAGCAACATGTGAAGCATCATTAGTCTTATTACAAGGAATAAAATGAGCCATTTTAGAGAATCGATCCACTCTTTGTATTCTTTGTACGTGGCAGCCCAAGTACAAAATCCATGGATATGTCTACCCAAGATACATTAGGAATAGGTAGTGGAGTATATAGGCCATGGGGCATGGCTTTTGACTTGGCCTTTCTACATGTGATACAACGATCACATAGCCTCTCAACATCTCGTTTCATCTTTGGCCAATACAAGTGCTCTTGAAGCATGTTCAACGTCTTCGCTACTCCAAAATGTCCCATTAGTCCTCCCCCATGTGCTTCCTTGAGGAGCAACTCTGGAATGGATCCTTGTGGGATGCAAAGCTTCCCTTCCTTGAATAGGTATCCATCATCTCTATAAAACTTATCATGTGCACCTTTCTCACAAATTTTGTACACTTCACCAAAATCATGGTCAGACTCGTATAATTCCTTAATGAAAGCAAAACCTAACAATTTAGAGTCTAAGGTGTTAAGAAGGGCATACCTACGTGACAGTGTATCAGCAACAATATTTTGCTTACCCTTTTTATACATGATCACATAAGGGAAGGCTTCAAGAAACTCAACCCATTTGGCATGTCTCTTGTTTAGCTTATGCTGACCCTTGATGTGCTTTAATGCCTCGTGGTCTGTATGGATGATGAATTCCTTAGACCATAGGTAATGCTACCAAGTTTCCAAGGTCCGAATTAGTGCATACATTTCCTTATCATAGGTCGGATAATTGAGTGTAGCTCCACTCAATTTCTCACTAAAGTAGGCTATGGTGTGTCCTTCTTGAGATAAAACTGCTCCAATTCCCAAACCTGAAGCATCACATTCAACCTCAAAAACTTTGTTAAAATCAGGTAAAGTTAATAATGGTGCATTAATTAAACAATCCTTAATCAGGTTAAAGGATTTCTCTTGTTCTTCACCCTAAAAGAAGTTGGAATTCTTTTTAATGACCCCGGTTAAAGGAGCAGCTAAGGTGCTGAAATTGGGTACAAACCGACGATAGAAGCTTGCTAAACCATGGAAGCTTCTAACTTGGTTAATGCTTGTGTTGGTCTAGTCCATTCCTCAATTGCCTTAACCTTTTCTATATCAATTTCTAATCCATCTGCACTCACAACAAAACCTAGGAAAACAACCTTGTTAGTGCAAAATATGCATTTTTGTAGATTAGCATAAAATCTTTCATTTCTCAAAACATCTAATACTGACCTTAGATGTTGAACATGTTCACTCAAACTCTTGCTATATTTAAGAATATCATCAAAATACACTACACAAAACTTACCTAAGAATTGTCTAAGGATGTGATTCATTAATCTCATGAAAGTGCTTGGTGCATTAGTAGACCGAACGGCATAACCAACCACTCATATAATCCTTGTTTAGTCTTGAATGCAGTTTTCCACTCATCCCCTTCTTGCATTCGAATTTGGTGGTAACCACTTTTAAGATCAATCTTAGAGAATACCTTAGAACCACTAAGCTCATCTAACATATCATCTAAACATGGAATAGAATGACGATACTTTACTGTTATTTTGTTAACCGCACGACAGTCCACACACATGCACCATGTACCATCTTTCTTAGGCACAAGTAGAACAGGTATTGCACAAGGACTAAGGCTCTCTCTAATATAACCCTTTTCCATCAAATCTGAAACTTGCCATTGTAACTCCTTAGTTTTCTCGGGGTTACATCTATAAGCTGGTCGGTTAGGAATGATTGCACCAGGAACAAAGTCAATTTGATGCTCTATTCCACGAATTGGAGTGGAATCTCTTCTGGAAATAGGTCTCATATTCCTGCAACAATGAAACAATAAAAGATGGCAGATTTGGGTCAAGATTGTTAGTGCTTAAAATAACTCTCCTTGTACATAAGTACAAGAATCATCTTTTCCGAAAACAAATTCTTTCTTATCTCTTTTTCTTTAGCAAAAATGCTAACTCTCTTTTTTTCTTCTTTTTCTCTCCTTTTTCCGCTCGGATGTTACCTCACTCTCCTTGGTTCTTCTCTCAATTTTGATATCACTCTCTTTGGCTTTTTAAAGGCTTTCTCTTAAATGAAGTTAATCTTTGTGAACTTGCTTTGGTGAAAGTGGGGCTAGAGTGATCTTCCTTGCTTCATGGGTGAAGGTATACCGATTGGTATAACCATCATGTATGACTCTCCTATCGAACTGCCATGGTCTTCCTAACAAGAGATGACCGACGTGCATTGGCACAACATCACATAACACCTCATCTTTGTATTTGCCAATGGAAAAAGGCACAATAACTTGTTTGATCACTTTAAGTTCTCCTCCATCATTAAGCCACTGTTAACTTGTAGGGATGTGGATGCTTGGTCGTTTCTAGGCCAAGTTTATCTACCATTAAAGTACTACCAACGTTAGTGCAACTACCACCATCGATAATGACAAAGCATACCTTTCCATTAATATGGCAGCGAGTATGGAAAATGTTCTCGCGTTGCTGATCCTCATCAATTGCTTGCATGCTTAGGCTCCTTTTAACAACAAGGACCTCTCCATCTACGGCATGTTCCAACTCTTCTTCTTCAAATTCTTTATCATCATCATCATCCCCCTCTTGGTCAGTTTCAATCTCTCCATCATAACGGATGAACATAGTGTTGCGGTTAGGGCATTGGCTAGCAATGTGACCTCTCCCCAAACACTTGAAGCATTGTACATCACGGGATCGATTTGGCATGGCTGGACTCTTTCCCTTGTTGGTTTCAACGATGAGTTTGATATTCTTTGATGGTCTGGCTCGGTCATTAGGAGTAAAGGATGTATTCTTTTTTACGTTACTTTGCCCCCATTTAGAAGTAGAACCTCCAAAGACTCGGGGTGCACCTTTCCTTCCGAGTTGCTTCTCCACCTTCATGGCCATATGACCCATGTCTTCTATTTCTATGTAATGTTGTAACTCAATAATGGCTACAATGTTAGGATCAAGACCAGATAGAAACCTTGCCGTAGTGGCTTCTCGATCCTCATCAATGTTGGCTCGGATCATGGCTACCTCCATGTCTTTATAATAATCCTCAACACTACGATTGCCTTGTGTAAGGTTTTGAAGCTTGTTAAACAACTCTCTATGGTAGTGAGTTGGAATGAATCTTCTACGCTTCACAGCTTTCATCTCATTCCAAGTAGAAATAGGATGTTCACCATTGCGTCTCCTGCTAGATGTCAATTGATCCCACCATATAAGTGCATAATCCGTAAACTCAATGGCTGCGAGTTTTACCTTTTTAAGCTCTGAATAGTTATGACACTCAAAGATGTGTTCAACCTTCTTTTCCCATGCGAGGTATGCTTCTGGATCCGTTCTTCCTTGAAAAGGAGGAATGATAATTTTGATGTTGCTGAGATTATCATCCACTCATGGACGTGCTCTTTGGCCTTGTTGTGCCATACTATGTTGGGATGATTGATCAAGTTCATGCACATCATCATCCCCTTCAGGATGATACTCCTCATTACCATGATAAGCTTGTGAAATTTCAAGTTGATCAATTCATTCTAATAAGGGATCCAATTGTTGTTGAATCATCTTTGCCATTGCTTGTAGCAATGCTTGATTTTGCAAATTGGGAACTCCTTCACCACTGTGACCAGATCTTTGTGACATGATTAGATAAAAAAAATTAAACCTTACCAACACAAATCCTCACCTTTCCACTCCAAAGAAAATGCACTCACACTCGTGTTTCTCTCGGGATAGGCTTTTCCCCTTAATGCACACTCTTACCTTTTACCACTCTTGCTCTCTTTTCTAAGTCCGTAGAGAACTTACTCAAGGCTTAACAAGTTTTCTTTGTGGAATTCGGCTAAAACAAAATGGTTAGGAAAAGAAATCACGAAATAGGTAGCAAACGGATGGTAAAAAAGAGATAAAATAGGAATCTGAAGAAAATGTGATAAAAATACAACCCAACCTTTTTTCACTTTTAAGATATGATCCCTCCCTCTTGAACTTTTTTTTTGAGATTTTGGATTTTTTTTTGCAATATTTTTTGACTTTTTTTTTGTTTTCTAACCCGAGATAGAGAAAAAAAACAAAATGCTTACTGAATCGCCAATGCTCTGATTACCAATTGATATGAATCCGGTTGCGGAATATCCGAATTTGTATATGTGATTGCCCGATCGTGATTCTAGTAAGTAATTGATATGATTACAAGATGATATGACAATGGAATGATGATAAGTTGATTGTTGTGTTTAGGATGAAGTATGGAAAATATGGATGTATGGTTGATGAAAATGAAAAAATGAAATGTAATTGATTGTGCGGTGTAAACAAAGGAGGAGGAACCAACACTAAAAAGTGAAGACCCGTTCCTGAAGAGTTTTTAAACCGTGACTTGGGTGAAAGGCTAATGGATTGCAACCCTCTAGTTATATGAACTAGGAACCAACAATATAAAAAAAATGAAAAGGGATTAATCCCACAAGAACAATCTTGCAAGCCGATAAAGTTCAAAAAGAACTATAAAAGAGAACACTCTCAAAGTTTAATATATGCCAAAAGTTGTTCCTTTTACAATGAAATGAGTGCCTATTTATAGATGTAAGACATCAACAAATTGATTAGCCTAGACAAAGATTAAAGACTCATTATTTTGGTGTTAAAGGCCTATTAATTTGTAGGTTATCCTATCTTCAATTGACAGCCAAAAAGGTTTGATCTAACAAGGATGAATGTGGACATTCGTAAGATGAATGTAGACATACATATCATCCACATGGAGAAACTCTTGGGCTAATGAACTTGATTAAGTTGTCATTCATCCTCCTTTAATGGGCTGTTGATAAAGCATTGAATTCAGCAATTGAATGGCCTCTTGAATTTGTTGAACAAGCATCTTGTGACTATTCCCGTACTGAATTTCCAGCATGCACTGTCTTCACTAATTTAATCATATCTTAAGCTCCTGATATCGGATTGAGGTGATTAAAAGTGCGTTGGAAATCTAATAAATAGAGGAATAAGTTTGAAGAAGACCTCAAGACTCAAATATGCTCGTATCCAATCTAAAAATGGTGAACAAGTTGACTGATGTTCCTTGAACTCCCTCCTTAAGTGTTGCTTTAGTTCTTGCCTTTACTCTCCCTTAAGTGCTGATAATGAAGGCTTTCATTGCATGTCTTCTCTGTTAAAAACTGATAAGCTTTATGAAGGATTAAGTAGCTCTTAAGTAGTATTTAAGTGCCTCTTTAAGTGGTGTATTTAGGAGCTCTTCAATGCATTGTTTTCTTGCTGAAACTGAAAGCCTTTAAGTGGTGTGTAAATCTCCCTTGAATGTCTTGAAACTGATCAGCCATCATGGTGTCTTCAAGTGTCTTTAATTGGTAGTAAATGACTTGTCATTCTTGTAGAAAATGATCAGCCATTTGATCCCAAATGAATACCCTAGATGAAAAATATAAGCAACCATTTGATTACAACTTTATTTAATAAAATAAAAGTGAATGCATGAAACATATTTAATGAGCTAGTTTAATTAATGAAACTAGTTACATTGAATGATCTAGTTTAATTAATTTATCCACACACTAAATGAACTCATAAACATAAGAAAACTAACATGCTTTAAGTGAACTATCATGCATTAATTAAACTAATGAACTTAATTAAACTAACATGCTTAAATGAATATCAAGCATTATTTATTCATGCACACATGCTGAAATTAAATTTAAAAAACTTAAGAAAGAAATCATGCAAACTCATGCACAAGTAGGAGGCTGTATTGTTCCAATATAGTTGGTGTTTCATTCTCTAATTTCTAGCCTTGAATAAATAGATTTCCCACGGCCTCTTCAAATTTCTTGGTTTTAGCACGAGTCATAGGTCCAATAGGAAATTCTTCTGATTCATTGTTGGTTGTGATCGTATCACTCATTGAGCTTATGTCGCGATGAATAGCACTTCTCTTTGAGTGCATGTCATATTGAACGGTCCCTCTCATTAACCACTCTCTTTGAGCGTATGATGCGATGCATGAACCCTCTCTTCGAGTGCAAGTCATGATGAATGATCTCTCTCTTTGAGTGTATACCATGATGGACGACCCCTCTCATTGAGTGTATGTCGCGATGACTGACCCTTTTCTTCTTTCTGCATGTCATAATGAACGTCCCATTCTTAAAGCGTATACCGTGATGGACGACACCTCTCTTTGAGCGTATGTCATGGTGAATGACCCCTTTCTTCAAGCGTCTGCTATAATGAACGATCTCTCTCTTTTAGAGTGATATGGGGGATTCGTTGCTTCAAAAACAACGATCCTTGTTTGAAACGGATCTAGGATAGTAGCAAGCAAGTCTCTGCAATAAACACAACATTATGGATGTTATAATGATGTTAAAACAATAAGAAAACAAAGAAAAAAAAAACTGAAACAAAGAAGAAAAGGGATGAAGGAATTCTGGCAGTTTCTGGAGGTTAATGAAGATGAAATGCTCCGAAGGCTTTCATGGAAGCATTAAAACGTCCAAAATGGCAGAATTGGATGTTTAAGTTGCTGGGAAATAACAACGACGTTGAACTCGAAAGAACCTGAACAATATACTGAGCGGACCCGAATCAAATACGTTCTTCGTCAACGGACTTGGACCCTCTAGATAGCGATCCAGGAACCCGAAGTATCAAGGATTTGACACACTCAAACAAAGTCTGAATTTGTCAAGAAAAGTTCAATGAAGAACTGAAATTGAGAGAAAATCTCACAAGTGATTTTATTCATAAAAATATCTACCCTTTTCTTTACAAAATTAAGTAAATATATAGGAATAAAGGAGAAGTTGGCCAAATTTGAATTTGTGGCCTTAATTCAAACGAAAATTAAAATTTTAAATGCTCAAATAACTTCTCCTAGGCTCCTAATATCCTTAGCCACATGTTTTGGCACTTAAAACACATTAAACATGTGTTTAATGTTTGAATTTGAATAAGAAACCACTCATTCTTATCCAATGTTGCTGATTGGTCTTCAAAGCAAGGGCCTTGTTTGGCTTGCTTGCTTTTGGACGCCCAAACTTGTGGAAAAGGGTGCTATGTGGGCCCCACATTCATGGCACATGCGTAGGACACCTGCTCTTCGTGTACGATAGGTTTCAGCTGCTGTAGGTCACTTCAACTTGAGTTGAGTTGAGCTGGAAATGGAGATGAGCTGAAACGAACTAGCTAAGAGTGTTAGGAGCTACATGGAGCTGTGAGCTAAGCCTCTGAGCTGCCTCGAGCTAAGGTGAGCTGCGTGCACACCATTGAGCTTCTTCTGAGCTAAATATAATCCACTTGAGCTGGTATTGAACTGCATACGCTCTCCTGAGCTGGAGATGAGCTGGGTATGCCCACTTGAGCTAAGGTTCTCCTAAGTACCTATATTAGAACAAGGCAAACACATCTAAAAAGCCTTGTAGTCTTATTTTAACCACACAAACACACTTAAAACCAAATGCAAACATAATTAACATAGTATATACATAAGTAAACACACATACTAATATATATACCTAAATATGTCACATATCAACATGCAACACATTATAAACAACATATTCTAAGGCAAGAACATTCTCAAATGAATCTGAAATGTTAGCATAAGTAAGGAAAAGAGCTTTCCTGTATTTCTTTGCCTTAGAACGTGTGATAGGTCCTGATGGTAAGACCTCCGTATCAACCTGTTGAACTTGACATGATGTGCTCACATCATAGAGTATGCCATGATTAACGACCCCTCTCTTTGAGCGTATGTCGCGATGATTGACCCCTCTCTTCAAGTGCATGTCATTATTAACGGTCACTCCCTTTGAGTGTAAATCGTGATGGGTGACCCGTCTCTTTGAATGCATATCATAATGAACGATCCCTTTCTTAGAGCGTCTACAATGATGGATGACCCCTCTCTTTGAGCATATGTCACCATAAATAACCCCTCTCTTCCAATGCATGCCATAATGAATGTTCCCTCTCTTTGGGCGTATATCGTAAGAAATGACCCATCTCTTCAAGCGTATGTCGCAATAAATGACCACTCTCTTCGAGTGCTTGTCATAATTAACGTTCCCTCTCTTTGTGCGTATATCGTAATAGACGACCCATCTCTTTAAGCGTATGTCGCAATGAATGACCACTCTCTTCGAGTGCATGTCATAATTAACGATCCCTCTTGTTGAGCATAAACGGTGATGGGAGCCCCTCTCTCTGAGCATATGTCGCGATGAATAACCTCTCTCTTCGAGTGCATGTCATAATGAACGGTCCCTTTCTTAAAGCGTCTACAGTGATGGTTGACCCCTCTCTTAGAGCATATGTCGTGATAAATAACCCCTCTATTCGTGTGCATGTGATAATGAACGTTCCCTCTCTTTGTGCGTATATCGTAAAAGACGACCCTTCTCTTTGAGCGTATGTCGGGATGAATGACCCCTCTATTCGAGTGCTTGTCATAATGAACGATCCCTCTCTTTGAACGTATAACATGATCGATGACCCATCTCTTTGATCGTATGTTGCGATGAATGGCCGCTCTCTTCGAGTGCATGTCATGGTGAACGGTCCCTCTCTTTGAGAATATACCGTGATGGACGACCCTTCTCTTCAAGTGCTTGTAATAAAGAATGGTTCCTCACTTTCAGCGTATACCATGATCGATGACCCTTCTCTTCGAGTGTATGTCGCAATGAATGACACCTTCCTTCGAGTGCATGTCATAATTAACGGTCCTTATCTTAGAGCATATACCGTGATGGACAACCCCTCTCATTGAGCGTATGTCGCGGTAAATGACTCTCTTCAAGCGTATGTCATAATGAACGGTCCCTTTCTTAGAACGTCTACCATGATGGTTGACCCCTCTCTTTGACCATATGTCGCGATGATTGAACCCTCTCTTCGAATGCTTGTCATAATGAACTGTCCCTTTCTTAGAATGTATACCGTGATGGAGGACACCCCTCTTCGAGTGTATGTAGCGATGAATGACATCTCTCATCGAGTGCATGTCATAATGAACGGTCCCTCCCTTTGAGCGTATACCTTGATGAATGACCCCTCTCTTTAAGTGTATGTCGCAATGAATGACCTCTCTCTACTAGAGCTTGTCATAATGAATGGTTCCTCTCTTTGAGCGTAAATCATGATGGACGAAACCTCTCTTTTAGCATATGTTGCGATGAATAACCCCTCTCTTCGAGTTCATGTTATAATGAACAATCCCTCTCTTTGAGCGTATACCATGATCGATGAACCCTCCCTTTGAGCGTATACCATAAAAGACGACCATTCTCTTTGAGCGTATGTCGCGTTGAATGACCGCTCTCTTTGAGTGCATGTCATAATGAATGGTTCCTCTCTTTGAGCGTATGTCGCGATGAATGACACCTCTCTTCGAGTGCATGTCATAATGAACAATCCCTTTCTTAGAGTATATACCATGATGGAAAAACCCTCTCTTTGAGCGTATGTCGCGATGAAGGATACCTCTCTTCGAGTGCATATCATAATTCTTAGAGCGTATACCGTGATGGACGAACCCTCTCTTTGAGCGTATGACGCGATAAATGTCTCCTCTCTACGAGTTTCATGTCATAATGAATGGTCCCTTTCTTTGAGCGTATACCTTGATGGATGAGCCATCTCTTTAAGCGTATATCATAATGAACAGTCCTTTTTAAGAGCGTATACCGTGATGGACGACCCCTCTCTTTGACCATATGTCACGATGAATGACGCTTCTCTTCGAGTGTCCCCTCTCTTAGAGCATATGTCGTGATGAATGACCCCTCTCTTCAAGCGTTTGTTATAATGAACGATCCCTTTATTTGAGCGTCTACCGTAATGGTTGACCCGTTTCTTTTAGCGTGTGTCACGATGAATGACGCTTCTCTTTGAGTGCTTGTAATTATGAACGGTCTCACTCTTTGAGCATATACCATGATGGAAGTCACCTCTCTTCGAACGTATGTCGCGATGAGTAACCCCTCTTTTTGAGTGCATGTCATTATGAACGGTCCCTCTCTTTGAGCGTATACCTTGATCGATGACCCCTCTCTTTGAGCGTATGTTGCGATGAATAACTCCTCTCTTTGACTCATGTCATGATGAATGGTCCCTCTTTTTGAGCGTATACCGTGATGAACGATCCCTCTCTTTGAGCGTATTTCGCGATGAATGAGCCTTCTCTATAAGTGCATGTCATAATAAAACAGTCCCTTTCTTAGAGCGTATACCGTGATGGATGAACCCTCTTTGAGTGTATGTCGTAGTGAATGACCCCTTTCTTCAAGCGTATGTCATAATGAATGGTCCATCTCTTTACGTGTATGCCATGATGGACGACCCTTTTCTTTGAGCGTATGTCGTGATGAATGACCCTTCTCTTTGAGTGCATGTGATAATGAACGGTCCCTTTCTTAGAGCGTATACCGTGATGGACGACCCCTCTCTTTGAGCGTATGTCGCGGTGAATGACCACACTCTTCAAGCGCATGTCATAATGAACGGTCCCTTTCTTAGAGCGTCTACCATGATGGCTGACCCCTCTCTTTGAGAGTATGTCGCGATGAATGACTCCTCTATTCCAGTGCTTGTCATAATGAACGGTCCATCCCTTTGAGCATATACCATGATGGAAGACCCATCTCTTTGAGCGTATGTCGTGATGAATGACCTCTCTCTTCTATCGTATGTCATTATGAACATTCCCTCTGTTTTAGCGTATGCCGTGATGGACGACCCCTCTCTTTGAGTGTATGTCGTGATGAATGGCCCTTCTCTTATTCCAATATAATCCGATATCCGATATAGGAATCACTTTCATCATCTTTTGGAGGCTATTTGTATTCCACATGAAGACAAGCAATGAAGGACCTTTTAATGCATAGTATTATGACATTCAAGAAGGTTAATTAGCTTGAGGATCAGCATGAAATTTGAAGAGACACTCCTGTTTTTGCTGCCGAAGTGTCTACATTCAATCAAGTGTACATTTTCACCACCTTTTTCTCCGTGGAAGAGAAAGACAAGGCAGCCCAAGAGTCCTTCCACAATTTGGACGAAATTATGTTTATAATAAGCCTAAATTAGGTCAAAATTCATCACTAATACCTTGAACATTCATCCACATAAAGATAGAAGAGAAAACAAAGCATTATTAGCATTCATCACCATAAAGATGAAGCATTCATCTTTTGTTGTAAAACTCTTCATATGATTCCTATGAACACTATAAATAGGAATCTTTCGTTCATTTGTAAAAAAAACAACTTCGATATAATAAAACTCTTTTGAAAGGTTGCTTTCTGCTTTGTTCTTGCGAGAACTATATCGGCTTCAAGTTAGGCTCGTAGTCTTTATCCATTCCATCTTATTATCGCGTTGGTTCCTAGCTCCTTATAGCTAGTGGGTCATGGGACACACTTTTACAATTTCTATCCATTTCATTGTATTATATTGTTGGTTCCTAGTTCCATATAACTAGTGGGTCACAATCCATCATCTTCCATATCGGTTCAAGAACGTATAAGCTTCTGGTCTTCACTCTTCATAGTGTTAGTTCTTCCTTGTTCCTATGTCAAGCTTGTTCTACTACATCCTCTCTTCATTTCCATTTCTACCATGCCACCACTATTATCTTTCGCATTCATATTTCTTACTACCATAAATTCCAATATTATATATTCATATCTTAAAACCAATTGTCTCAACAACTAAATTGTCATGACAACGACACATCTCTCATTTCCACAACAACTAACTTGTCACGGAAAGCAACATTCAAAGCTCTTACTCGAATCACGATCGGGCAACAACATATATGATTTGGACTATGCTATCAAGATCAAATGAACACCAAAACGCCCAAACGGATAAGGAAGGGTGGTTTTCATTCAAAATTCAAACATTTAACACATGTTAAATGTGTTATATGTGCCAAAACAAGTGGATGAAATTAAAAGGTGCCTAGGATAGTTATTTTTAATTATTTTCGCTTTGAATTATGGCCATATATTAAAAATTCGGCCAACATCTTTCTCTCCTATATATTTCCTTAATTTTGTAAGCACAAGGTTACACACTTTGAATAAAAATTATATTTGACTGTTTTTCTCTTATTTGGTTCTTTTTAGAATTTTCCTAACATTCAAACTCGTTTTTGATTGTCAAATTCTTGATACATCGGGTTCACCGATTACTATCTAGAGGGTCCAAGTCCTTTGATGTTAAACATATTAGATTCGGGTTTGCTCAGTATATTGTGTAGGTTCATTCGAGTTTAGCATTTTCAATTGATTCCAACATCATATTCACCATTGTTGAACGCTCGAATTGTTGCCGTTGATGTTTCTTGAAGCATTCATCATCCTTGTCTCGAGTTTTCTTCTAAATGCCATTCTTTTCTTATTTTTTTATTAATTTTCGTTTTCCCTTCTATTTCCTAATTTCATCATGTATATAGCATTGTTTCCTTGTTGATTTTATGTTATACTTGTTGCAGGAACATGCTTACAACATTCCTAGATCCATAACATACAAAGAAACTATGTTCAGATAGGCTACCTCGTATCAGTTCTCTTATAGCGTATATCGTGATGAATGACCCCTCTCTTCGAGTACAAGTCATAATGAACAGTACCATCTTTGAGTGTATACCGCGATGGAAGACCTCTCTCTTTGAGCGTATGTCGTGATGAATAACCCCTCTCTTCGAGTGCATGTCATAATGAACGGTCCCTCTCTTTGAGCATATGCTGTGATGGATGACCCCTCTCTTTGAGCATATATCGCGATGAATGAACCCTCTCTTCGAGTGCATGTCATGGTGAACGGTCCCTCTCTTTGAGCATATACCGTGATGGATGACCCCTCTCTTTGAGCGTATGTTGCGATGAATGACCCTTCTCTTCGAGTGCATGTCATGGTGAACGGTCCCTATCTTTGAGTGTATACCGAGATGGGAGACCTCTCTCTTTGAGCGTATGTCGTGATGAATAACCCCTCTTCGAGTGCATGACATAATGAACGATCCCTCTCTTTGAGCGTGTACCGTGATAAACGTACTCTCTCTTTAAGTGTTTGTCGCAATGAATGACCCCTCTCTTCGAGTTCATGTCATGGTGAACGGTACCTCTCTTTGAGCATATATCGTGATGGACGACCCCTCTCTTTGAGTGTATGTCTCGATAAATGACCCCTCTCTTCGAGTGCATGTCATAATGAACAGTCCCATTTTTAGAGAGTATACCGTGATGGACAACCCCACTCTACGAGCTTATGAAGTGATGAACGACTCCTCTCTTCGAGTCCATGTTATAATGAATAGTTCCTTACTTAGAGCGTATACCATGATAGACGACCTCTCTCTTTGAGCGTATGTCGCAGTGAATGACCGCTCTCTTAAAGCGTATGTCATAATGAACGAACCCTATCTTGGAGCGTCTACCGTGATGGCTGACCACTCTCTTTGAGCGTATGTCACAAAGAATGACTCCTCTCTTCGAGTACATGTAATACTAAATGGTCCCTCCCTTTGAGTGTATACCGTGATGGACGAGCCTTCTCTTTGAGTGTATGTCGCGACGAATGACCCCTCTCTTTGAGTGCATGTCATAATGAATGGTCCCTTGCTTAGAGTGTATACCGTGATGGACGAGCCCTCTTTTTGAGCGCATGTCGTGATGAATGACCCCTCTCTTCGAGCGAATGATATAATGAACAATATCTCTCTTTGAGCTTATACCGTGATGGATGACCCCACTCTTTGAGCGTAGGTCGCGATGAATAACCCCTCTTTTTGAGAGCATATCATAATTAACGGTTCCTCTCTTTAAGTGTAAGTCGTAATGAATGACCCCTCTCCTCAAGTGTATGTCATAATGTATGATCCCTTTATTAGAACGTATACCGTGATGAACAACCTCTCTCTTTGAGTGTATGTTGCGAAGGACGAGCCCTCTCTTTGAGCGTATGTTGGGGTGAAAGACCCCTCTCTTCGAGTGCATGTCATAATTAATGGTCCCTCTCTTTGAGCGTATACCGTGATGGACGACCTCTCTCTTTCAGCGTATGTTGCAATGAATGACCCCTCTCTTCGATTGCATGTCGTAATGAATGGTCCCCCTCTTTGATTGCATGTCGTAATGAATGGTCCCTTTATTAGAGCGTATACCATGATGGACGACCTCTCTCTTTCAGTGATGGATGACCCCTTTGTTTGATTGTATATCGTGGTGAATGACCACGCTCTTTGAATGCATGTCATAATGAACGGTCCCTCTCTTTGAGCATATACCGTGATGGACGACCCCTCTCTTTGAGCGTATGTTGCGATGAATTACCTCTCTCTGCGAGTGCATATCATAATGAACAGTCCCTTTCTTAGAGCGTATAGTGACAGATGACCCCTCGCTTTAAGCGTATGTCACGGTGAATGACCCCTCTCTTCAAGCGCATATCATAATGAATGGTACCATTCTTCGAGCGTTTACTGTGATGGTTGACCGCTCTCCTTGAGTGTATGTCTCGATGAATGACTCTCTCTCTTCGAGTGCAAGTAATAATGAACGGTCCCTCCCATTGAGCGTATACCGTGATGTACGACCACTCTCTTTGAGCGTACGACAAAATGAATGACCCCTCTCTTTGAGGGCATATCATAATGAACGGTCCCTCTCTTTGAGCGTGTGCTGTAATGGACGACTCTTCTCTTCGAGCGTCTGTCGCGATGAATGACACCTTTCTTCGAGTGCATATCATAATAAACAGTCCAACACTTTGAGCGTATACCGTGATGGAAGACCCCTCTCTTTGAGCGTATGTCGTAAGGAATAACCCCTCTCTTCGATTGAATGTCATAATGACCGGTCCCTCTCTTTCAGCGTATACCATAATAAACGACACTTCTCCTTGAGCGTCTGTCGCGATGAATAACCCCTCTTCGAGTGCATGTCATAATGAACGGTCCCTCTTTTTGAGCGTATACCGTAATGGACAACCCTTCTCTTTTAGGGTATGTCGCGATCCATAACCCCTCTCTTCGAGAATATGTAATAATGAACGGTCCCTCTCTTTGAGCGTAAACCGTGATGGATGACCCCTCTCTTTGAGCGTAAGTTGCAATGAATGACCGCTCTCTTTGATTGCTTGCCATAATGAACAGTCCCTTTTTAAAGCATCTACCATGATGATTGTCCCTCTTTTTGTGCGTATGTCGCAATGAATGACCCCTCTCTTAAAGTGCATGTCATAATGAATGGTCCCTCACTTTAAGCGTATGCTGTAAAGAATTACCCTTCTTTTCAATGTATGTCGCGATCAATGAACCCTCTCTTTGAGAGTATAACATAATGAACACCCCCTCTCTTTGAGCGTATGTCGTGATGAATAACCCCTCTCTTCGAGTTCATGTAATAATGAACGATCCTTCTCTTTGAGCATATACCGTGATCGATGACCCCTCTCTTTGAGTGTATGTCGTGATGAATAGCCCCTCTCTTCGAGTGCATGTCATAATGAATTGTCCCTCTCTTTGAGCATATATCGTGATGGACGACCTCTCTTTCGGCGTATGTTGCGATGAGTGACCCCACTCTTCGAGCGCATATCATCATGAAAGGTCCCTCTCTTTGAGCGTATAGCTTGATGGACGACCCTTCTCTTTGAGTGTATGCCGCGATGAATGACCCCTCTCTTTGAGTGCATGTCATAATGAATGGTCTCTATCTTACCGCATATACCATAATGGACGACCCTTCTCTTTGAGCGTATATCACGATGAATAACTCCTATCTTCGAGTGCTTGTCATAATGAACAGTCCCTCGCTTTGAGCGTGTACCATGATGGACGACCCCTCTCTTTAAATGTATGTCGTAACGAATGACCCCTCTCTTCGAGTGCATGTCATAATGAACGGTCCCTCTCTTTGAGCGTAAATCGTGATGGACAACCCCTCTCTTTGAGCTAGGTCGCGATGAATGACCCCTTTCTTCGAGTGCATATCGTAATGAACGGTCCCTTTCTTTGAGCGTATACCGTGATGGACGACCCCTCTCTTTGAGCGTATGTCGCAATGAATGACCCCTCTCTTAAAGCGTATGTCATAATGAACGAACCCTATCTTGGAGCGTCTACCGTAATGGCTGACCACTCTCTTTGAGCGTATGTCACGAAGAATGACTCCTCTCTTCGACTACTTATAATAATAAACGGTTCCTCCCTTTGAGTGTATACCGTGATGGACGACCCTTCTCTTTGAGTGTATGTCGAGATGAATGACCCCTCTCTTCGAGTGCATGTCATAATGAATGGTCCCTTTCTTAGAGTGTATACCTTGATGGACGAGCCCTCTCTTTGAGAGTATGTCGTGATGAATGACCCCTTTCTTCGAGCGTATGTCATAATGAAAGTACCTCTCTTTGAGCTTATATCGTGATGGATGACCCCTCTCTTTGAGCATATGTTGCGATGAATGAACCCTCTGTTCGAGTGCTTGTCATAATGAACGGTCCATCTCTTTAAGTGTAAGTCGCAATGAATGACCCCTCTGCTCGAGTGCATGTCATAATGAATGGACCCTTTCTTAGAGCGTATCGTTTGATGGACGACCTCTCTCTTCGAGTGTATGTTGCGATGGACGAGCCCTCCCTTTGAGCGTATATCGTGGTGAAAGACCCCTCTCTTCAAGTGCATGTCATAATGAATGGTCCCTCTCTTTGAGTGTATACCGTGATGGATGACCTCTCTCTTTCAGCGTATGTTGCAGCGAATGACCCTTCTCTTCGAGTGCATGTCATAATGAACGGTCCCTCTCTTTGACTGTCTACAATGATGGATGACACCTCTCTTTGATTGTATGTCGTGGTGAATGACCCCTCTCTTTGAATGCATATCATAATGAATGGTCCCTCTCTTTGAGCATATACTGTGAAGGACGACCACTCTCTTTGAGCGTATGTTGCGATGAATGACCCCTCTCTGCGAGTGCATATCATATTGAACAGTCCCTTTCTAAGACCGTATAGAGTGACGGATGACCCCTCGTTTTGAGCGTATGTCACGGTGAATGACCCCTCTCTTCAAACGTGTCATAATGAACGATCCCTTTCTTAGAGAGTTTACCGTCGTGGCTGACCCCTCTCCTTGAGCGTATGTCGCGATGAATGACTCCTCTCTTCGAGTGCAAGTAATAATGAACGGTCCCTCCCTTTGAGCGTATACCATGATGGACGACCACTCTCTTTGAGCGTACGTCGCAATGAATGCCCCTATCTTCGAGGGCATGTCATAATGAACGGTCCCTCTCCTTGAGCATATACCGTAATGGATGACTCTTCTCTTCGAGCGTCTATCGTAATGAATGACACCTCTCTTCGAGTGCATGTCATAAAGAATATTCCAGCACTTTGAGTGTATACCGTGATGGAAGACCCCTCTCTTTGAGCGTATGTCGTAAGGAATAACCCCTCTCTTCGATTGAATGTCATAATGACCGGTCCCTCTCTTTCAGCGTATACCATAATAAACGACCCTTCTCCTTGAGCGTCTGTCGCGATGAATAACCCCTCTTCGAGTGCATGTCATAATGAACGGTCCCTCTTTTTGAGCGTATACCGTAATGGACAGCCCTTCTCTTTGAGGTTATGTCGTGATCAATTACCCCTCGCTTCGAGTGTATGTCATAATGAACGGTCCCTCTCTTTGAGCGTAAACCGTGATAGACGACCCCTCTCTTAGAGTGTATATCACGATTAATGACCGCTCTCTTTGATTGTTTGTCATAACGAACAGTCCATTTTTAGAGTGTTTACTATGATGACTGTCCCCTCTCTTTGAGCATATGTCGCAATGAATGACCCCTCTCTTCAAGTGCATGTCATAATGAACGATCCCTCTCTTTAAGCATATACCGTAAACAATGACCCTTCTCTTTGAGCGTATGTCGCGATCAATGACCCCTCTCTTTGAGCGTATAGCATAATGAGCACCCCCTCTCTTTGAGCGTATAGCATAATGAGCACCCCCTCTCTTTGAGCGTATGTCGTGATGAATAACCCCTCTTCGAGTTCATGTCCTAATGAACAATCGCTCTCTTTGAGCATATACCGTGATCGATAACTCCTCTCTTTGATCGTATGATGCGATGAATGACCCCACTCTTCGAGTGCATGTCATGATGAACGGTCCTTCTCTTTGAGCGTATAGCGTGATGGACAACCCCTCTATTTGAGCATATGTCGCGATGAATGATCCCTCTCTTTGAGTGCATGTCATAATGAACGGTCCCTATCTTACAGCATATACCATAATGGACGACCCTTCTCTTTGAGCGTAGGTCGCGATGAATAACCCCTCTATTCGAGTGGATGTCATAAAGAATAGTCATTACTTTGAGCGTGTACCGTGATGGACGACCCCTTTCCTTAAGCGTATGTCGCAATGAATGACCCCTATCTTCGAGTGCATGTCATGATGAATGGTCCCTCTCTTTCAGTGTATAGGGTGATGGACGACCCTTCTGTTTGAGCATATGTCACGGTGAATGACCACTCTCTTCAAGCGTATGTCAGAATGAATAGTCCCTCTCTTTGAGCGTATGTTGTGATGGACGACCCCTCTCTTTGAGCGTATGTCGCGATGAATGACCCCTCTCTTTGAGTGCACGTCATAATGAACGGTCCCTATCTTACAGCTTATACCATAATTGACAATCCTTCTCTTTGAGCATATGTCGTGATGAATAACTCCTCTCTTCGAGTGCATGTCATAATGAATAGTCCCTCGCCTTGAGCGTGTACCGTGATGGACAACCCCTCTCTTTAAGTGTATGTCACAATGAATGAGACCCCTCTCTTCGAGTGCAGGTCATAATGAACGGTCCCTCTCTTTGAGCGTAAACCTTGATGGACAACCCCTCTCCTTGAGCGTATGTCGCGATGAGTGACCCTTCTTTTCGAGTACATGTCTTAATGAACAATCCATCTCTTTGAGCGTATTCTGTAATGGATGACCCCTCTCTTTGAGCGTATGTCGCGTTGAATGACCCCTCTCTTCGAGTGCATGACATAATGAACAGTCCCTCTCTTTAGGCGTATATCGTAATGGACGACCCTTCTCTTTAATCGTAGGTCGCGCTGAATGACCCCTATCTTTGAGGGCATGTCATAATGAACAGTCTCATTCTTAGAGAGTATACCAGGATGGACAACCCCTCTCTTTGAGCGTATGAAGTGATGGATGACTCCTCTCTTCAATTGCAAGTCATAATCAACAGTCCCTTACTTAGAGCGTATACCGTAATAGACGACCCTTCTCTTTGAGCGTATGTCGCGGTCAATGACCTCTCTCTTCAAGCGTATGTCATAATGAACGGACTCTTTCTTGGAGCGTCTACCGTGATGGCTTATCACTCTCTTTGAGTGTATGTCACGAAGAATGACTCCTCTTTTCGACTACATGTAATAATAAACGGTCCCTCCCTTTGAGTGTATACCTTGATGGACGACACCTCTCTTCGAGTGCTTGTCATAATGAATGGTCCCTCTCTTTTAGCGTATACTGTTATGGACTGCCCTTCTCTTTGAGCGTATGACGCGATGAATGACCCCTCTCGTCGAGTGCATGTCATAATGAACGGTCCCTCCCTTTGAGCGTATACCGTGATGGACGATCACTCTCTTTAAACGTATGTTGCAATGAATGACCCCTCTCTTTGAGTGCATATTATAATGAACGATCCCTCTCTTTGAACGTAAACAGTGATGGGCGGCCCCTCTCTTTGAGCGTATGTCGTGATGAATGACCCCTATCTTCAAATACAAGTCTTAATGAATGGTCCTTCACTTTGAGCGTATGTCGTGATGGATGACCCTCTCTTTGAGCGTATGTCGCGATGAATGACCCCTCTCCTTGACTGCATGTCATAGTGAACGGTCCCTTTCTTATAGCGTATACCGTAATGGATGACCCTTCTCCTTGAGCGTATGTCGCGATGAATGACCTCTTTCCTCGAGTGCATGTCATAATGAACGGTCCCTTTCTTAGAGCATATACCGTGATGGATGACCCCTCTCTTTGAGAGTATATCGCAACGAATAACTCCTATGTTCGAGTGCATGTCATAATGAACGGTACCTCTCTTTGAGCGTATACCGTGATGGACGACCCCTCTCTTTAAGCGTATGTCGTGGTGAATGACCCTTCTCTTCGAGCGTATTTCATAATGAACGGTCCCTCTCCTTGAGCGTATGCCATTGATACGGGGCTGGTTGTTAAAAAACAACATTCCTCGTTAATTCACGGATCTAGGATTGTAGCAAGTATTCCTCTATAGCAAAAACAAACATGGTGTTGTGTTAGAATGTTAAAGAGACTTAAAATAAAAATAAAAATCAGAATTGAGGGAGAAAGAAGATGCTGGAAATTTTTTGACAGATTTGAAGGTTGAAGATGAAGTTCTTCAAGCATTCATCAATGGCAGCAATATTCTTGAAGTTTTAACAAACTCTAAGGAAGAACCCAAACAATCTACTGAACGAACCTGGACCTTATCTTGAATCTGCTCGTAAACGAACTTAGACCCTTCAATTATCGAATAATTGGGAACCCGAAGTATCAAGTAACTTGACAACATTCAGAATTGATAGTCAAGGAAAAGTTCTAAAAAGAACCAGGTTTGAGAGAAAATCTCACAAAAGAATTTATTCATCAAAAGGTCTAACCTTGTCTTTACAAAATTATGAAAATATATAGGAATAAAGGAGAAGTTGGCCAAAATTGAATTTGTGGCCATTATTTGAATGAAAATAATTAAAATAAACCACTCAAGGCTTCATTTAATTTTAGCCAAGTGATTTGGCACAAAATACACATTTAACATGTGTTTAATATTTAAATTTGAACACAACACCACTCATTCTTATCCCTTGGGCGTTTGGTCTTCAAGAACAAGGGCTTTGCTTGGCTGAAAATACATTTACACGCCCACACATGTACAAAAGTTTGCCATATGTGTCCCACATGCATGACACATGCCTAGGACACATTCCCTTCGTGTAAGATAGGTTTCAGCTATCGTAGGTCACTTTAGCTTGAGTAGAGCTGAAACGAGCTAGCTAAGAGTATAAGGAACTAAACGGAGCTGGGAGCTAAGCCTCTGAGATGCCTCGAGCTAAGGTGAGCTGCGCGTACTCCATTGAGCTTCTTCTAAGCTGAATAGACTCACTTGAGCTGGTGTTCAGTTGCATATACTCACTTGAGCTGGTGTTCAGCTACATATACTCACTTGAGCTGGTGTTAATGATAAGAGGGCTCCTTGTTGAGGACGCCTTCTTGATTGTTTCGGATCTAGGATTGAAGTAAGATGTCTCCTGCAATAAGCATGGCTGCAAATTGGTGTTTAAAAGGGCTGGAAAATTTAGGTAGACAGAATGTAGAAGATGAAGGCTCGGAGAAGTTGACAATGGTGGAACGCTGAAAGTATTGGTTTGGTTATGGCTAGGATTGGTCTTTGGTGAGGTGAATGGTGAGAAATGAAGTTTCTGACAAGGTTGAAAAATAGGTTGCAAGGGGTAGTACGAAAATGAAATAAAAACAAGGAAAAGAAATAAAATGAAACAAACTCCAAGGATGAACTCGAACAATCTGTTGAACGAACCCGAACCTTATCTTGAACTTGCTTCAGACGGACTTGGACCCTTCGATTATCTACAACCGAGAACCCAAAGTATCAAAGGGGTTGACCACGCAAGCAACGAACTTGAGAAGTCAGAAAGTTCTCAAAAGAACCGAAATGAGAGAAATTCTCACAAAAGTAAATTTCATTCAAATTGTCTTTTTTTTTTACATTACAAAGTATACATATATATAGGCTAGTACAAGGGAGTTGGCGCCTAGAATACTTGGCCAGAATTGAATTGGAAGTTTCAGATGAGTGGCTGAAATGTAAGCACAATTAACATGTGTTAATTATGTTAAATGTGGATGAGAAAACTACTCATCCTTATCCTTTGTGGCCGGCTGGTTTTGGAGGGAGGGAAGACTGAATTTCAAACATTTAACACATGTGTTTTATGTGTGAAATTCAAAGGAAATAACTCCTTGTCCTTATCTTACTTTGACGCCAACTTCAAGGAGGGAAATCTTGAAATTTGAATCTGCCACATGCCATGCACATGCTTGGAAGGATGGTGGACGCCCCTCATGCTGGTCACATGACCATGACACACTCTCCCACGTGGAGGACACCTTTGAGCTATCCCGGGACTCACCAGCTTGAGTTGAGCTAGTAGAGCTGGAGTTGAGCTGAATGGAGCTGAGTTGAGCTGAATTCAGCTAGCTGAAGTGTTGAGGATTAGTTGAGCTGAAACGAGCTGCTAGAAATCCATTGAGCTTTTTCCGAGCTAAGGTGAAGTCCTTCATTTGGTACTCTTCCTTGTGCCTATGAGAAAACAAAAGTTATACCATCATAAGTATTGTAAACTTATTAAAGAAAGTTAAAACAAGCTGAAAAACATAGTTATCATATTGGAAAACATGTAACAAGCTAAAGAAACATGATTATGAGCTTGTGTTCTTATTGAACTTATTGAAAACACACCTATTTACATGCTTAATAAACACAATACTAGCTTAAGTACTATATAGTTACAAGATGTTACACATCAGTATGTAACATAGTGTAAAGTTTATTCTCTAAGGCATATGCATTATTAAGGGATTCTGAGACTTGTAAACATTTAAGAATAAGAACTTCCCTGAATTGCTTAGCCTTTGATCGAGTGATGGGTCCTGATGGTAAGACCTCCGGATCAGCTGATTGAGCTTGTGTAGATGTGCTCACATCATCCCCCCCTTCTTGAAAAGGATTTGTCCTCAAATCTGCAGAATCATTAAAAGGGGATAAGTCGGAAACATTAAATGTAGCACTTACATTGTATTCACCCGGCAAGTCCAACTTGTAAGCATTGTCGTTCACTTTCTCAACCACTTGAAAAGGACCATCTCCTCGTGGTAACAGCTTGGACCGTCGTTGGGTTGGAAAACGTTCCTTTCGGAAGTGAATCCAAACCCAATCTCCAACATCGAAGGTAACTCGCTTACGTCCTTTGTTCGCTTGCTTCTCGTATTGTTGAGTCCTTCGTTCAAGGTTATCTTTAACCTGTTGATGCAACTTCTTTACATAATCAGCCTTGGATTGTCCGTCCCTATTCGTCACTTGTTCATATGGCAAAGGCAACATATCGAGAGGAGTGATAGGATTAAATCCATAAACAACCTCAAAAGGTGACATTTTAGTAGCAGAATGAACGGCATGGTTATATGCAAATTCAACATGCGGCAAACAATCTTCCCACGTCTTAATATTCTTTTTGATGATGGAACGGAGTAAAGTAGATAAAATACGATTAACAACCTCAGTTTGTCCATCAGTTTGGGGATGACAAGTAGTAGAAAACATAAGTTTCGTACCTAATTTGCTCCAAAGAGTCCTCCAGAAGTGACTCAAGAATTTTACATCCCTGTCAGAAACAATCGACCTAGGAATACCATGTAAACGCACAATTTCCTTAAAGAACAAGTTAGCCACATTAACAGCATCATCGGTCTTATGACACGCAATGAAGTGTGCCATCTTTGAGAACCTGTCAACCACAACAAAGATACTATCTCTACCTGTCCTAGTCCTAGGCAATCCCAACACAAAATCCATAGATATATCAGTCCAGGGGGAGTCGGGAATAGGTAAAGGTAAGTACAAACCGTGTGGTAATACCTTCGACTTTGCTTTCTTACATGTCACGCATCGTTCACACATCCTTTCGACGTCTCGTCGCATCTTTGGCCAGAATAGGTGCTCCTTGAGAATGTGTAACGTCTTGGTGACTCCAAAGTGTCCCATAAGTCCTCCTTCATGAGCTTCTCGAATTAGGACCTCTCGAATTGACCCTTGAGGAATGCAGAGTCTTCCTTCTTTGAAAAGATAATCATCATGTCGATAAAATTTCTCATCTGCACCCTTTTCACACAATGTATATCTTTCTCCAAAATCAGGGTCAGTAGCATATAATTCTTTGATATAGGCAAACCCAATCAAATGAGAGTCTAAGTAATTCAGAAGTGCATACCTACGGGATAAGGCATCTGCTACAACGTTGTCTTTACCTTTCTTATATCGAATGACATAAGGAAAAGATTCTAGAAATTCAACCCACTTAGCATGCCTTTTATTCAACTTATGCTGACCTGTTATGTGCTTCAAAGCTTCGTGATCGGTGTGAATTACGAATTCTTTCGGTAAGAGATAGTGCTGCCATGTTTCAAGAGCTCGAATCAATGCATACATCTCTTTGTCGTACACTGGATAATTCAAGGTAGCACCACTTAACTTCTCGCTGAAATAGGCAATAGGTCGCTTCTCCTGTGATAAAACGGCTCCAATTCCTATTCCTGAAGCATCACACTCAATCTGACTTATTGATGTCGGTCGAGGCCAATCCTGAATCGCCTTCACCTTTTCTGGATCGACTTCCACACCCTGTGCAGTCATGATAAAACCAAGAAAGGTAACCTTATCAGTACAAAACATACATTTCTTCAGATTACCAAATAACCTTTCTTTTCTCAATGTGCCAAGAACATTCCTCAAGTGTTCCTCGTGATCCTGCAAAGACTTGCTGTATATAAGAATGTCATCAAAGTACACAACACAATATTTTCCAATGTAAGATCGTAAAACATGATTCATCAGACGCATAAAGGTGCTAGGTGCGTTAGTTAAACCGAAAGGCATCACTAACCACTCGTACAGACCCAATTTCGTTTTGAAGGCTGTCTTCCATTCGTCGCCTTCTCGCATCCGAATCTGATGATATCCACTCTTTAAATCAATTTTGGAAAATATGGTCGCACCACACAACTCATCTAGCATGTCATCAAGACGAGGAATGGGATGCCTATACTTGATGGTAATCTGATTCACCGCTCGGCAATCAACACACATTCTCCATGTTCCGTCTTTCTTGGGTACTAAAAGTACTGGTACAGCGCACGGACTTAAACTTTCCCGAATGTAACCCTTTTCCATCAACTCGGTGATTTGTTTTTGAAGTTCCTTTGTTTCTTCTGGATTACTTCGATATGCTGGCCGATTTGGAATGGTAGCTCCCGGAATGAAATCAATTTGATGTTCTATACCTCGAATAGGTGGCAACCCACTCGGTGTCTCATCCGGAAACACATCTTCAAACTCCTGCAAAAGAGACGTAATAGATGCAGGCAAATCATTAGGAATATCAGATAACAAACAATACTCCTTATACATTAAAATAAGTAAAGTTTGTTGAGAGGAAAGACATTTCCTGATATCCTTGCCGCTCGCATATACGTTCGTCTTCTTCCTTTCTGTTTTGGCTTCCTCGACATTCTTTCTCAATCGAACCTGATCTTCTTGCACTTGACTCGGTGTCAAAGGTGCTAAGGTGATCTTCTTACCTGCATGTGTAAAAGAATATCGATTTGTAATTCCATCATGCAACGTACCTTTGTCGTATTGCCATGGACGTCCCAAAAGTAGGTGACACGCATCCATTGAGACGACATCACAAAGGATTTCATCTTTATACCTCCCTATGGTAAATGGTACCGAAACTTGTCTAGTAACTCGTACTTCTCCGCCATCATTTAACCATTGAAGACGATATGGTTTGGGATGCTTCATCGTCTTTAAGCCTAACTTATCAACCATGAAAGAACTTGCAACATTAGTACAACTACCACCATCAATAATGACAACACATACCTTGTCGTTAATGAGGCATCTAGTATGGAAGATGTTTTCTCGTTGCTGGTCGTCTTGTGTAGGTGTAGCATTTAGACTTCTTTTTATGACAAGTGCTTCACCGGTCATGTATGTATCCAAGGCATCATCCGCATCATCCTTGTCTTCCTCGTGTAAAGGTTCATGTTCTTCATTGTCGGATTCAGACTCAATCTCTCCGTTTTCTAACATCAACATAGTCTTCCGATTAGGACATTGGCTTGCAATATGTCCTCTTCCAAGACACTTAAAGCATTGAATATCCCTTGAGCGTTCTGGACGTTCTGGTTGTGCATTTTGCTTCCCACGCCCAACATCTACAATCGGGGCCTTTGGCTTGCTCGTTTCACCCTTCTCTTTGTTTTGAAACGGTACTTGTTTCCTGAAATTGTTAGAAGGATTGAAAACAGAATTGGAAGGAGGTCTGAAAGAATTATTACTTCGGGATGACGACATCTTTCTTCGTTGCTGCCTCTCAACCTTAATTGCCATTTGCACCATTTCGTCTAATTCGACGTAATGTTGCAATTCAACAGCATTGGCAATGTCGGTGTTCAAACCTGAAAGGAATCGCGCCATGGTTGCTTCTCGGTCTTCCTCAATGTTAGCACGCATCATGGCCATCTCCATGTCTTTAAAATAATCTTCGACGCTTCGATTTCCTTGTTTCAAAGTTTGTAACCTTTGAAATAGGTCTCGATGGTAATGGGATGGTACGAATCTCTTTCTCAAAATTCTTTTCATCTCTGCCCATGTATTGATTGGACCTTCACCGGTTCGTCTTCTACTTAGAATCAATTGATCCCACCAAATTAAGGCATAGTCAACGAACTCCATCGCTGCCAATTGAACCTTCTTCTGGTCAGAATAATTGTAGCAATCAAAGACGTGCTCCACCTTGCTTTCCCACGCAAGATATGCATCCGGATCTGATCGTCCTTGAAAAGGGGGTATGGCAACTTTGATGTTGTTCAAATTGTCACCCAGTTGTGCCTGGTGTTGTACACGCCTCCCATTTGTTCTAGGAGCATTCTGCCTCGGTTCTTGCACTTCTTCAACGTCATCATTGTTGTCATCATGGGAATTGTTTTGAGATCCCTCGATCTTGTCCATTCTCACGTGCAATTGTTCAATCTCTGATTGCACTACTCTTCGGACTTCTCGAAGCATGGCTTGCATCATAAGGCTTGGTTGAACGTCGTTTTGTTGTTGATCATCACGATCTCCATTTGAACCTGCCATTGTTAGTAAAGAACAAACAACACAAAATAAAAATAAGGATAAATGGACCTCACAAAGTACACACACAAGATCCTCACAAGTTCACTCCAAAGAAAAAATAAAAATGGCACTCCAACACTCGTGTTTCACTCGGGAATACTTGAATGGCTCTTTTGATTCCCCTTCTGATCTCACACACACAAATGCCTTTTACCACTCCTTCTCTCGTTATAAGTTCTTTAGAGGACTAGCGTAGACTTTCTTCAAATCTGTCACAAGTGTTAGTCTTTAACAACAACGGTTAGTGACAATCGAAATGTAAGGTTTACAAAGAAACACTTACTACTCTCCTTTCACCGAACAATCAATTCTTCATGCCCGGTTGATTATGGTAGTGTTTGATGCTGTAGAACACATTAAACTTGCATTTTCTTTCATCTTTTCAATACCATGAAGTGCTTTTCTTTCAACTATTGATATTCTGATTTTTTTTTTTTTGAATTTTCGGATTTTTTTTTTTTAACTAGAGTTGACTTTGACTTTTTTTTTTTTTTTTTTTTTTTTGACTTTTTTTTTTTTTTTGATTGTTTTTGCACTTACGAAGATGATTCTTACTTGTAATCCAACCTAGGCTCTGATTACCACATGATAAGAGGGCTCCTTGTTGAGGACGCCTTCTTGATTGTTTCGGATCTAGGATTGAAGTAAGATGTCTCCTGCAATAAGCATGGCTGCAAATTGGTGTTTAAAAGGGCTGGAAAATTTAGGTAGACAGAATGTAGAAGATGAAGGCTCGGAGAAGTTGACAATGGTGGAACGCTGAAAGTATTGGTTTGGTTATGGCTAGGATTGGTCTTTGGTGAGGTGAATGGTGAGAAATGAAGTTTCTGACAAGGTTGAAAAATAGGTTGCAAGGGGTAGTACGAAAATGAAATAAAAACAAGGAAAAGAAATAAAATGAAACAAACTCCAAGGATGAACTCGAACAATCTGTTGAACGAACCCGAACCTTATCTTGAACTTGCTTCAGACGGACTTGGACCCTTCGATTATCTACAACCGAGAACCCAAAGTATCAAAGGGGTTGACCACGCAAGCAACGAACTTGAGAAGTCAGAAAGTTCTCAAAAGAACCGAAATGAGAGAAATTCTCACAAAAGTAAATTTCATTCAAATTGTCTTTTTTTTTTACATTACAAAGTATACATATATATAGGCTAGTACAAGGGAGTTGGCGCCTAGAATACTTGGCCAGAATTGAATTGGAAGTTTCAGATGAGTGGCTGAAATGTAAGCACAATTAACATGTGTTAATTATGTTAAATGTGGATGAGAAAACTACTCATCCTTATCCTTTGTGGCCGGCTGGTTTTGGAGGGAGGGAAGACTGAATTTCAAACATTTAACACATGTGTTTTATGTGTGAAATTCAAAGGAAATAACTCCTTGTCCTTATCTTACTTTGACGCCAACTTCAAGGAGGGAAATCTTGAAATTTGAATCTGCCACATGCCATGCACATGCTTGGAAGGATGGTGGACGCCCCTCATGCTGGTCACATGACCATGACACACTCTCCCACGTGGAGGACACCTTTGAGCTATCCCGGGACTCACCAGCTTGAGTTGAGCTAGTAGAGCTGGAGTTGAGCTGAATGGAGCTGAGTTGAGCTGAATTCAGCTAGCTGAAGTGTTGAGGATTAGTTGAGCTGAAACGAGCTGCTAGAAATCCATTGAGCTTTTTCCGAGCTAAGGTGAAGTCCTTCATTTGGTACTCTTCCTTGTGCCTATGAGAAAACAAAAGTTATACCATCATAAGTATTGTAAACTTATTAAAGAAAGTTAAAACAAGCTGAAAAACATAGTTATCATATTGGAAAACATGTAACAAGCTAAAGAAACATGATTATGAGCTTGTGTTCTTATTGAACTTATTGAAAACACACCTATTTACATGCTTAATAAACACAATACTAGCTTAAGTACTATATAGTTACAAGATGTTACACATCAGTATGTAACATAGTGTAAAGTTTATTCTCTAAGGCATATGCATTATTAAGGGATTCTGAGACTTGTAAACATTTAAGAATAAGAACTTCCCTGAATTGCTTAGCCTTTGATCGAGTGATGGGTCCTGATGGTAAGACCTCCGGATCAGCTGATTGAGCTTGTGTAGATGTGCTCACATCAGTTAAGCTTCATCCACTCTCTTAAGCTGGAGATGAGTTGAGTATGTCCACTTGAGATAAGTTTCTCCTAAGTACCTATATTAGAACAAGCCAAACACATCTAAAAAGCCTTGTAGTCTTATTTTAATCATACAAATACACTTAAAACCAAATACAAACATACTTAACATAGTATATGCATACATAAGCACACATATTAATATATATACCTAAATATGTCACATATCAGCATGCAACACATTATAAACAACATATTCTAAGGCATGAACATTCTCAAATGAATATGAAATGTTAGCACAAGTAAGGAAAGAGCTTCCCTGTATTTCTTTGCCTTAGAACATGTGATAGGTCCTGATGGTAAGACCTACGAATCAACTTGTTGAACTTGACATGATGTGCTCACATCATCCCCCCTTCTTGGAAAGGATATGACCTTAAATTTGAAGAATCATCAGAAGGGATTAAATCAGAAACATTAAATGTGACACTTACATTATACTCGCCCGGTAAGTCTATCTTGTAGGCATTGTCATTCACTTTCGCCAACACCTGAAAAGGACCATCTCCTCGTGGTAACAACTTTGATCGTCGTTGGGCTGGAAAATGTTCCTTTCGAAAATGAACCCAAAACCAATCACCAACATCGAAGGTGACTCGCTTCCTTCCTTTGTTTGATTGCTTTTCATACTGTTGAGTCCTTCGTTCTAAATTCTCCTTCACTTGTTGATGCAACTTCTTCACATATTCTGCTTTCGCTTGACCGTCCCCGTTATTCACTTGTTCCTGTGGCAAAGGTAACAAATCTAGAGGCATAATAGGGTTAAAACCACAAACAACCTCAAATGGTGACATCTTAGTAGCATAATGTACAACATGATTATACGCAAACTCAACATGTGGAAAACAATCTTCCCCAGTCCTAATGTTCTTTTTAATGATGGAACACAACAAAGTAGATAAAAACGATTAACAACCTCAGTTTGTCCATCAGTCTGGGGATCACAAGTAGTAGAAAACATGAGTTTTGTACCTATTTTGCTCCAAAGAGTCCTCTAGAAATGACTCAGAAACTTAACATCCCTGCTAGAAATAATTGACCTAGGAATACCATGTAATCGAACAATCTCTCTAAAGAACAAGTTAGCCACATTAACAACATCAACAGTCTTATGACATGCATTGAAATGTGTTATCTTAGAGAATCTATCAACCACAACAAATACATTATCTCTACCAGTTCTAGTTTGAGACAATCCCAAAACAATATCCATTGAAATATCAGTCCAAGGGGAATAAGGAATAGGTAGAGGTAAGTACATACCATGTGGTTCAACCTTCGATTTCGCTTTCTTACATGTCACACGACGTTCACAATACCTTTCGACATCTCTGCGCATCTTTGGCCAAAACAAATGCTCCTTCAATGTGTGTAATGTCTTAGTGACACCAAAATGACCCATCAATCCACCTTCATGTGCCTCACGAAGCAGAATATCACGTATCGAACCCTGGGGAAAGCATATCCTATTTTCTTTGAAAAGATAGCCATCATGCCTGTAAAACTTTCCATCTGTGCCTTTCACACAAGCATTAAACTTATCTCTAAAATCAGGATCATCAGGGTATAGATCACGAATATACGCAAAACCAATCAAATGTGAATCATGATAACTAAACAATGCATATCTATGTGATAACCCCTCTCTTCGTGTGCAAGTCATAATAAATGGTCCATCTCTTTGAACGTATACCGTGATGGAAGACCCTTCTCTATGAGAGTATGGCGCGATGAATAAACCCTCTCTTCGATTGTATGGCGTGATGAACGGTCCCTCTCTTTGATTGTATACCGTGATGGACGACCCTTCTCTTCTAGCGTTTGTCGCGATGAATGACCCCTCTCTTTCAGTGCATGTCATAATGAACATTCCCTTTCTTAGAGCGTATACCAAGATGAACGATCCTTGTCTTTGAGCGTATGTCGGGATGAATAACCCCTCTCTTCGAGTGCATGTCATAATGAATGGTCCCTCTCTTTGAGTGTATGTTGCGATGAATGACCCCTCTCTTCGAGTGCATGTCATGATGAACGATCCATTGCTTTAAGTGTATACCATGATGGACAACCCCTCTCTTTGAGAGTATGTTGCGATGAATGACCCTTCTCTTCGAGTGCATCTCATAATGAACGGTCCCTTTCTTAGAGCATATACCGTGATGGACGACCCCTCTCTTTGTGCAATTGTCTCGGTGAATGACCTTGTCTTCAAGCGTATGTCATAATGAATGGTCCCTCTCTTCGAGCGTATGTTGTGATGGACGACCCCTCTCTTTGAGCGTCTGTCGCGATAATTAACCCCACTTTTTTAGTGCATGTCATAGTGAACGGTTCCTTTCTTAGAGCGTATACCGTAATAGACGACCCTTCTCTTTGAGAGTATGTCGCGATAAATAACACCTCTGTTCGAGTGCATATGTCATAATGATTCTCTTAGAGCGTATACCGTGATAGAGGACCCCTCTCTTTGGCGTATGTCGCGATGAATGACTCCTCTCTTCGAGTGTTTGTCATAATGAACGGTACCTCTCTTTTAGCGTAAACCGTGATGGACGACCCCTTTCTTTGAGCGTATGTCACGATGAATGATCCCTCTCTTCGAGTACTTGTTCAGGAAACAAGTGTGATACAAGGCTAGCTAGCTGAAAGTTTACCATCTTTGAGTGATGATTTGAGCTGAACGGCTAACCCCCTAGCTGAGTGAATTGATCCTTAGGGCCATAATACTCTCTTTAATCCATAAGAGTGTGTAGGAGATGATCCGAATCACATATGGATTTAAATTCACCATTTGTCGTTTTGAGCTCATTCTGAATTCGTGAGATGGAATAAAGCTATCATCCACTTCACTGCGTTGCCTAGGAATGTTTGGCACATTTTGGGGCTTATCGGAAGCTGGTAAATTCCTCAAACAATGATTCTTTGTTTTGAGCTCAAATAGTGCATTTGAGCTAAAGAGAGATGGCCAATAGTCCCTTAAACTGTGTTTTACATAACCTGCAAAGAAACAACTTTAAGTAAAAGGTATGATGTTAATAAACATGTGTTGAATATTAATTATGCATAATATAAGCTAGTTAAAGCTGTGGTTCAATACTAATCCCTAAGTTATCAATAGTAATATAAGGAAATAAACTTATAGGTAGATAATATGAGATAGCAAGTGAGTGTAGCACATGAATTGAGTAAATAAAGAGAATTAAGTAGAACTCCTTGTTTGGAATTGTGTGACTTAAGGAATTGGAAGAAACTAAGGTTGGGAATGAACATATCATCCCCTCCTTCTTTTGGGCGATTTGTCCTCAAATTGAACCCCTTGGTTCTGGAATCTCCCTTAGCAATGAGAGTGACATAGTTTTGTTGTGCATGGCCTTCTAACTCCTTGAGTTTCTGAAAAAAATATGAGAACTTTTTGGTTTGTATTGTGTTAGAATATTCAGAAGAGATCACGGGATGTGTCAAAAGACATTCCCCCTAATGAACTTGATGCTGTTAGACTCCTTTTCTTCCTTAGATCCTCCTTCTTTAAGCTTGGTTTGGATCTTCTCTTGTTTCCAATCCTCCACACTTTGTTTCATCATAATCTAGTCCCTTTGCACATGTTTTGGCGTCATAGGTGCGAGCACTATCTTCTTGCCTCCATGCTTGAAGATGAACTAATTGGTGTAACAATCTTGCATCATTCTTTGATCATATTGCCATGGCCTCCCAAGTAAAATGTGACTTGCGTGCATAGGAACTACGTCGCACAAAACCTCATCCTTATATGAACCAATAGACAAAGGGACAAGAACCTGTTTGGTGACCTTTAATTCCCCCGAATCATTGAGCCATTGGAGTTTGTATGGGGATGGATGCTTTAATGTTTTCAGGTCGAGTTTATCCACCATAAGAGTGCTAGCCACATTGGTGCAACTTCCACCATCGATTATCATAAAACACACTTTGTTTTTAACATAACATCTAATGTGAAATATGTTCTCTCGTTGCTCCTCTTCTTCTGCCATTTGGGTGTTTAAAAGCCTTTTAACAACCATAAGTTGTCCTTCAATGATAGGGGTAAATTCTTTTCTTCCTCTTGCTCGGATTCTTCCAAAATTTCTTGCTCATTATCCGATGCAATCTCTGCATTTTCCAGCAGCAACATAGTGTTTTATTTGGACATTGGCTAGCAATATGTCCATGCCCTAAGCACTTGAAACATTTGATCTCTCAAGATCGTACGGACACTTCTTGTTGCTTTCCTCGAACATTCTCCACCATAGGCTTGGTTTTGGACGTTTCAGCCTGTTCTTTGCCTTGGAAAGGATTATTTCTCCGAGATGTGTTTGGACTCCATTTTGGGGTTGCATTAGTGACGCCTCTAGAAGATGATCTCATGTGTTGTCTCTCGATTTTGATAGCCATATGCACCATGTCTTCAATTTCAATGTAGTGTTGTAATTCCACTACATCAACAAATCTCTTTGTTTAATCCAGACAAGAACCTTGCGATGGTGGCATCGCGGTCTTCATCCACACTTGCTCGGATCATGACTCCATCTCTTTGTAGTAGTCTTCCATGCTTCTACTTCCTTGTTTAAGATTTTGCAGCTTATAATAGAGATCACGGTGATAATGAGTAGGCACAAAATGTTTCCTCATAATACCTTTCATTTCTCTCCAAGGGTTGATAGGTCATTCACCATTGCATCTCCTTGTTGATCTTAGTTGATCCCACCATACAAGTGCGTAGTCAACAAATTCTAAGGTATCCATGCGCACCTTCTTTTGCTTGGAATAGTTATGGCATTCAAAGATGTGCTCCACTTTGCTCTCCCAGTCCAAATATGCCTCCATGTCTGATTTTCCTTGAAAACGTGGGATGTTAACCCGGATGCTCCCAAAATTGTCACCAATTGGCCATGGTTCCTTGCATTACTCCGAACAGAAATGACATCTTCTCCATCACTCTCTTCAATCTTATGTTGCATGAGATGCCTTCTATGATTCTGTCCATCTTGGCCCCTTGTACGTCTTCCACTGGACTCCTCAATACGGTCCATCCGCTCATGTATTGGTTCTAACTCAGCAAGTAAGAGCTTTTGCATTTCCCTTATTAGAGCCTGTGTTTGGAGGTTCTGGGCTGGTCGTTCTCCCCGATTGTTTTCATTTGTATACTGCGACATAGTGTTAGTATGAATAAATGAAATAAAAGTTTAAGGACCTAACCAATTCACACACAAAATCCTCACGGTCACTCCAAGGAAAGAAATATGGTACTCAATTCACTCGTGTTTACACTCGAGGAATTCTGGCTTTTATTATCCCTTCTGTGCTCACCACTCTCTTGCTTTTTACCTCTTAAATCTATCAAATCATGTTCTTATAAGAACTTACTCAAAACTAGTCAAATATCCTAAGAAATGATGGCGTTTGGGCTAAAACAAAGGTTAGGTGTGCAAATAGAAAAAAAGGGAAAAGTTTAATAGAAGAAACAAAAAGTTTAGGGATTGTATGATAAATTTCAAGGGTTCAATTGAAAAGGAATAAAGAAAACAAAAACGTTATCACAAAACTTAACTTACAAACTAGTCTTGAGCAATCAAATTTGGGGAACTTCTCGGAGTTGGTTGCTTGGATTCCTTATATGCTGGAACAATCTGAATTTTTTCTTTCTCTTCTTTTCTTTTCCTTTTTTTTTGATCAAAATTGAAATAACAAGAAATAGGGCTTACTTGATTCTTTATTTGCTCTGATTCCATAAGATACGCTCCAACTCTCCAAAGATACTTGTAGAGAGAAGCTTTGATTGCCCAGACCTTAGAATACAAGAAAGCCTTGTATCACGTTTGTTTCTGAACTAAAGAATGTTAGAGGATGCTGGAAATAAGATAAGGATGATCTAAGAAGAGGTTATAGTGTGGGGTATTGTTTAGACGAAAAGGAAGTTGTCTTGGTGAAGGGAATGCGTGGGGGATGTTGATGGTTGATTAGGGATGGATATGGAGGTGTTTAAGTGATGTAAATGATATGTAAGGATATGTTAAGGGCTGGTAAAGAATGGTGGACGAAAATGGAAGGTGGATGGTGATTATGTGATGATGGAATGATAGTATTCAAAGGGGAGAAGGTTGAACTTATATTATAGGAACATAAACTCAATCTAGTTGCAACTCTGAGGGTGGTAGGTGCACTTATTAGACCTCTTGGAAATATAATTTCAAAAATCTAAAGTATAAAGGATGGAGGGTGACTCCAAAATGGCTACATATTTATAGGAAATGAAAGGGTGCGGCTAAGTGACATTCCCCTTTGAAAAGGTGGCTGAATAGTGGCCTTGGTATCTGCTCAATTGGTGGTGTCTCCCTCCTTAACCGTTCGGTTGAATGGTGTCTCATTCCAAGAACTGTTTGAACTTTTCGGTTTAAAATTTCAGCTTGCATAGTCTTCAGTAAATTGGACATATCTCGAGTTCCCGATATCGTATTGATGCGATTCAATGTGCGTTGGAAAGATATGAGCTAGAGGAACAACGTTCATGAAGACACAAAAACCCAATTCCGCTTGAATTAGGCTCTAAATCGCAAACAAGTCGACCATCATGAATCTGCCCAATGAAGAGTGTTATCTCTTTGTTTTGGCGCCCAAACATGTTTCCCTCCATGGTTGGTCGGTTGTGTCTCTTGGGGAGGAAACATGTCCTTCCATGGTTGAGCCGAAGGTTGTAAGGTGAGCTAAGAAGAGCTGAATGAACTAAGGTTGAGCTGAGCTAGCTAGCTGATTTAGCTAGCTGAAAGTTCACCATCTTTGAGTGATTATTTGAGCTGAACGGCTAACCCCCTAGCTGAGTGAACTGATCCTTAGGGCCATAATACTCTCCTTAACCCATAAGATTGTGTAGGAGCTGATATGAATCCCATTTGGATGTAAATTCACCATTTGTCGTTTTGAGCTCATTCTGAATTCGTGAGCTTGAACAAAGTTATCATCCACTTCACTGTGTTGCCTAGGAGTGTTTGGTACATTTTGGGGATGATCGGAAGCTGATAAAGTGCCTCAAACAATGATTCTTTGTTTTGAGCTCAAATGGTGCATCTGAGCTAAAACAGAGCTGTCTAATAGTCCCTTAAATTGTGTTTAACATAACCTGCGAAGAAACAACTTAAACTTATAAGTATAATGTTACTAAACATGTATTAAATATTAATTATGCATAATATAATCTAGATAAAGCTGTGATTCAATATTAATTACTAAGTTATCAATAGTAATATAAGGAAATAAACATTATAGGTATATAATATGAGATAGCAAGTGAGTATAGCACATGAATTGAGTAAATAAAGAGGATTAAGTAGAACTCTCAGACTGGAATTGTGTGACTTAAGGTATGGGAAGAAATTAAGGTAGGGCGTGCACATATCACTCTATTTGAGCGTAAACCGTGATGGACGACCCTCTCTTTCAGCGTATGTCGTGATGAATGACTCCTCTCTTGAAGTACATGTCTTAATAAACAGCCCCTCTCTTTGAGCGTATGACGTGATTGATGACCTCTCTCTTTTAGTGCATATCGTAGTGAACGGTTCCTTTCTTAGAGCGTATACCGTGATACGCTCTCTTTGAGCATATGTCATAATGAACAGTCCCTTTCTTAGAGCGTCTACCGTGATGGATGCCCCTCTTTTTTCAGCATATGTCGTAGTGAATGATCCCTCTCTTCGCGTGTATGTTATAACGAACGGTCCCTCTCTTTGAGCGTATACCATAATGGACGACCCATCTCTATGAGCGTATGACGCGGTGAGTGACCCCTCTCGTCGAGTGCATGTCATAATGAAACAGTCCCTTCCTTAGAGCATATACCGTGATGGACGACCCCTCTATTTGAGAGTATGTTGCGATGAATGATCCTTTTCTTCGTGTGCATGTCATGGAGAACAGTCCCTCTCTACGAGCGTATAACGTGATGGACGACCCCTCTCTTTGAGCGTATGCCGCGAAGAATGACCCCTCGCTTCGAGTGCATGTCAAAAAGAACGGTCCCTTTCTTAGAGCGTATATCGTGATGGACGACCCCTCTCTTTGAGCATATGTCATAATGAATGGTCCCTCTCTTTGAGCCTATACCATGATGGACGACCCCTCTCTTTGAGTGTATGCCATGATGGGCGACCCCTCTCTTTGAGCGTATGCCGCGATGAATGACCTCTCTATTCAAGTTCATGTCATGGTGAACGAGGCCTCTCTTTGAGTGTATACCGTGATGGACGACCCCTCTCTTTGGGCGTATGTTGCGATGAACAACCCCTCTCTTCGAGTGCATGTCATAATGAATGTTCCCTTTCTTACAGCGTATACCGTGATGGACGACCCTCTCTTTGAGCGTATGCTGCGATGAATGACACCTCTTTTCGACTGCATATTATAATGAACGGACCCACTCTTTGAGCGTATACCGTGATGGAAAACCCCTCTTTTTGAGCGTATGTCGCGATGAATAACCCCTCTTCGATTGCATGTCACAATTAATGGTCCCTCTCTTTGACCGTATACCATAATGGACGACCCTTCTCTACGAGCGTACGTTGTGATGAATGACCCCTCTCTTCGAGTGTAGGTCATAATGAACGGTCACTCTCTTTGAGCGTATACCGTAATGGACGAGACCCTTCTCTTTGAGCGTATGTCGAGATGAATGACCCCTCTCTTCGAGTGCAGGTCATAATGAACGGTCCCTCTCTTTGAGCGTATACCGTAATGGACGAGACCCTTCTCTTTGAGCGTATGTCAAGATGAATGTCCCCTCTCTTTGAGTGCATGTCATAATGAACAGTCCCTTTCTGAGAGCGTAAATTGTGATGGACGACCCCTCTCTTTCAGCGTATGTCGCTATGAATGACTCATTTTTACGAGTGCATTTCATAATGAACAGTCCCATTCTTAGAGCGTATACCGTGATGAACAACCCCCCTCTCTTTCAGCGTATATCGCGATGAATGACTCCTCTTTTCGAGTGCATGTCATAATGAACAGTCCCTTTCTTAGAGCGTATACCGTGATGGACGGACGACCTCTCTCTTAGAGCATTTGTCAGGATGAATGACTCCTCTCTTAGAGTGCATGTCATAATGAACGGTCACTTAGAGTATATATACTGTGATGGATAAGCACTCTCTTTGAGCGTATGTCATGATGAATGATACCTCTCTTCCAGCGTATGTAATAATAAACAGTCCCTCTCGTTAAGGTATGTCGTGATGAATGACCCCTCTCTTCGAGCGTATGTCATAATGAACAGTCTCTCTCTTTGAGCGTATAACGTGATTGATGACCCCTTGCTTTGAGTGTATATCATAATGAACAGTCCCTCTCTTAGAGCGTATACCATGATGGACGATCCCTCTCTTTAAGCATATATCGTGATGAATGACCCCTTTGTTCAAGTGCAGGTCATAATGAACGGTCCTTTTCTTAGAGCATATACAGTGATGGAGGACCCCTCTCTTTGAGCGTATGTCACGGTGAATGACCCCTCTCTTTTAGCGTAAACAGTGATGGACGACCCCTCTCTTTGAGCGTATGTCGCGATGAAAGACCTCTCTCTTCGAGTGCATGTCATAAGGAACGATTCCTTTCTTAGAGCGTCTATAGTGATGGCTGACCCCTCTCTTTGAGCGTATGTCGCCATAAATAACTCCTCTCTTGTGTTCATGTCATTATGATCGGTCCTTTTCTTAGAGCATATACCGTGATGGATGAGCCCTCTCTATGATCGTATGTCGCGTTAAATGACCCCTTTCTTCGAGTGCATGACATAAAGAACGGTCCCTCTCTTTGAGCGTCTACCGTGATGGCTGACCCCTCTCTTTAAGCGTATGTCGTAGTGAATGATCCCTCTCTTCGAGTGCATGTCACTATCTTTGAGCGTTTATCGTGATGACTGACTCCTCTCTTTGATTGTATGCCACGATGAACGACCCCTCTTTTCGGGTTCATGTCATAACGAACGGTCCAACTCTTTGAGCGTATACTGTGATGGAAGACCCCTCTCTTTGACCATATGTCGCCATGAATAACCCCTCTCTTCAAGTGCATTTCATAATGAATGGTCCCACTGTTTGAGTGCATGTCATGGGGAATGGTCCCTTCCTTAGAGCATATACAGTGATGGACGACCCCTCTCTTTGAGCGTATGTTGCGATGAATGATCCTTCTCTTCGCGTGCATGTCATGGGGAACGATCCCTCTCTTCGAGCGTATACCGTGATGGACGACCCCTCTCTTTGAATGCATGTCATATTGATCGTTCCCTTTCTTAGACCGTATACCGTTACGGACGACCCCTCTCTTTAAGTGTATGTCACGGTGAATGACTCCTTTCTTCAAGCGTATGTCATAATGAACGGTCTATCTCTTTATCCGTATACCGTGATGGACGACCCCTCTCATTGAGCGTATGTCGAGATGAACGACCCCTCTCTTCGAGTGCATGTCATAATGGAAGGTCCCTCCCTTTGAGCGCATACTGTGATGGACAATCCCTCTTTTTAAGCGTATGTTGCAATGAATGTCCACTCTCTTTGAGTGCATGTCATAATTAACGATCCATCTCTTTGAGCGTTAACCGTGATGGGTGACCCCTCTCTTTGAGCGTATGTCGCGATGAATGACCTCTCCCTTCGAGTGCTTGTCATAAGGAACGGTTCCTTTCTTAGAGCATCTACAGTGATGGTTGACCGCTCTCTTTGAGCGTATGTCGCCACAAATAACTCCTCTCCTCGTTTTCAAATCATAATGAACGGTCCTTTTCTTAGAGCATATACCGTGATGGACGAGCCCTCTTTTTAATTGTATGTCACCTTGAATGACCCATTTCTTCTAGTGCATGACATAATGAACGGTCCCTCTCTTTGAGCGTATACCGTGATGGACGACCACTCTCTTTGAGCGTATGTCGCGATGAATGACCCTTCTCTTCGAGTGCATGTCATAAATGAACGGTCCCTTTCTTAGAGCGTATACCGTGATGGACAACCCCTCTCTTTTAGCGTATGCCACGGTGAATGACTCCTTTCTTCAAGCGTATGCCGTGATGGACGACCCTCTCTTCGAGTGCATGTCATAATGAACAGTCCCTTTGTTAGAGCGTATACCATGATGGACGACCCTTCTCTTCGAATGCATGTCATAAATGACCCCTCTCTTCGAGTGCATGTCATAATGAACAGTCCCTTTGTTAGAGCGTATACCATGATGGACGACCCTTCTCTTCGAATGCATGTCATAAATGACCCCTCTCTTTGAGTGCATGTCATAATGAACAGTCATTAGACATGCACTCTAAGAAATGGAGCATTCATTGCGACATACGCTCAAAGAGAGGTGTCGTCCACCATGGTATACACTCTAAGAAATGGAGCATTCATTAGACATGCACTCAAAGAGAGGGGTCATTGATCGTGACATACGCTTAAAGAGAGGGGTCGTCCATCACGGTATACGCCCTAAGAAAGGGTGATAAACGGATACGTTGCTTCAAAAACAACCATCCTTGTTTGATTGTAACGGATCTAGGATAGTAGCATGCATATCTCTGCAATAAACACAAGATTATAGACGTAAGAATGGTGTTAAAATTACTAGAAAACAAATAAAATTAAAAAAAAAACAAAGAAAAGAAAAAGATGAAGGATTTCTGCGTTTCTAGGATTTAATGAAGATGAAATGCTTCAAGGGCTTTCATGGCTGCATTATAATATCCAAAATGGCAGAATTGGATGTTGAAGTTGCTGGAAAAATAATAACAACATTGAACTCGAAAGAACTCGAACAATATACTGAGCAGGTCCAAATCGAATATGTTCTCCGTCAACGGACTTGGACCCTCTAGATAGTGATCTAGGAACCCAAAGTATAAAGGAATTGACACACTCAAACAAAGTCTGAAAATGTCAAGAAAAGTTCAATGAAGAACTGAAATTGAGAGAATTTCTCACAAAAATATTGTTTCATAAAATTGTCTAACCTTGTCTTTACAAAATTAAGTAAATATATAGGAATAAAGGAAAAGCTGGCCAAATTTGAATTTGTGGCCTTAATTCAAACAAAAATAAAAATTTAAATGCTCAAACAATTTCTCTTAGGCTCCTAATATCCTTAGCCACATGTTTTGGCACTTAAAACACATTAAACATGTGTTTAATGTTTGAATTTGAATAAGAAACCACCCATTCTTATCCAATGTTGCTGATTGGTCTTCAAAGAAAGGGCCTTGTTTGGCTTGCTTGCTTTTGGACTCCCAAACTTGTGGAGAAGGGTGCTATGTGGGTCCCACATGCATGGAACATACGTAGGGCACCTGCTCTTTGTGTACGATAGGTTTCAGCTGCTGTAGGTCACTCCAACTTGAGTTGAGTTGAGCTGTAAATGGAGATGAGCTGAAACGAACTAGCTAAGAGTGTTAGGAGCTAAATGAAGCTGGGAGCTAAGCCTCTGAGCTGCCTCGAGCTAAGGTGAGCTGCGTGCACACCATTGAGCTTCTTCTGAGTTGAATATAATCCACTTGAGCTGGTATTGAACTGCATACGCTCCCCTGAGCTGGAGATGAGCTGACTATGCCCACTTGAGCTAAGGTTCTCCTATGTACCTATATTAGAACAAGGCAAAAACATCTAAAAAGCCTTGTAGTCTTATTTTAACCACACACACACACCTAAAACCAAATACAAACATAATTAACATAGTATATACATAAGTAAACACACATACTATTATATATACCTAAATATGTCACATATCAGCATGTAACACATTATAAACAACATATTATAAGGCATGAACATTCTCAAATGAATATGAAATGTTAGCACAAGTAAGGAAAAGAGCTTCCCTGTATTTCTTTGCCTTAGAACGTGTGATAGGTCCTGATGGTAAGACCTCCGGATCAACCTGTTGAACTTGACATGATGTGCTCACATCTTCCCCCTTTCTTGAAAAGGATTTGACCTCAAATCTGCAGAAATATCATATGGGACTAAATCAGAAACATTAAATGTGGCACTTATAGTGTACTCGCCTGGAAAGTCTATCTTGTAGGTGTTGTCATTCACTTTCTCCAACACCTGAAAAGGACCATCTCCTCGCGGTAACAGCTTAGACCGCCTTTGGGCTGGAAATCGTTCCTTTAGGAAGTGAACCCAAACCCAATCACCAATGTCAAAGGTGACTCGGTTCATCAAAAACGACAACCAAATGTTATTAACTTAAATTTTATGAGTTCAAATAGTTAATTATAGACTTTTAGACATGCACGTTTTAATCGCATCAAAACGACAACCAAATTTTTATTAAAATCAAATTTTATGATTTCGAATATTTAATTATTAGCTTTTGAACAAAGTTATATAGATTAATCTGAAATTTTTATAATTTTACTCGGTTAAAATTAGAACGGAATCTCTATAAAGCTCATTTAGACATGCACGTTTTAATCCCAACAAAACGACAACCAAATGTTATTAAATCAAATTTTATGAGTTTAAATAGTTAATTATAGGCTTTTGAACAAAATTATATAGATTAATCTCAAATTTTCAGCTTTTTACTCGGTTAAAATTCGAACGGAATCTCTATAAAGCCCATTTACACATGCACGTTTTAATCGCATCAAAACAACAACCAAATTGTATTAAATTCAAATTTTATGATTTCAAATATTTTTTTTGAAGGAAAAGGGCCTCATTAAAAAACCCTATAGCCAACCACCCCGAGAGGTGGGAAGGCCCCTATGGGGAAAAGAGTACCCAAGATATTATTGAGAAGAAGAGGAGAACCTCTCTGAGTTTACAGAGACCCGAATAAAATCGGGAAAGAAACAATCAAAAGTACTAAAAGTAAAAGAACGCAAAGCCCTATTAGCCAAAGTGTGGGCTACTACGTTTGTATCTCTAGGCACATAACAAATCTTACAATTAGGCATAGTACCCAGAGTGGCGCGGATGCGAGATACCAAGTGCTGTATTGTGGAAAGATCGCGAGGAGGAGCATTATTAATTTTGTTGGCAATAGACGCAGAGTCAGTTTCAAAGATCACATTAGTCCATCCGTTGGCAACAGCAAAGCGTAAACCTTCCAGAATAGCAAGAGCCTCTGTAGAAGCTGGATCTGGACAAAGAAGGGGCATGAAACAACCACCAAGCACTGAGCCAGAAGAATCACGAGCAATAACACAAGCAGCAGCCCCTCTCAAGACAGGGTCAAAAGCCCCATCCGTGTTAATTTTGACAAAACCTGAAGCCGGTTTCATCCATCTAGCCAGAGCGAAGGTGGGCTCAGCTAGCCGGGAGGATTGGCAGGACTCATCATTAAAAGATGTATAGTCAGTGAAGAGTTTTGGGGCAGAGGCAACAGTTAACCAAATCGGTTGGATATGGTTGTTATGAACAAAATCATTACGGCGGTTCCACAGATTCCATAAAATTGTAATAAGAAGAGAGAATTGGTGCAAGGAGAGGAACCCAGCAGCATCAGAAAGCCACTGATGGGGGGAGGTGTAAGCATTGGACAACAGTCGATGGGGGAGGCCTGCCAAGAGGATCGCCTCCGAAGCACTAGGACAGTCTCGCATGGCATGGATAGAGGTTTCGACAGTCATGTTGCAAATTGGGCAAACCCCAAGACCAAGATTAGCCTGCATAATTTTCTGACCGGAGGGTAACGCATCATGACATAAACGCCATCCAAAGGAACGAACTTTGGGCAAAGTAGGTAACTTAGACAAAATTTTCCATAGTTTAGATGGCCTGTTAATAGGCCCTAGTTGCGACTGCAAAAATTGATAACCAGAGCGAACCGTGTAGGTACCTGCATCATGGTGACCCCAAAGAGTAGAGTCGTTTATATCATTAATAATTGGGACGTTAAGGATGGTATTTGCATCTTCATGGGAAAAATAACCTCTCACTTTTGCTTCATCCCAACGGGGTGAATTATGGAGCATGAAAGATCCTGCACGAAGAGGGACTTCGTCATTCATTTCATAATTACCATAAAGGTGAACAAGCTGAGAGCCACCCCACCTATCAAAATGAATCTGAACGTTACTAGCCATGCCAGGACGTTTGAAAAACCCGTTACGAAGCTTAGAAATAGCCATGCTTAGACCTTTCCAAGTAAAGGAAGAACTCCGCGTATGAGCGGACTCTAGGACTGAGCCCGTAGGATAGTACTTACATTTGTAGACCTGACTTAGAAGGCTATCAGGCTCACAAATTAACCGCCAAATTTGTTTGCCTAGCAGAGTGATGTTAAAGTGGTGAAGATCACGAAACCCTACACCTCCAGCAGCTTTAGGAAGGCAGAGAGTGTCCCAAGGAAGCATGTGCCATCCTCGTTTGCCAACTTTCCCCGACCACCAATATCGACGTATGACCGTAGTCATATCATCAATAATATTTTGTGGTAAAAGGTAACAAGACATGACATATTGAGGCATAGATTGTATAACCGCTTTAATGAAAACTTCACGACCACTGAAGGAAAGGAGATGTTTATCCCAAGTACTTAGACGGGCATTCATATTTTCCCTGGTGAACCCTAAGGCTACAGTTTTGTTCTTTCCAATAAGGAGGGGAACCCCTAAATAAATACCAGGGTCATCCACTTCTCTTACGCGAAGGATATCATTAATCTCTGCCCTGAGCAAAGTGGAAGTTTTACGTGAGAAAAAGATAATAGATTTTTCAAAGTTCACCGTTTGTCCCGACGAGGAGGCGTAAGTCTGCAAAGCATCCTTAAGTCGCTGAGCCTCTGTGGTTGTATTTTTGATAAAGAGAACACAGTCATCCGCAAAAAGAAGGTGGTTGATTCAATGTGACGATTGGAGTAGGAAAGCAAGTCGACTGAGACTTTGTTATTCCAAATTAAGGCAAGCCCGGTACAAGAGGGTCTGGAATCAACGACTATGCATCCGTGCATGCCAAGCTTGTGTTTAATTCTATCTATATTGGATTGATTCAATCTAGTCTCGCAAAGAAAGACACAATCAGCATCATGCTTTGAAGTAGCACGTTGAAGTGCATGAACTGCCTGGGTGTTGCCAAGACCCTGGCAGTTCCAACATAATAGCTTCATTTATCTCGGCGGGGTTGATCACTATCAACCTCCGCCGAAGAGTTTTTAACGTTGCTCATCCCAGCTAAGTCAAACCTGGCCCAGGTCGAAGGACAAAGTGTGAAGAATGAACCAGAATAGACACGAAAAGTAAAAGAAGATAGAGAAACCGAATTAAAGGAAGTAGAACACCCGAGAAATTGGAGACATAAGCTGAAAACAAGGGTAAATTATTAGCTTTTGAACAAAATTTTATAGATTAATCTGAATTTTTCAGAATTTTACTCGGTTAAAATTAGAACGGAATCTCGATAAAGCCCATTTAGACATTCACGTTTTAATCTCAACAAAACGACAACCAAATGTTATTAAACCAAATTTTATGAGTTTAAATATTTAATTAGGGGCTTTTGAACAAAACTATACAAATTAATCTCAAATTTTAAGATTTTAATCGGTTAAAATTCGAACGGATTCTCTATAGAGCACATTTAGACATGCTCGTATTAATCGCATCAAAACGACAACCAAATGTTATTAAATTAAATTTTATGAGTTCAAATAGTTAATTATAGGCTTTTGAACAAAATTATACAGATTAATCTCAATTTTTCAGCTTTTTACTCGGTTAAAATTCGAACGGAATCTCTATAAAGCCCATTTAGACATGCACGTTTTAATCGCATCAAAACGACAACCAAATTTTATTAAAATCAAATTTTATGATTTCAAATATTTAATTATTAGCTTTTGAACAAAATTATACAGATTAATCTGAAGTTTTCAGAATTTTACTCGGTTAAAATTAGAACGGAATCTCTATAAAGCCCATTTAGACATGCACGTTTTAATCCCAACAAAACTATAACCAAATGTTATTAAATCAAATTTTATGAGTTTAAATATTTAATTATGGGCTTTTGAACAAAATTATACTAATTAATCTCAAATTTTAAGGTTTTTACTCAGTTAAAATTCGAACGGATTCTCTATAGAGTACATTTAGACATGCTCGTATTAATCGCATCAAAACGACAACCAAATGTTATTAAATTAAATTTTATGAGTTCAAATAGTTAATTATAGGCTTTTGAACAAAATTATACTGATTAATCTAAAATTTTCAGCTTTTTACTCGGTTAAAATTCGAACGGAATCTCTATAAAGCCCATTTAAACATGCACGTTTTAATCGCATCAAAACGACAACAAAATTTTATTAAAATCAAATTTTATGATTTCAAATATTTAATTATTAGATTTTGATCAAAATTATACAGAGTAATCTAAAATTTTCAGAATTTTACTCGGTTAAAATTAGAACGGAATCTCTATATAGCCCATTTAGACATGCACGTTTTAATCCCAACAAAACGATAACCAAATGTTATTAAATCAAATTTTACGAGTTTAAATATTTCATTATGAGCTTTTGAACAAAATTATACAGATTAATCTCAAATTTCCAGCTTTTTACTCGGTTAAAATTCGAACGGAATCTGTATAAAGACCATTTACACATGCACGTTTTAATCGTATCAAAACAACAACCAAATTTTATTAAAATCAAATTTTATGATTTCAAATATTTAATTATTAGCTTTTTAACAAAATGTTACAGATTAATCTAAAATTTTCAGAATTTTACTCGGTTAAAATTAGAACAGAATCTCTATAAAGCCCATTTAAACATGCACGTTTTAATCCCAACAAAACGACAACCAAATGTTATTAAATCAAATTTTAAGAGTTTAAATATTTAATTATGGGCTTTTGAACAAAACTATACAGATTAATCTAAAATTTTAAAGTTTTTACTCGGTTAAAATTCGAACGGATTCACTATAGAGAATATTTAGACATGCTCGTAATAATCGCATCAAAACGACAACCAAATGTTATTAAATTAAATTTTATGAGTTCAAATAGTTAATTAAAGGCTTTTGAACAAAATTATACAGATTAATCTCAATTTTTCAGCTTTTTACTCGGTTAAAATTCGAACAGAATCTCTATAAAGCCCATTTAGACATGCACCTTTTAATCGCATCAAAACGACAACCAAATTTTATTAAAATCAAATTTTATGATTTCAAATACTTAATTATTAGCCTTGGAACAAAATTATACAGATTAATCTGAAATTTTCAGAAATTTACTCGGTTGAAATTAGAACGGAATCTCTATAAAGCCCATTTAGACATGCACGTTTTAATCCCAACAAAACGACAACCAAATGTTATTAAATCAAATTTTATGAGTTTAAATATTTAATTATGGGCTTTTGAACAAAATTATACGGATTAATCTCAATTTTTAAAGTTTTTACATGGTTAAAATTCGAACGGATTCTCTATAGTGTACATTTAGACATGCTCGTAATAATCGCATCAAAACGACAACCAAATGTTATTAGATTAAATTTTATGAGTTCAAATAGTTAATTATACACTTTTGAACAAAATTATACAGATTAATCTCAAATTTTCAGCTTTATACTCGGTTAAAATTCGAACGGAATCTCTATAAAGCCCATTTAGACATGCACGTTTTAATCGCATGAAAACGACAACCAAATTTTATTCAAATCAAATTTTATGATTTCAAATATTTAATTATTAGATTTTGAACAAAATTATACAGATTAATCTGAAATTTTTATAATTTTACTCGGTTAAAATTAGAATGGAATCTCTATAAAGCTCATTTAGACATGCACATTTTAATCCCAACAAAACGACAACCAAATGTTATTAAATTAAATTTTATGAGTTCAAATAGTTAATTATAGGCTTTTGAACAAAATTATACAGATTAATCTCAATTTTTCAGCTTTTTACTCGGTTAAAAATCGAACGGAATCTCTATAAAGCCAATTTAGACATGCACGTTTTAATCGCATCAAAAAGACAGCCAAATTTTATTAAAATCAAATTTTATGATTTCAAATATATAATTATTAGCTTTTGGACAAAATTATACAGATTAATCTGAAATTTTTAGAATTTTACTCGGTTAAAATTAGAACGGAATCTCTATAAAGACCATTTAGACATGCACGTTTTAATCCCAATAAAACGACAACCAAATGTTATTAAATCAAATTTTATGAGTTGAAATATTTAATTATGGGCTTTTGAACAAAATTATACAAATTAATCTCAAATTTTAAGGTTTTTATTCATTTAAAATTCGAACGGATTCTCTATAGAGCACATTTAGACATGCTCGTATTAATCGCATCAAAACGACAACCAAATGTTTTTAAATTAAATTATATGAGTTCAAATAGTTAATTATAGGCTTTTGAACAAAATTATACAGATTAATCTCAAATTTTAAGGTTTTTACTCGGTTAAAATTCGAACGGAATCTCTATAAAGCCCATTTAGACATGCACGTTTTAATCGCATCAAAATGACAACCAAATTTTATTAAAATCAAATTTTATGATTTCAAATAATTAATTATTAGCTTTTGAACAAAATTATACAGATTAATATGAAATTTTCAGAAATTTATTCGGTTATAATTGGAACGGAATCTCTATAAAGCCAATTTAGACATGGACGTTTTAATCCCAATAAAAAGACAATCAAATGTTATTAAATCAAATTTAATGAGTTGAAATATTTAATTATGGGCTTTTGAACAAAATTATACAGATTAATCTCAAATTTTAAGGTTTTTACTCGGTTAAAATTCGAACGGAATCTCTATAAAGCCCATTTAGACATGCACGTTTTAATCGCATCAAAATGACAACCAAATTTTATTAAAATCAAATTTTATGATTTCAAATAATTAATTATTAGCTTTTGGACAAAATTATAGAGATTAATATGAAATTTTCAGAAATTTACTCGGTTATAATTGGAACAAAATCTCTATAAAGCCAATTTAGACATGGACGTTTTAATCCCAACAAAATGACAACCAAATGTTATTAAATCAAATTTTATGAGTTGAAATATTTAATTATGGGCTTTTGAACAAAATTATACAGATTAATCTTAAATTTTAAGGTTTTTACTCGTTTAAAATTCGAACGGATTCTCTATAGAGCATATTTAGACATGCTTGTATTAATCGCATCAAAACGACAACCAAATGTTATTAATTAAATTATATGAGTTCAAATAGTTAATTATAGGTTTTTGAACAAAATTATACAGATTAATCTAAAATTTTAAGGTTTTTACTCGGTTAAAATTCGAACGGAATTTCTATGAAGCCCATTTAGACATGGACGTTTTAATCACATCAAAACGACAACCAAATTTTATTAAAATCAAATTTTATGATTTCAAATATTTAATTATTAGCTTTTGAACAAAATTATACAGATTAATCTGAAGTTTTCAGAAATTTACTCGGTTAAAATTAGAACGGAATCTCTATAAAGCCCATTTAGACATGCACGTTTTAATCCCAACAAAAAGACAACCAAATGTTATTAAATCAAATTTAATGAGTTGAAATATTTAATTATGGGCTTTTGAACAAAATTATACAGATTAATCTCAAATTTTAAGGTTTTTACTCGTTTAAAATTCGAACGGATTCTCTATAGAGCACATTTAGACATGCTCGTATTAATTGCATCAAAACGACAACCAAATGTTATTAAATTAAATTATATGAGTTCAAATAGTTAATTATAGGCTTTTGAACAAAATTATACAGATTAATCTCAAATTTTAAGGTTTTTACTCGGTTAAAATTCGAACGGAATCTCTATAAAGCCCATTTAGACATGCACGTTTTAATCGCATCAAAACGACAACAAAATTTTATTAAAATCAAATTTTATGATTTCAAATAATTAATTATTAACTTTTGAACAAAATTATACAGATTAATCTTAAATTTTCAGAAATTTACTCGGTTATAATTAGAACAGAATCTCTATAAAGCCCATTTAGACATGCACGTTTTAATCTTAACATAACGACAACCAAATGTTCTTAAATCAAATTTTATGAGTTAAAATATTTAATTATGGGCTTTTGAACAAAATTATACAGATTAATCTCAAATTTTAAGGTTTTTACTCGTTTAAAATTCGAACGGATACTCTATAGAGCACATTTAGACATGCACGTATTAAGCGCATCAAAACGACAATCAAATGTTATTAAATTAAATTTTATGAGTTCAAATAGTTAATTATAGGCTTTTGAACAAAATTATACAGATTAATCTCAAATTTTCTGCTTTTTACTCAGTTAAAATTCGAACAGAATCTCTATAAATCCCATTTAGACATGCACGTTTAATCGCATCAAAACGACAACCAAATTTTATTAAACTCAAATTTCATGATTTCAAATAATTAATTATTATCTTTTGAAAAACAATATACAAATTAATCTTAAATTTTCAGAAATTTACTCGGTTATAATTAGAACGGAATCTCTATAAAGCCCATTTAGACATGCACGTTTTAATCCCATTAAAACGACAACCAAATGTTATTAAATCAAATTTTATGAGTTTAAATATTTAATTATAGGCTTTTGAACAAAATTATACAGATTAATCTCAAATTTTAAGGTTTTTACTCGGTTAAAATTCGAACGGATTCTCTATAGAGCACATTTAGACATGCTCGTATTAATCGCATCAAAACGACAACCAAATGTTATTAAATTAAATTTTATGAGCTCAAATAGTTAATTATAGGATTTTGAACAAAATTATACAGATTAATCTCAAATTTTAAAGTTTTTACTCGGTTAAAATTGGAACAGAATGTCTATAAAGCCTATTTAGACATTCACGTTTTAATCGCATCAAAACGACAACCAAATCTTATTAAAATCAAATTTTATGATTTCAAATAATTAATTATTAGCTTTTGAACAAAATTATACAGATTAATCTTAAATTTCCAGAAATTTACTCGGTTATAATTAGAACGGAATCTCTATAAAGCCCATTTAGACATGCACGTTTTAATCCCAACAAAACGACAACCAAATGTTATTAAATCAAATTTTATGAGTTTAAATATTTAATTATGGGCTTTTGAACAAAATTATACAGATTAATCTCAAATTTTAAGGTTTTTACTCGTTTAAAATTCGAACGGATTCTCTATAGAGCGCATTTAGACATGTTCGTATTAATCGCATTAAAACGACAACCAAATGTTAACAAATTAAATTTTATGAATTCAAATAGTTAATTATAGTCTTTTGAAAAAAATTATACAGATTAATCTCAAATTTTCATCTTTTTACTCGGTTAAAATTTGAACAGAACCTCTATAAAGCCCATTTAGACATGCACGTTTTAATTGCATCAAAACGATAACCAAATTTTATTAAAATCAAATTTTATAATTTCAAATAATTAATTATTAGCTTTTGAACAAAATTATATAGATTAATCTTAAATTTTCAGAAATTTACTCGGTTATAATTAGAACGGAATCTCTATAAAGCCCATTTAGACATGCACGTTTTAATCCCAACAAAACGACAACCAAATGTTATTAAATCAAATTTTATGATTTCAAATATTTAATTATGCGCTTTTGAACAAAATTATACAGATTAATCTCAAATTTTAAGGTTTTTACTCTGTTAAAATTCGAACGGATTCTCTATAGAGCACATTTAGACATGCTCGTATTATTCACATCAAAACGACAACCAAATGTTATTAAATTAAATTTTATGAGTTCAAATAGTTAATTATAGTCTTTTGAACAAAATTATACAGATTAATCTCAAATTTTCACCTTTTTACTCGCTTAAAATTCGAACGGAATCTCTATAAAGCCCATTTAGACATGCATGTTTTAATCGCATCAAAACGACAACCAAATTTTATTAAAATTAAATTTTATGAGTTCAAATATTTAATTATTAGCTTTTTAACAAAATTATACAGATTAATCTGAAATTTTAAGAATTTTACTCGATTAAAATTAGAATGGAATCTCTAGAAAGCCCATTTAGACATGCACATTTTAATCGCATCAAAACGATAACAAAATTTTATTAAAATCAAATTTTATGATTTTAAATATTTAATTATGAGCTTTTGAACAAAATTATACAGATTAATCTCAAATTTTAAGGTTTTTACTCTGTTAAAATTCGAACGGATTCTCTATAGAGCACATTTAGACATGCTTGTATTATTCACATCAAAACGACAACCAAATGTTATTAAATTAAATTTTATGAGTTCAAATAGTTAATTATAGTCTTTTGAACAAAATTATAGAGATTAATCTCAAATTTTCACCTTTTTACTCGGTTAAAATTCGAACGGAATCTCTATAAAGCCCATTTAGACATGCATGTTTTAATCGCATCAAAACGACAACCAAATTTTATTAAAATCAAATTTTATGAGTTCAAATATTTAATTATTAGCTTTTGAACAAAATTATACAGATTAATCTGAAATTTTCAGAATTTTACTCGGTTTAAATTAGAACGGAATCTCTATAAAGCCTATTTAGACATGCACGTTTTAATCGCATCAAAACGACAACCAAATTTAATTAAAATCAAATTTTATGAGTTCAAATAATTAATTATTCGCTTTTGAACAAAATTATACAGATTAATCTGAAATTTTCAGAATTTTACTCAGTTAAAATTAGAACAGAATCTCTATAAAGCCTATTTAGACATGCACGTTTTAATCCCAACAAAACGACAACCAAATGTTATTAAATCAAATTTTATGAGTTTAAATATTTAATCATGGGCTTTTGAACAAAATTATACAGATTAATCTCAAATTTTAAGGTTTTTACTCTGTTAAAATTCGAACGGATTCTCTATAGAGCACATTTAGACATGCTCGTATTAATCCCATCAAAACGACAACCAAATGTTATTAAATTAAATTTTATGAGTTCAAATAGTTAATTATAGGCCTTTGAATAAAATTATATAGATTAATCTCAAATTTTCAGCTTTTTACTCGATTAAAATTCGAACGGAATCTCAATAAAGCCCATTTAGACATGCACGTTTTAATTGCATCAAAAGGATAACAAAATTTTATTAAAATCAAATTTTATGATTTCAAATAATTAATTATTAGCTTTTGAAAAAAAATTATACATATTAATATTAAATTTTCAGTAATTTACTCGGTTATAATTAGAACGGAATCTCTATAAAGCCCATTTAGACATGCACGTTTTAATCCCAACAAAACGACAACCAAATGTTATTAAATCAAATTTTATGAGTTTAAAAATTTAATTATGGGCTTTTAAAAAAAATTATACAGATTAATCTCAAATTTTAAGGTCTTTACTCGGTTAAAATTCGAACGGATTCTCTATAGAGCACATTTAGACATGCTCGTATTTATCGCATCAAAACGACAACTAAATATTATTAAATTAAATTTTATGAGTTCAAATTGTTAATTGTAGGTTTTTGAACAAAATTATACAGATTAATCTCAAATTTTCAGCTTTTTACTTGGTTAAAATTGGAACAGAATCTCTATAAAGCCCATTTAGACATACACGTTTTAATCGCATCAAAACGACAACCAAATTTTATTAAAATCAAATTTTATGATTTCAAATATTTAATTATTAGCTTTTGAAGAAAATTATACAGATTAATCTGAAATTTTTAGAATTTTACTCGGTTAAAATTAGAACGGAATCTCTATAAAGCCCATTTAGATATGCACATTTTAATCCCAATAAAACGACAACCAAATATTATTAAATCAAATTTTTTGAGTTTAAATATTTAATTATATGATTTAGAACTAAATTATACAGATTAATCTCAAATTTTAAGGTTTTTACTCGTTTAAAATTCGAACGGATTCTCTATAGAGCACATTTAGACATGCTCGTATTTATCGCATCAAAACGACAACCAAATATTATTAAATTAAATTTTATGAGTTCAAATTGTTAATTGTAGGTTTTTGAACAAAATTATACAGTTTAATCTCAAATTTTTAGCTTTTTACTTGGTTAAAATTGGAACGGAATCTCTATAAAGCCCATTTAGACATGCACATTTTAATCGCATCAAAACAATAACCAAATTTTATGATTTCAAATATTTAATTATTAGCTTTTGAACAAAATTATATAGATTAATCTGAAATTTTAAGAAATTTACTCGGTTAAAATTATAACGGAATCTCTATAAAGCCCATTTAGACATGCACGTTTTAATCCCAACAAAACAACAACCAAATATTATCAAATCAAATTTTATGAGTTTAAATATTTAATTATGGGATTTTGAATAAAATTATATAAATTAATCTCAGATTTTAAGGTTTTTACTCGGTTAAAATTCGAACGGATTCTCTATAGAGTACATTTAGACATTCTCGTATTAATCGCATCAAAACGACAACCAAATGTTATTAAATTAAATTTTATGAGTTCAAATAGTTAATTATAGGGTTTTGAACAAAATTATACAGATTAATCTCAAATTTTCAACTTTTTACTCGGTTAAAATTCGAACGGAATCTCTATAAAGGCCATTTAGACATACACGTTTTAATCGCATCAAAACGACAACCAAATTTTATTAAAATCAAATTTTATGATTTTAAATATTTAATTATTAGCTTTTGAAGAAAATTATACATATTAATCTGAAATTTTTAGAATTTTACTCGGTTAAAATTAGAACGGAATCTCTATAAAGCCCATTTAGACATGCACATTTTAATCCCAACAAAACGACAACAAAATGTTATTAAATCAAATTTTATGAGTTTAAATATTTAATTATATGCTTTTGAACTAAATTATACAGATTAATCTCAAATTTTAAGGTTTTTACTCGTTTAAAATTCGAACGGATTCTTTATAGAGCACATTTAGACATGCTCGTATTTATCGCATCAAAACGACAACTAAATATTATTAAATTAAATTTTATGAGTTCAAATTGTTAATTGTAGGTTTTTGAACAAAATTATACAGATTAATCTCAAATTTTCAGCTTTTTACTTGGTTAAAATTGGAACGGAATCTCTATAAAGCCCATTTAGACATGCACATTTTAATCGCATCAAAACGATAACCAAATTTTATGATTTCAAATATTTAATTATTAGCTTTTGAACAAAATTATACACATTAATCTGAAATTTTAAGAATTTTACTCGGTTAAAATTAGAATGGAATCTCTATAAAGCCCATTTAGACATGCACATTTTAATCGCATCAAAACGATAACAAAATTTTATTAAAATCAAATTTTATGATTTCAAATATTTAATTATGAGCTTTTGAACAAAATTATACAGATTAATCTCAAATTTTAAGGATTTTACTCTGTTAAAATTCGAACGGATTCTCTATAGAGCACATTTAGACATGCTCGTATTATTCACATCAAAACGACAACCAAATGTTATTAAATTAAATTTTATGAGTTTAAATAGTTAATTATAGTCTTTTGAACAAAATTATACAGATTAATCTCAAATTTTCACCTTTTTACTCGGTTAAAATTCGAACGGAATCTCTATAAAGCCCATTTAGACATACACGTTTTAATCGCATCAAAACGACAACCAAATTTTATTAAAATTAAATTTTATGATTTCAAATATTTAATTATTAGCTTTTGAAGAAAATTATACAGATTAATCTTAAATTTTTAGAATTTTACTCGGTTAAAATTAGAACCGAATCTCTATAAAGCCCATTTAGACATGCACATTTTAATCCCAATAAAACGACAACCAAATGTTATTAAATCAAATTTTCTGAGTTTAAATATTTAATTATATGCTTTTGAACTAAATTATACAGATTAATCTCAAATTTTAAGGTTTTTACTCGTTTAAAATTCGAACGGATTCTCTATAGAGCACATTTAGACATGCTCGTATTTATCGCATCAAAACGACAACCAAATATTATTGAATTAAATTTTATGAGTTCAAATTGTTAATTGTAGGTTTTTGAACAAAATTATACAGATTAATCTCAAATTTTCAGCATTTTACTTTGTTAAAATTGGAACGGAATCTCTATAAAGCCCATTTAGACATGCACATTTTAATCGCATCAAAACGATAACCAAATTTTATAATTTCAATTATTTAATTATTAGCTTTTGAACAAAATTATACACATTAATCTGAAATTTTAAGAATTTTACTCGGTTAAAATTATAACGGAATCTCTATAAAGCCCATTTAGACATGCACGTTTTAATCCCAACAAAACAACAACCAAATATTATCAAATCAAATTTTATGAGTTTAAATATTTAATTATGGGATTTTGAATAAAATTATATAGATTAATGTCAGATTTTAAGGTTCTTACTCGGTTAAAATTCGAACGGATTCTCTATAGAGTACATTTAGACATTCTCGTATTAATCGCATCAAAAGGACAACAAAATGTTATTAAATTAAATTTTATGAGTTCAAATAGTTAATTATAGTCTTTTGAATAAAATTATACAGATTAATCTCAAATTTTTAGCTTTTTACTCGGTTAAAATTCGAACGGAATCTCTATAAAGCCCATTTAGACATGCACGTTTTAATCGCATCAAAACGACAACCAAATTTTATTAAAATCAATTTTATGATTTCAAGCATGTTAGTTCTTTTATGGTTGTTAGTTTAATTAATGCATGTCAGTTTATGCATGTTACTTCATTTAAAGTCTAAGATCTTATGGATGTTTGTTAGTTCATTAAGTGAGTTCATTCAATTAAACAGGTTTATTTAATTTAACTAGCTCATTAAGTTTCTTCCCAGCATTTGCTTTATTGAATAGAGTTGTTATCTAGTGGTTGCTCATATATTTTCAGCTAAGGTATTCATTTGGGATCAAATGGCTGATCATTTTCTACAAGAATGACAAGATATTTACCACCAATTGAAGATACTTGAAGACACCATGATGTTTGATCAGTTTCAAGACCTTCAAGGGAGATTTACACCACTTAAAGGTTGTCAGTTTCAACAATAAAAGAAAGACATTGAAGAGCTCCTAAATACACCACTTAAAGAGGCACTTAAATACCACTTAAGAGCTACTTAATCCTCCATAAAGCTGATCAGCTTTTTATCAGAGAAGACATGCAATGAAAGCCTTCATTATCACCACTTATGGGAGAGTAAAGGTGGTAATTAAAACAACACTTAATGTGGGAATTCAAGGAATATGTATCAACTTGTTCGGTATTTTTGGATTGGATACGAGCATATTTGAGTCTTGAGGTCTTCATCAAACTTATTTCCCTATTACTTAGCTTTCCAACGCACTTTGAATCACCTCAATCCGATATAAGGAGCTTAAGATATAATTAAATTATTGAAGACAATACATGCTGGAAATTCAATACGGGAATAGTCACAAGATGCTTCTTCTAAAAATTCAAGAGACCATTCAATTGCTGAATTCAATGCTTTATCAACAGCCCATTAAAGGAGGATGAATGAAAACTTAATCAAGCATCAGCCCAAGGGTTTCTACATGTGGATGATATGTTTATCTACATTCATTCTAAGAATATCCACATTCATCCTTTTAGATCAAACTTTTGGTTATCAATTATAGATGAGGGACCGTTCATTATGACATACACTCGAAGAGAGGTGTCTTTCACCGTGACATACGCTCAAAGAGAGGGGTCAACCATCACGTATACGCTCAAAGAAAGGGAGCGTTCATTATGACATGCACTCGAAGAGAGGAGTCATTCATCGCGACATACGCTCAAAAAGAGGGGTCGTCCATCACGGTATACGCTCTAAGAAAGAAACCGTTAATTATGAAATGCACTCGAAGATAGGGGTCATTCATCGTGACATACGCTCAAAGATAGCGGTCGTCCATCACGACATATACTCTAGGAAAGGGATTGTTCATTATGTCATTCACTCGATGAGAGGGGTATTCATCGCGACATACGCTCAAATTAAAGGGTAGTCCATCGCGGTATACGCTCTAAGAAAGGGACCGTTTATTCTGACATGCACTCGAAGAGTGGGGTCATTCATTGCAACATACACTCATATAAAGGGGTCGTCGATCACGGTATACGGTCAAAGAGAGGGAACATTAATAATGACATGTACTTGAAGAGATGGGTCATTCATTGTGACATACGCTCAAAGAGAGGGGTCGTCCATCACATCATACGCTCAAAGAGGGGACCATTCATTATGCCATACGCTCGAAGAGAGGGATCATTCACCGTGACATACGCAGAAAGAGAGGGTCGCCCATCATTGTGTACTCTCAAAGAGAGGGTCATTCACCGTTCATTATGACATGCACTCGAAGAGAGGGCCATTCTTCGCGACATACGCTCAAAGAGAGGGGTCGTCTAACACGGTATACACTCAAATAGAGGGACCGTTCACCATGACATGCACTCGAAGAGAGGGGTCATTCATCACGGCATACGCTCAAAGAGAGGGGTTGTCCATCACGACATACACTCAAAGAGAGGGATTGTTTATTATGACATGTACGCGAAGAGAGGGGTCATTCACCGCAACATACGCTCAATGAGAGGATCGTCCATCACGGTATACGCTTTAAGAAAGCGGTCGTTCATTATGACATGCACTCGAAGAGTGTAGTCATTCATCATGACATATGCTCAAAAAGAGGGGTCACCCATCACAGTATACGCTCAAAGAGAGGGACTGTTCACCAAGAAATGCACTCGAAGAGAAGGGTCATTCATCGCAACATTTGCTCAAAGAGAGGGGTCATCAATCACGATAGACGCTCAAAGAGAGTTACTATTCATTATAACATGCACTGGAAGAGAGGGGTCATTCATCGCGACATAAGCTCAAAGAGAGGGGTCGTTCATAACGGTACACGCTCTTAGAAAGGGATTGTTCATTATGACATGAACTCGAACAGAGGGGTCATTCATCGCGACATATGCTCCAAGAGAAGGGTCGTCCATCACGGTATACGCTCTAAGAAAGGGACCATTAATTATGAAATGCACTCAAAGAGAGGGGTCATTCATCGTGAGATACGCTCAAAGACAGGGGTCGTCCATCCTGATATACACTCAAAGAGAGGTGTCATTTGCCTTGACAATCACTCGAAGGAAAGGGTCATTCATCGCAACATACGCTCAAAGAGAGTGGTCATTGATAACGGTATACACACAAAGAGAGGGACCGTTCATTATGACATGAACTCAAATAGAGGTGTCATTCATCGCGACATATGGTCAAGAGAGGGGTCGTCTATCACGGTATACGCACAAAGAGATTGACCATTTATTATGACTTACGCTCGAAGAGAGGGGTCATTCACCGTGACATACGGTCAAGGAGAAGGGTCATCTATCATGGTATACGCTCTAAGAAAGCGACTGTTCATTATGGAAAGCACTCGAAAAGAGGGGTCATTTATCGCAACATACGCTCAAAGAGAAGGGTCTCCATCACATTATAAGCTCTAAGTATGGGACTGTTTATTATGACATGCACTCGAAGAGAGGGTTCATTCCTCCCGACATACGCACAAAGAAAGGGACTGTTCATTATGACATGCACTTTGAAAAGAGGGGTCATCCATCACGGTATACGCTCTAAGAAAGGGACCGTTCATTATAGAATGCCCTCGAAGAGAGGGGTCATTCATCGCAACAAATGCTCAAAGAGAAGGGTCGTCAATCACGTTATAACCTCTAAGGAAAGGATTGTTTATTCTGACATGCACTCAAAGAGAGGGGTCATTTCTCGCGACATACGCTCAAAGAGAAGGGGGTCGTCCATCAGGGTATTTCTTAGAGCATCTACCGTGATGGTTGCCCCTCTTTTTTCAGTGTATGTCGCGGTGAATGACCCCTCTCTTCGCGTGTATGTCATAATGAACGGTCCCTCTCTTTCAGCGTATACCATAATGGACGACCCATCTCTTTGAGCGTATGACGCGGTGAATGACCCCTCTCATCGAGTGCATGTCATAATGAAACATTCCCTTCCTTAGAGCGTATACCATGATGGACGACCCCTCTATTTGAGAGTATGTTGGGATGAATGATCCTTTTCTTCGCGTGCATATCATGGAGAACGGTCCCTCTCTTCGAGCGTATACCGTGATGGACAACCCCTCTCTTTGAGCGTTTGCCGCGAAGAATGACCCCTCGCTTTGAGTGTATGTCAAAATGAACGGTCCCTTTCTTAGAGCGTATACCGTGATGGACGACCCCTCTCTTTGAGCGTATGTCATAATGAATGGTCCCTCTCTTTAAGCGTATACCGTGATGGACGACCCCTCTCTTTGAGTGTATGCCATGATGGGTGACCCCTCTCTTTGAGCGTATGCCGTGATGAATGATCCCTCTATTCAAGTTCATGTCATGGTGAAGGAGGCCTCTCTTTGAGTGTATACCGTGATGGATGACCCCTCTCTTTGGGCGTATGTCGCGATGAACAACCCCTCTCTTCGAGTGCATGTCATAATGAATGGTCCCTTTCTTACAGCGTATACCGTGATGGACGACCCCTCTTTTTGAGCGTATACCGCGATGAATGACACCTCTTCTCGACTGCATATCATAATGAACGGACCCACTCTTTGAGCGTATACCGTGATGGAAAACCCCTTTTTTTGAGCGTATGTAGCGACGAATAACCCCTCTTCAATTGCATGTCACAATTAATGGTCCCTCTCTTTGACCGTATACCATAATGGACGATCCTTCTCTATGAGCGTATATCGCGATGAATGACCCCTCTCTTCGAGTATAGGTCATAATGAACGGTCCCTCTCTTTGAGCGTATACCGTAATAGACGAGACCCTTCTCTTTGAGCGTATGTCGAGATGAATGACCCCTCTCTTCGAGTGCAGGTCATAATGAACGGTCCCTCTCTTTGAGCGTATACCATAATGGACGAGACCCTTCTCTTTGAGTGTATGTCGAGATGAATGTCCCCTCTCTTTGAGTTCATATCATAATGAACAATCCCTTTCTTACAGCGTAAACCGTGATAGACGATCCCTCTCTTTCAGTGTATGTCGCGATGAAAGACTCATTTTTACGAGTGCATTTCATAATGAATAGTCCCATTCTTAGAGCGTATACTGTGATGAACAACCCCCTCTCTTTCAACGTATGTCGCGATGAATGACTCCTCTTTTCGAGGGCATATCATAATGAAAAGTCCCTTTCTTAGAGCGTATACCGTGATGGATGGATGACCTCTCTCTTAGAGCATTTGTCAGGATGAATGACTCCTCTCTTAGAGTGCATGTCATAATGAACGGTCACTTAGAGTATATATACTGTGATAGATAAGCCCTCTCTTTGAGCGTATGTCATGATGAATGCCACCTCTCTTCCAGCGTATGTAATAATAAACAGTCCCTCTCGTTAAGGTATGTCGTGATGAATGACCCCTCTCTTCGAGCATGTCATAATGAACAATCTCTCTCTTTGAGCGTATAACATGATTGATGACCCCTCGCTTTGAGTGCATATCATAATGAACAGTCCCTCTCTTAGAGTGTATACCGTGATGGATGATCCCTCTCTTTAAGCATATATCGTGATGAATGACCCCTTTGTTCAAGTGCAGGTCATAATGAACGGACCCTTTCTTAGAGCATATACAGTGATGGAGGACCCCTCTCTTTGAGCGTATGTTACGGTGAATGACCCCTCTCTTTCAGCGTAAACAGTGATGGACGACCCCTCTCTTTGAGCGTATGTCGCGATGAAAGACCTCTCTCTTCGAGTGTATGTCATAAGGAACGATTCCTTTCTTAGAGCGTCTATAGTGATGGCTGACCCCTCTCTTCGAGCGTATGTTTCCATAAATAACTCCTCTCTTTTGTTCATGTCATAATGATCGGTCCTTTTCTTAGAGCATATAACGTGATGGATGAGCCCTCTCTATGATCGTATGTCGCGTTAAATGACCCCTTTCTTCGAGTGCATGACATAAAGAATGGTTCCTCTCTTTGAGCCCTCTCTAACGTGATGGATGAGCCGTCTCTATGATCGTATGGCTGACCCCTCTCTTTAAGCGTATGTCGTGGTGAATGATCCCTCTCTTCGAGTGCATGTCACTATCTTTGAGCGTTTATCGTGATGACTGACCCCTCTCTTTGATTGTATGTCACGATGAATGACCCCTCTTTTCGGGTGCATGTCATAAGGAACGGTCCAACTCTTTGAGCGTATACTGTGATGGAAAACCCCTCTCTTTGAGCGTATGTCGTCATGAATAACCCTTTTCTTCAAGTGCATTTCATAATGAATGGTCCCACTCTTCGAGTGCATGTCATGGGGAACGGTCCCTTCCTTAGAGCGTATACAGTGATGGACGACCCCTCTCTTTGAGCGTATGTTGCGATGAATGATCCCTCTCTTCGCGTGCATGTCATGGGGAACGGTCCCTCTCTTCGAGTGTATACCGTGATGGACGACCCCTCTCTTTGAGTGCATGTCATATTAATCGTTCCCTTTCTTAGACCGTATAACATTATGGACGACCCCTCTCTTTAAGTGTATGTCACGGTGAATGACTCCTTTCTTCAAGCGTATATCATAATGAACGGTCTATCTCTTTATCCGTATGCCGTGATGGACGACCCCTCTCATTGAGCGTATGTCGAGATGAACGACCCCTCTCTTCGAGTGCATGTCATAATGGACGATCCCTCCCTTCGAGCGCATATTGTGATAGACAATCCCTCTTTTTAAGCGTATGTTGCAATGAATGGCCACTCTCTTCGAGTGTATGTCATAATTAATGGTCCATCTCTTTGAGCGTTAACCGTGATGGGTGACCCCTCTCTTTGAGCGTATGTCACGATGAATGACCTCTCCCTTCGAGTGCTTGTCATAAGGAACGGTTCCTTTCTTAGAGCGTCTACAGTGATGGTTGACCATTCTCTTTGAGCGTATGTCGCCACAAATAACTCCTCTCCTCGTGTTCAAGTCATAATGAACGGTCCTTTTCTTAGAGCATATACCGTGATGGACGAGCCCTCTCTTTAATTGTATGTCGTGTTGAATGAGACATTTCTTCTAGTGCATGACATAATGAATGATCCCTCTCTTTGAGCATATACCGTGATGGACGACCACTCTCTTTGAGCGTATGTTGCAATGAATGACCCTTCTCTTCGAGTGCATGTCATAAATGAACGGTCCCTTTTTTAGAGCGTATACCGTGATGGAAAACCCCTCTCTTTTAGCGTATGCCACGGTGAATGACTCATTTCTTCAAGCGTATGTCATAATGAACGGTCTCTCTCTTTATGCGTATGCCGTGATGGACGACCCTCTCTTCGAGTGCATGTCATAATGAACAGTCCCTTTGTTAAAGCGTATACCATGATGGACGATCACTCTATTTGAGCGTATGTCGAGATGAATGACCCCTCTCTTCGAGTGCATGTCATAATGAACAGTCCCTCCCTTTGAGCGTATACCGTGATGGACAACACCTCTCATTAAGTGTATGTTGAGATGAATGACCACTCTCTTCGAGTTCATGTCATAATTAATGGTCCCTCTTTTTGAGCGTAAATCGTGATTGGCGACCCCTCTCTTTGAGTGTATGTTGCGATGAATGACCTCTCCTTTCGAGTGCATGTGATAAGGAAAGGTTCCTTTCTTAAAGCATCTACAGTGATGGTTGACCACTCTCTTTGAGCGTATGTCGCCATAAATAACTCCTCTCTTCGAGTTCATGTCATAATGAATGGTCCTTTTCTTAGAGTATATACCGTGCTGGATGAGCCCTCTCTTTAATCGCATGTCGCGTTGAATGACCCCTCTCTTCGAGTGCATGACATAATGAACGGTCACTCTCTTTGAGCATTTACCGTGATGGTTGACCCCCCTCTCTTTAAGCGTATGTCGCAGCGAATGATCTCTCTCTTCGAGTGCATATCATAATGAACGGTCACTCTCTTTGCGCGTCTAACGTGATGGCTGACCCCTCTCTTTGATTGTATGTCACGATGAATGGCCCCTCTTTTCTAGTGCATGTCATAATGAACGGTCCAACTCTTTGAGCGTATACCGTGATGGATGACCCCTCTCTTCGAGTACATGTTATAATGAACGGTCCCCCACGTTGAGCGTGTACCGTGATGGATGACCTTTCTCTTATAGCATATGTAACGATGAAAGCCCCTCGCTTCGAGTGCATTTTATAATGAAAGGTTCCACTCTCTGAGCCTATACCGTGACGGAAGACCCCTCTTTTTAAGCGTATGTTGCAATGAATTACCCCTCTCTTTGAGTTGATGTCATGGTGAACGGTACCTCTCTTTGAAAATATACCATGATGGACGACCCCTCTTTTTGTGCGTTTGTCGCGATAAATTATCCCTCTCTTCGAGTGCAAGTCATAATGAATGGTCCCTCTATTTGAGCGTATACCGTAATGGAGGAACCTTCTCTTTAAGCGTATGTCGCGATGAATGACTCCACTCTTCGACTGCATGTCATAATGAACAGTCCCTTTCTTTGAGCGTATACCGTGATGGAACACCCCTCTCTTTGAGCGTATGTCGCGATGAATGGCTCCTCTCTTTGAGTGCATGTCATAATGAACAGTCTCTTTCTAAGAGCGTATACCGTGATGGACGACCCTTCTCTTTGAGCATATGTCGCGATGAATGACTCCCCTCTTTGAGTGCATGTCATAATGAACGGTCCATTTCATAGAGCGTATACCGTGATGGATGGCCCATCTCCTTAAGTGTATGTCGAGATGAATGACCCCTCTCTTTGAGCGTATGTCATAATGAATTGTCCATTTCTTAGAGCGTATACCGTTATGGATGACCCTTCTCTTTGAGCGTATATCGTGATGAATGACCCCTCACTTCGAGTGCATGTCATAACGAACAGTCCCATTCTTAGAGCGTATGTCGTGATGGATGACCCCTCTCTTTGAGCGTATTTCGCGATGAATGATCTCTCTCTTCGAGTGCATGTCATGGTGAACGGTTCCTCTCTTTGAGCGTATACCATGATAGACGACCCCTCTCTTTAAGTTTATGTCGCAATGAATGACCCCTCTCTTCGAATGCATGTCATAATGAACGGTCCGACTCTTTGAGAAAATACCGTGATGGAAGTCTCGTCTCTTTGATTGTATGTCGCGATGAATAAACCCTCTTTTCGAGTGCATGTCATAATGAACGGTCCCTCTCTTTAAGCGTATACTGTGATCGATGACCCCTCTCTTTGAGCGTATGTTGCGATGAATGACCTCTCTCTTCGAGTGCATGTCATGAATGGTCCCTCTCATTGAGCGTATGTCTTGATAGACGACCCCTCTTTTTGAGTGTATGTCGTGATGAATAATCCCACTCTTTGAGTGTATGTCATGGTGAACGGTCCCTCTCTTTGAGCGTACATCCTAATGGTTGACCCCTCATTTTGAGCGTATGTCGTGGTGAATGACCCCTCTCTTCGAGCGTATGTCGTAATGAACGATCCATCTCTTTGAGCGTTTGTCGTGATAGATGACCCTCTCTTTGAACGTATGTCACGATGAATGATCCCACTCTTCGAGTGCATGTCATGGTGAACGGTTCCTCTCTTTGAGCATATTCCGTGTTAGACGAACCCTCTCTTTAAGCGTATGTCACGATGAATGACCCCTCTCTTCTAGTGCATATCATAATGAACGGTCCCTCTCTTTTTGCGTATACCGTGATGAATGACCCCTCTCTTCGAGCGTATGTCGCGATGAATGACCCCTCTCTTTGAGCGTATGTCATAATGAATCGTCCCTTTCTTAGAGCGTATACCGTGAATGACGACCCTTCTCTTTGAGCGTATGTTGCGATGAATGACCGCTCTCTTCGACCATATATCATAATTAACGGTCCCTCTCTTTAAGCGTATGCCGTGATGGACGACCCCTCTCTTTGAGCGTATGTCACGATGAATGAGCCTGCTCTTTGAGCGTTTGTCATAATGATTGGTCCCTTTCTTAGAGCGTATATCGTGATGGACGACCCCTCTCTTTGAGCGTATGTCATGAAGAACGATCCCACTCTACGAGTGCATGTCATAATGAACGGTCCCTTTCTTAAAGTGTATATCGTGATGGACGACCCCTTTCTTTTTAGCATATGCGCGGTGAATGACCCCTCTCTTTGAGCATATGTCATAATGAACGGTCCCTCTCTGATATGATCCCGGTAACATTAGTTTCTGGAATTCACTAGTTTTCCGATCGTGAACGTTGTAAGTAATTTAAAAGGTGATGAAATGAATTCAAAGGGGTTATTGATGATGAGATTGGTATTATTGTGGAAGTTACTTTAGGGATTTGATGAGAAAGTATAAGTTTAATGGAAGTTGTTTTTTTACAATGAAGAATTCCTTGATAATTCGGATAAGTTCAATGAAGAAAAAAGAGATAAAACTCCCACACAAAAGTGTATTAGAATCAAAGTTGTTTTTTTACAAATGGAATGCTTGGGACTATTTATAAGAAAACAAAATAAAAATAAAAAAGCCTAACAAATAAACATGACAATGATGACAAGACATTAAGGCTTTTGTTCTCCCATCTTCTTTGGTAGTTGAATAATTTTATAGAATATGTAGGATGATTGTGTGTTAGGACCGCCGACACACCCCATGGCGCAGCGGAACAAAATTACGACGGTCTTTTCAGTGATCCATGTACGTTTAATCCGAAATCGAGAGAAAGAGATACGATGACTTACATTGGGTTCCTTGATAAGCAGCAAAAACAGCAACTAGATTTGTGATAATCACGATTGTTCGACAATTCGAATGTTTAGCCTCCACGAATATCGTCTTGGCCTCTACTCAGTTCACCCGGTTAAGAGAGCAAATCTCGAAAAAACTGTTTCTCGTGATTCTAGGGTTTGGAATTCGGAATTCTCTATCTTGGCTGCTAGACCAATTGATCCTTTATATAGGTGTAACCCTAGGTATAAGAGTTTGATTCTGATTTGGTTTATAGGAAATAATTACTTTAATTAATTCCTTAAATATCAGAATCTATATTTAATTCGAATTTAAAAGGGATATAATTACTTTAATTATATTCTTTATTTAAAATTCGGGATTAAATATAATCTACTTATACTTATATATTTTTGCTTTGTTTCAACCATTTGGTGTGACCCTATAGGCTCATTGTAACGTTAGTAATAATATTAGAACAATTCTAATATTAAAAATAATGAGTGATATCTAGCAATATATCATTGTCATCTAAGTTACAAGAGATCATGATTCGATGTATCATGTCCGTGATCAACTCTTTTAATGTATTATAATCCTTTTGTCCTTTTATATCTTTAATAGGCACAAGTCTTGGAATAGTCACACTTGTATAGCCTATTATTAGTGTTTCTTGATATCTAGAGTGGACTACTATTAATGAATAATTTGTGATATCTCATATCAACATATTCAAGCATGGCCATGCATTTTTAGTCTCACTCAATCAAGTGGCCTTTGATATATTTTCCTATTATGTAGGAAGGACAAATCCTATCTTGATTATTCACATCTCACTACATATATTGTAATATGTCCAATGTCAGTTTTTATAGTGTAACTAATTTCGAAACATATTTAACTGCATCAAAACATAAAACAACATATGTTGAGATAGTAATAATCTCAAGTCTAAGGATTATACATATAGTTGTCACTATGAGCAATATCGTGACCGTCACATAATAATTCAAGATATATGCTCATAGTGGGTCAATCCAATATATTATTCTCTACTAATATATTCATGCATTAATTCTGACATCTCTATGTCAATGACAACTCATTGTCATCAATTTATCACATGTTAGTTTTAAGCGTATTATTATTGTCCATACCCATAATAATACTTGACTAAGGATCTTTTAATAATAATACATAGATTATTATATGGACCTTATTGTTTCTCAGTTTATGTGACACATATATCTGAAAACAACAATGACAATGTCTTTATTCAATAAAATTGGTAAATGAAAGTATCCATACAATCATCATATGATTGGTCTTTGGGCATACTCTAACAATCTCCCACTAGCACTAAGACCAATCACTCACATATCTAATATCGAGTGACTCTGTGTGACGATCATGCTTCTGTTGCGTTAGAGGCTTCGTCAAGGGATCAACAATGTTATCATCTGTGTGTACTTTACATATCTCCACATCTCCTCGATCTATGATCTCTCAAATGAGATGGAAGCATCTAAGAATATGTTTGGATCGTTGATGAGATCTGGGTTCCTTTGCTTGTGCAATGTCTCTATTGTTGTCACAACGGAGTTTTATAGCATCTGATATGCTTGGAACAACCCCTAGTTCGGATATGAACTTTTTGATCCAAACAGCTTCCTTTTCTGCTTCACTGGCTGCAATATACTCAGCCTCTATCGTAGAATCAGCTACTGTATCTTGCTTAGAACTTTTCCAGCTTACAGAACCTCCGTTAAGGCAAAACACAAATCCAGATTGTGATCTTGAGTCATCCTTATCTGTTTAGAAACTAGCATCAGTATAACCTTTTATACTAAGCTCTTCTTTGCCTCCATAGACAAGAAATGTATCCTTAGTTCTTCTCAAGTACTTAAGGATGTTTTTGACTACTACCCAGTGACTTTCACCAGGGTTTACCTGATACCGATTTGTCATGCTTAAGGCATACGATACATCTGGTCGAGTACATATCATGGCATACATGATAGAACCAATAGCCGAAGTATATGGAATCTTACTCATTTGTTCTCTTTCTTATGGAGTTGAAGGACACATTTCCTTCGAAAGAGATATACCATGTCTCATAGGTAAGAATCCTTTCTTGGATTCTTCCATACTGAATCTCTTTAGAACTTTGTCTATATATGTACTTTGACTCAGACCTAGAAGTCGTCTAGATCTATCTCTATAGATCTTAACCCCTAAGATATATGCTGCCTCACCCAAATCTTTCATTGAGAAACAACTACTTAACCAAGTCTTAACTGACTGTAAGGTAGGTATGTCGTTTCCTATAAGAAGTATGTCATCTACATACAAGATTAGGAAAGAAACAATGCTCCCACTAGTCTTCTTGTAAACACAAGGCTCATCTTCATTCTTGATAAAACCAAACTCTTTGATCGCATCATTGAAACGAAGATTCCAGCTTCGAGAAGCTTGCTTTAGTCCATAAATGGACCTTTGTAGCTTACAAACCTTTCCAGCATTTCCTGGAGCGACAAAACCTTCTGGTTGTGTCATATACACATCCTCTTCAAGTTTTCCATTAAGGAAAGCGGTTTTGACGTCCATTTGCCAAATTTCATAATCATGGAATGCAGCTATAGCAAGCAAGATCCGGATGGATTTAAACATAGCTACAGGGGAGAAAGTTTCGTCATAGTCAATACCATGAACTTGTCGAAAACCTTTAGCGACTAGTCGCCCCTTGTATGTTTGTACATTTCCATCTATGTCGATTTTCTTCTTGAAAACCCATTTACACCCTATAGGTTTTACCCCTTCAGGTGATTCAACCAAAGTCCATACTTGGTTGACTGACATGGATTCCATCTCAGATTTCATGGCCTCAAGCCATTTCTCAGAGTCTGGGCTCGATATTACCTCTTGATAAGTTCTTGGCTCATCCTGATCCATAATGAGAACATCTCCATGCGTGGTAATGAGAAATCCATATCTCTCAGGTGCATGGCGTTCTCATGTGGACCTACGCAGTGGTTGTGTTTCTAAATCTGTTGACTGTTCCTCAATAATTTGTGGAACATGTTCAATCTCAGGTTCAATGAATTGTTGTTCTTGAACTTCTCCAAGTTCAATGTCTCTACCCTTTCCTTTATTATTCAGAAATTCTCTTTCGAGAAAAACTCCTGTTCGAGCAACAAACACTTTGTTCTCTTTGGGGTTAAAGAAATAATATCCCTTAGTTTCTTTGGGATATCCAATAAAATTACACTTATGAGATTTGAGTTCGAGCTTTGTAGACATCTGATGTTTGACATATGCTTCGCAACCCCAAATCTTCATAAAAGACATACTAGGACGTTTTCCAGTCCATATCTCATATGGTGTCTTTTGAACAGATTTAGACGGAACACGATTTAAAGTGAAAGCAGTTGTTTCTAGTGCATGTCCCCAGAAAGAAGTTGGAAGATCACTATGATTCATCATTGATCGAACCATGTCTAACAAAGTTCGATTTCTCCTCTCAAAAACTCCATTCCACTGTGGTGTACCTGGTGGAGTAAGTTGTGAGACAATCCCACATTCTTTAAGGAGTTCATCAAATTCTATGCTTAAGTATTCTCCACCTCGATCTGATCGAAGCGCTTTAATACTCTTTCCTAGTTGATTTTGTACTTCATTCTTGAATTCTTTAAATTTTTCGATAGCCTCAGATTTATGGCGCATAAGGTAAATGTAACCATATCGACTGAAGTCATCAGTGAAAGTGATGAAGTACTGAAATCCACCTCTAGCTTGTGTGTTCATTGGTCCATATACATCACTATGTATTAATCCCAATAAATCACTTGCTCGCTCACTTTTACCATTAAAAGGAGCCTTAGTCATTTTTCCTAATAAGCAAGATTCACATACATCCAATCGTTCGAAAACAAATGAATCTAAGGATCCATATTTATGGAGTCTTGATATGCGTTTCTCACTTATATGGCCTAAACAACAATGCCAGAGATAAGTTTGGTTTGAGTCATTTGTTTTTGATCTTTTGGTATTTATGTTATAAATGGCATTTTCTAGATTTAAAATATATAAGTCATTAACCAATTGTGCTGAACCATAAAAAACATTATCGAGATAAAAAGAACAACAATTATTCTTAATAATAATCTCAAATCCAATCTTGTCCAAACAAGAAATAAAAATAATGTTTTTAGTCAAACTAGGCACAAAATAACAATCTTCTAAATGTAAATCAAGTCCACTAGGTAAAGATAAAACGTATGTTCCTATAGCTAATGCAGCAACTCTTGCTCCATTTCCCACTCGTAGGTCCACGTCTCCCTTAGCTAGATTCCTTCTCTTTTACAGTCCCTGTACAGAAGTACATATGTGAGAACCACAACCGGTATCTAATACCCAAGAAGAAGATGTTGACAGATTCACATCGATAACATAAATACCTGAAGCAGATGCACCATCTGCTTTTGCCTTCTTGACCTCTTCAAGATAAATGGGGCAATTAGTATCCAGTCTTATTGCAGTGGAAACATTTTCCTTCCTTGCTAACTCCCCTTTTGGGTTTCAATGCATCATGTACTTTGGGTATAGGCTTACCTTTACCCTTGTACTTTGCCACTGCCTTTCCCTTTCCTTTGTCCTTGCCGACCATCAGAATGGGCTTAGGTCCACCTTTAGACATATTTTTCTCAGCAGTTCGTAACATGCCAAGTAACTGTGGCAAAGTTTTGTTAATTTTATTCATGTTGAAATTAAGGACAAATTGATAAGCTATTCGGCAACGATTGCAGAATAATATTAGTAACCCTTTACTAATTACATCTCATGTAACTCCTCCATTTGGTGAACAACTCTTGTTCAGTCATCTCATGACTTAACCAAATACTTAGCCTTTAGGTTTCTAATCCTATTAGAACAACCTAACTAAGTTATTACCAATATTTCGACCGACGAATATCATTTGTTTATTCTTCGCGTTTAACCAACATGGACTTATGTGTTAATGCTTTGGCAAAACCCACATAATATCGATCAAGGCCTTAACGAGGGCAAATATTGGATGGCTAATTTTAACTTATATTAATTTGAGAGAAAACATTGAATATCTCATCGTTACCTTTTTTTTTTTAATTTGGCCCTTATTGATCTCATCAATATATGCGAGTAGAAGATATATATCATACATTGCATCACATACATGATAGATATAAAATAAAAGGATTGCAATGGTTATAGCCCAAAATAAAGAACTAAGGTGGCTCATCCCAAGCCAATGGGAGAACCTTAAAAACCCTAATTTTATACTAAAACTGCTTCTCATACATCTTCTCGCCTTTGGTCCAAACGTCTCGATTGCTTCTTGGAATAAGATTACAATCATAGAAACTCGTTTTACATACGAGGGAGTAAGATGAGAAGAGAGGTATAACAAAGATATAGAAAGGCACGACACGCAGGCCGTAATTAAAATTTACAACTATTGTAAAAGCAAGGGCTATAACCATGCATCGTTAATATTACCAATATGGGCCTACAATCTATGTTGCCTACGAAGGGCTCAAGGGCCTACAATCTATGTAAGTAATTTAAAAGGTGATGAAATGAATTCAAAGGGGTTATTGATGATGAGATTGGTATTATTGTGGAAGCTACTTTAGTGATTTGATGAGAAAGTATAAGTTTAATGGCAGATGATGATGAAGGCATATTTGTAAATAATGCATGAGTTATGATAGTAAGTAATCAGGAAAGAACCAACACTATAGAGAATGTCGACCCGAATCCTATTAGATGTTTAGAGGAACGAGGAAGGAACCAACACTATATAAAAGTAAAGACCCGTTTCCCATATTGTTCATAAACAAAAGACCACGATCTTCTAGTTAGAAAACTTGGAACCTTGGTATATGGAAATAAGGAATGACGCCACAAGAAGAATTCCTTGATAATTCGGATAAGTTCAATGAGGAAAAAAGAGATAAAACTCCCACACAAAAGTGTATTAGAATCAAAGTTGTTTTTTTACAAATGGAATGCTTGGGACTATTTATAAGAAAACAAAATAAAAATAAAAAAGCCTAACAAATAAACATGACAATGATGACAAGACATTAAGGCTTTTGTTCTCCCATCTTCTTTGGTAGCTGAATAATTTTATAGAATATGTAGGATGATTGTGTGTTGGGACCGCTGAAACACCCCATGGCACAGCAGAACAAAATTACGACGGTCTTTCCAGTGATCCATGTACGTTTGATCCGAAATCGAGAGAAAGAGATACGATGACTTACATTGGGTTCCTTGATAAGCAGCAAAAACAGCAACTAGATTTGTGATAATCACGATTGTTCGACAATTCGAATCTTTAGCCTCCACGAATATCGTCTTGGCCTCTACTCAGTTCACCCGGTTAAGAGAGCAAATCTCGAAAAAACTATTTCTCGTGATTCTAAGGTTTGGAATTCGGAATTCTCTATCTTGGCTGCTAGACCAATTGATCCTTTATATAGGTGTAACCCTAAGTATAAGAGTTTGATTCTAATTTGGTTTATAGGAAATAATTACTTTAATTAATTCCTTAAATATCAAAATCTATATTTAATTCGAATTTAAAAGGGATATAATTACTTTAATTTTATTCTTTATTTAAAATTCGGGATTAAATATAATCTACTTATACTTATATATTTTTGCTCTATTTCAACCATTTGGTGTGACCCTGTAGGCTCATTGTAACGTTAGTAATAATATTATAATTATTCTAATATTAAAAATAATGAGTGACATCTAGCAATATATCATTGTCATCTAAGTTACAAGAGATCATGATTCGATGTATCATGTCCGTGACCAACTCTTTTAATGTATTAAATCCTTTTGTCCTTTTATATCTTTAATAGGCACAAGTCTTGGAATAGTCACACTTGTATAGCCTATTATTAGTGTTTCTTGATATCTAGAGTGGACTACTATTAATGAATAATTTGTGATATCTCATATCAACATATTCAAGCATGGCCATGCATTTTTAGTCTCACTCAATCAAGTGGCCTTTGATATATTTTCCTATTATGTAGGAAGGACAAATCTTATCTTGATTATTCACATCACTACATATATTGTAATATGTCCAATGTCAGTTTTTATAGTGTAACTAATTACGAAACACATTTAACTGCATCAAAACATAAAACAATATATGTTGAGATAGTAATAATCTCAAGTCTAAGGATTATACATATAGTTGTCACTATGAGCAATATCGTGACCGTCACATAATAATCCAAGATATATGCTCATAGTGGGTCAATCCAATATATTATTCTCTACTAATATATTCATGTATTAATTCTGACATCTCTATGTCAATGACAACTCATTGTCATCAATTTATCACATGTTAGTCTTAAGCGTATTATTATTGTCCATACCCATGATAATACTTGACTAAGGATCTTTTAATAATAATACATAGATTATTATATGGACCTTATTGTTTCTCAGTTTATGTGACACATATATCTGAAAACAACAATGGAAATGCCTTTATTCAATAAAATTGGTAAATAAAAGTATCCATACAATCATCATATGATTGGTCTTTAGGCATACTCTAACATTGTGGACAATACTAGGATAAATGTAGACATCCATTTTCTATAAGGGATAGTGTCTCGTTGAATTCCATGCTCATATACAAGTCATTTATCCTCCTTGAATGTCATAATGGTATGAATAAAGAAGCTCTTCAATGTGTATCTTATTATAGAATTTGAATAGTCTCACAAAATGGATGATAAGAGGGCCTTGAATGCTTTTTTTTTTTTCTGGAAAAAGATGTCATTCAATTTCTTGTCTCTCTTGCTGAATATGAAAAGTCTCACCTTGGTTCATGGTCATCCTTACATGCTCTGTGAAAGGGACCATTCATTATGACATGCACTCAAAGAGGGTCAATAATCGTGACATACGCTCAAAGATAAGGGTCGTCCATCACAGTATACGCCCTAGGAAAGGGACCATTCATTATGAAATGCACCCGAAGAGTGGGGTCATTCATCACAACGTATGCTCAAAGAGAGGGGTCGTCCATCACGGTATACGCTCAAAGAGAGGTACCATTCATTATGACATACGCTCAAAAAGAGGGACCGTTCATTATAGCAAATACTTGAAGAAAGGGGTCATTCACCGTGACATACGCTCAAAGAGAGGTATCGTCCATCACAGTATACACTCTAAGAAAGGGACATTCATTATGACATACAGAAAGAAGAGAAGGGTCATTCATTGCGACATACGCTCAAACAGAGGTGTCGTCCACCATGGTATACACTCTAAGAAATGGAGCATTCATTTAACATGCACTCAAAGAGAGGGGTCATTGATCGTGACATACGCTCAAAGAGAGGGGTCGTCCATCACGGTATACGCTCTAAGAAAGGGTGATAAACGGATACGTTGCTTCAAAAACAACCATCCTTGTTTGATTGAAACGGATCTAGGATAGTAGCACGCATATCTCTGTAATAAACACAAGATTATAGACGTAAGAATAGTGTTAAAATTACTAGAAAACAAAGAAAATTAAAAAAACAAAGAAAGAAAAAGATGAAGGAATTCTGCGTTTCTAGGATTTAATGAAGATGAAATGCTTCAAGGGCTTTCATGGCTGCATTATAATATCCAAAATGGCAGAATTGGATGTTGAAGTTGCTGGAAAAATAATAACGACGTTGAACTCGAAAGAACTCGGACAATATACTGAGCAGGCCCAAATCGAATATGTTCTCCATCAACGGACTTGGACCCTCTAGATAGTGATCTAGGAACCCGAAGTATCAAGGAATTGACATACTCAAACAAAATCTGAAAATGTCAAGAAAAGTTCAATGAAGAACTGAAATTGAGAGAATTTCTCACAAAAATATTGTTTCATAAAATTGTCTAACCTTGTCTTTACAAAATTAAGTAAATATATAGGAATAAAGGAAAAGCTGGCCAAATTTGAATTTGTGGCCTTAATTCAAACGAAAATAAAAATTTAAATGCTCAAATAACTTCTCTTAGGCTCCTAATATCCTTAGCCACATGTTTTGGCACTTAAAACACATTAAACATGTGTTTAATGTTTGAATTTGAATAAGAAACCACTCATTCTTATCCAATGTTGCTTATTGGTATTCAAAGCAAGGGCCTTGTTTGGCTTGATTGCTTTTGGACGCCCAAACTTGTGGAGGAGGGTGCTATGTGGGTCCCACATGCATGGCACATGCGTAGGACACCTGTTCTTCGTGTACGATAGGTTTCAGCTGCTGTAGGTCACTTCAACTTGAGTTGAGTTGAGCTATAAATGGAGATGAGCTGAAACGAACTAGCTAAGAGTGTTAGGAGCTAAATGGAGCTGGGAGCTAAGCCTTTGGAGCTAAGCCTCTGAGCCGTCTCGAGCTAAGATGAGCTGCGTGCACACCATTGAGCTTCTTTTGAGCTGAATATAATCCACTTGAGCTGGTATTGAACTGCATACGCTCTCCTGAGCTGGAGATGAGCTGAGTATGCCCACTTGAGCTAAGGTTCTCCTATGTACCTATATTAGAACAAGGAAAACACATCTAAAAAGCCTTGTAGTCTTATTTTAACCACACAAACACACTTAAAACCAAATGCAAACATAATTAACATAGTATATACATAAGTAAACACACATACTAATATATATACCTAAATATGTCACATATCAGCATGCAACACATTATAAATAACATATTCTAAGGCATGAACATCCTCAAATGAATATTAAATGTTAGCACAAGTAAGGAAAAGAGCTTCCCTGTATTTCTTTGCCTTAAAACGTGTGATAGGTCCTGATGGTAAGACCTCCGGATCAACCTGTTGAACTTGACATGATGTGCTCACATCATCCCCCCTTTCTTGAAAAGGATTTGACCTCAAATCTGCAGAAATATCATATGGGACTAAATCAGAAACATTAAATGTGGCACTTACAGTGTACTCGCCTGGTAAGTCTATCTTGTAGGCGTTGTCATTCACTTTCTCCAACACCTGAAAAGGACCATCTCCTCGCGGTAACAGCTTAGACCGCCTTTGGGCTGGAAATTGTTCCTTTCGGAAGTGAACCCAAACCCAATCACCAATGTCAAAGGTGACTCAGTTCATCAAAACGACAACCAAATGTTATTAACTTAAATTTTATGAGTTCAAATAGTTAATTATAGGGTTTTGAACAAAATTATATAGATTAATCTCAAATCTTCAGCTTTTTACTCGGTTAAAATTCGAACAAAATCTCTATGAAGCCCATTTAGACATTCACGTTTTAATCGCATCAAAACGACAACCAAATTTTATTAAAATCAAATTTTATGATTTCAAATATTTAATTACTAGCTTTTGAAAAAAATTATATAGATTAATCTAAAATTTTCAGAATTTTACTCGGTTAATATTAGAACGGAATCTCTATAAAGCCCATTTAGACATGCACGTTTTAATCCCAACAAAAAAACGACAACCAAATGTTATTAAATCAAATTTCATGAGTTTAAACATTTAATTATGGGCTTTTGAACAAAATTATACAGATTAATCTCAAATTTTAAGGTTTTTACTTGGTTAAAATTCGAACGGATTCTCTATAGAGCACATTTAGACATGCTCGTATTAATCGTATCAAAACGACAACAAAATGTTATTAAATTAAATTTTATGACTTCAAAAAGTTAATTATAGGCTTTTGAACAAAATTATACAGATTAATCTCAAATTTTCAGCTTTTTACTCGGTTAAAATTCGAATGGAATCTCTATAAAGCCCATTTAGACATACACGTTTTAATCGCATCAAAACGACAACCAAATGTTATTAAATTAAATTTTATGAGTTTAAATATTAAATTATGGGCTTTTGAACAAAATTATACAGATTAATCTCAAATTTTAACGTTTTTACTCGGTTAAAATTCGAACGGATTCTCTATAGAGCATATTTAGACATGCTCCTATTAATCGCATCAAAACAACAACCAAATGTTATTAAATTAAATTTTATAAGTTCAAATAGTTAATTATAGGCTTTTGAAAAAATTATACAGATTAATCTCAAAGTTTAATGTTTTTACTCGGTTAAAATTCGAACGGATTCTCTATAGAGCACATTTAGACATGCTCATATTAATTGCATCAAAACAACAACCAAATGTTATTAAATTAAATTTTATGAGTTCAAATAGTTAATTATAGGCTTTTGAACAAAATTATACAGATTAATCTCAAATTTTCAACTTTTTACTGGATTAAAATTCGAACGGAATCTCTATAAAGCCCATTTAGACATTCACGTTTTAATCGCCTCAAAACGACAACCAAATTTTATTAAAATCAAATTTTATGATTTCAAATATTTAATTACTAGCTTTTGAAAAAAATTATATAGATTAATCTAAAATTTTCAGAATTTTACTCGGTTAATATTAGAACGGAATCTCTATAAAGCCCATTTAGACATGCACGTTTTAATCCCAACAAAAAAACGACAACCAAATGTTATTAAATCAAATTTCATGAGTTTAAACATTTAATTATGGGCTTTTGAACAAAATTATACAGATTAATCTCAAATTTTAAGGTTTTTACTTGGTTAAAATTCGAACGGATTCTCTATAGAGCACATTTAGACATGCTCGTATTAATCGTATCAAAACGACAACAAAATGTTATTAAATTAAATTTTATGAGTTCAAAAAGTTAATTATAGGCTTTTGAACAAAATTATACAGATTAATCTCAAATTTTCAGCTTTTTACTCGGTTAAAATTCGAATGGAATCTCTATAAAGCCCATTTAGACATACACGTTTTAATCGCATCAAAACGACAACCAAATGTTATTAAATTAAATTTTATGAGTTTAAATATTAAATTATGGGCTTTTGAACAAAATTATACAGATTAATCTCAAATTTTAACGTTTTTACTCGGTTAAAATTCGAACGGATTCTCTATAGAGCATATTTAGACATGCTCCTATTAATCGCATCAAAACAACAACCAAATGTTATTAAATTAAATTTTATAAGTTCAAATAGTTAATTATAGGCTTTTGAAAAAATTATACAGATTAATCTCAAAGTTTAATGTTTTTACTCGGTTAAAATTCGAACGGATTCTCTATAGAGCACATTTAGACATGCTCATATTAATTGCATCAAAACAACAACCAAATGTTATTAAATTAAATTTTATGAGTTCAAATAGTTAATTATAGGCTTTTGAACAAAATTATACAGATTAATCTCAAATTTTCAACTTTTTACTGGATTAAAATTCGAACGGAATCTCTATAAAGCCCATTTAGACATTCACGTTTTAATCGCCTCAAAACGACAACCAAATTTTATTAAAATCAAATTTTATGATTTCAAATATTTAATTACTAGCTTTTGAAAAAAATTATATAGATTAATCTAAAATTTTCAGAATTTTACTCGGTTAATATTAGAACGGAATCTCTATAAAGCCCATTTAGACATGCACGTTTTAATCCCAACAAAAAAACGACAACCAAATGTTATTAAATCAAATTTCATGAGTTTAAACATTTAATTATGGGCTTTTGAACAAAATTATACAGATTAATCTCAAATTTTAAGGTTTTTACTTGGTTAAAATTCGAACGGATTCTCTATAGAGCACATTTAGACATGCTCGTATTAATCGTATCAAAACGACAACAAAATGTTATTAAATTAAATTTTATGAGTTCAAAAAGTTAATTATAGGCTTTTGAACAAAATTATACAGATTAATCTCAAATTTTCAGCTTTTTACTCGGTTAAAATTCGAAAGGAATCTCTATAAAGCCCATTTAGACATGCACGTTTTAATCGCATCAAAACGACAACCAAATGTTATTAAATTAAATTTTATGAGTTTAAATATTAAATTATGGGCTTTTGAACAAAATTATACAGATTAATCTCAAATTTTAACGTTTTTACTCGGTTAAAATTCGAACGGATTCTCTATAGAGCATATTTAGACATGCTCCTATTAATCGCATCAAAACAACAACCAAATGTTATTAAATTAAATTTTATAAGTTCAAATAGTTAATTATAGGCTTTTGAAAAAATTATACAGATTAATCTCAAAGTTTAATGTTTTTACTCGGTTAAAATTCGAACGGATTCTCTATAGAGCACATTTAGACATGCTCATATTAATTGCATCAAAACAACAACCAAATGTTATTAAATTAAATTTTATGAGTTCAAATAGTTAATTATAGGCTTTTGAACAAAATTATACAGATTAATCTCAAATTTTTAACTTTTTACTGGATTAAAATTCGAACGGAATCTCTATAAAGCCCATTTAGACATTCACGTTTTAATCGCCTCAAAACGACAACCAAATTTTATTAAAATCAAATTTTATGATTTCAAATATTTAATTACTAGCTTTTGAAAAAAATTATATAGATTAATCTAAAATTTTCAGAATTTTACTCGGTTAATATTAGAACGGAATCTCTATAAAGCCCATTTAGACATGCACGTTTTAATCCCAACAAAAAAACGACAACCAAATGTTATTAAATCAAATTTCATGAGTTTAAACATTTAATTATGGGCTTTTGAACAAAATTATACAGATTAATCTCAAATTTTAAGGTTTTTACTTGGTTAAAATTCGAACGGATTCTCTATAGAGCACATTTAGACATGCTCGTATTAATCGTATCAAAACGACAACAAAATGTTATTAAATTAAATTTTATGAGTTCAAAAAGTTAATTATAGGCTTTTGAACAAAATTATACAGATTAATCTCAAATTTTCAGCTTTTTACTCGGTTAAAATTCGAAAGGAATCTCTATAAAGCCCATTTAAACATGCACGTTTTAATCGTATCAAAACGACAACCAAATGTAATTAAATTAAATTTTATGAGTTTAAATATTAAATTATGGGCTTTTGAACAAAATTATACAGATTAATCTCAAATTTTAAGGTTTTTACTCGGTTAAAATTTGAACGGATTCTCTATAGAGCACATTTAGACATGCTCCTATTAATCGCATCAAAACAACAACCAAATGTTATTAAATTAAATTTTATAAGTTCAAATAGTTAATTATAGGCTTTTGAAAAAAATTATACAGATTAATCTCAAAGTTTAAGGTTTTTACTCGGTTAAAATTCGAACGGATTCTCTATAGAGCACATTTAGACATGCTCATATTAATTGCATCAAAACAACAACCAAATGTTATTAAATTAAATTTTATGAGTTCAAATAGTTAATTATAGGCTTTTGAACAAAATTATACAGATTAATCTCAAATTTTCTGCTTTTTACTTGATTAAAATTCGAACGGAATCTCTATAAAGCCCATTTAGACATTCACGTTTTAATCGCATCAAAACGACAACCAAATTTTATTAAAATCAAATTTTATGATTTCAAATATTTAATTACTAGCTTTTGAAAAAAATTATATAGATTAATCTAAAATTTTCAGAATTTTACTCGGTTAATATTAGAACGGAATCTCTATAAAGCCCATTTAGACATGCACGTTTTAATCCCAACAAAAAAACGACAACCAAATGTTATTAAATCAAATTTCATGAGTTTAAACATTTAATTATGGGCTTTTGAACAAAATTATACAGATTAATCTCAAATTTTAAGGTTTTTACTTGGTTAAAATTCGAACGGATTCTCTATAGAGCACAATTAGACATCCTCGTATTAATCGTATCAAAACGACAACAAAATGTTATTAAATTAAATTTTATGAGTTCAAAAAGTTAATTATAGACTTTTGAACAAAATTATACAGATTAATCTCAAATTTTCAGCTTTTTACTCGGTTAAAATTCGAACGGAATCTCTATAAAGCCCATTTAGACATGCACGTTTTAATCGCATCAAAACGACAACCAAATGTTATTAAATTAAATTTTATGAGTTCAAATATTTAAATATAGGCTTTTGAACAAAATTATACAAATTAATCTCAAATTTTCAGCTTTTTACTCGGTTAAAATTCGAACGAAATCTCTATAAAGCCCATTTTGACATGCACTTTTTAATCGCATCAAAACGACAACCAAATTTTATAAAAATCAAAATTTATGATTTGAAATATTTAATTATTAGCTTTTAAACAAAATTATACAGATTAATCAGAAATTTTCAGAATTTTACTCGGTTAAAATTAGAACGAAATCACTATAAAGCCCATTTAGACATTGACGTTTTAATACCAACAAAACGACAACCAAATGTTATTAAATCAAATTTTATGAGTTTAAATATTTAATTATGGGCTTTTGAACAAAATTATACAGATTAATCCCAAATTTTAATGTTTTTACTCGGTTAAAATTCGAACGGATTCTCTATAGAGCACATTTAGACATGCTCGTATTAATCGCATCAAAACGACAACCAAATGTTTTTAAATTAAATTTTATGAGTTCAAATAGTTAATTATAGGCTTTTGAACAAAATTATACAGATTAATCTCAAATTTTAAGGTTTTTACTCGGTTAAAATTCGAACGGATTCTCTATAGAGCATATTTAGACATGCTCATATTAATTGCATCAAAACAACAACCAAATATTATTAATTTAAATTTTATGAGTTTAAATATTTAATTATGGGCTTTTGAACAAAATTATACAGATTAATCCCAAATTTTAAGGTTTTTACTCGGTTAAAATTTGAACGGATTCTCTATAGAGCACATTTAGACATGCTCCTATTAATCGCATCAAAATAACAACCAAATGTTATTAAATTAAATTTTATAAGTTCAAATAGTTAATTATAGGCTTTTGAACGAAATTATACAGATTAATCTCAAATTTTAAGGTTTTTACTCGGTTAAAATTCGAACGGATTCTCTATAGAGCACATTTAGACATGCTCGTATTGATCGCATCAAAACGACAACCAAATGTTATTAAATTAAATTTTATGAGTTCAAGTAGTTAATTATAGGCTTTTGAACAAATTATACAAATTAATCTCACATTTTCAGCTTTTTATTTGATTAAAATTCGAATGGAATCTCTATAAAGCCCATTTAGACATGCAAGTTTTAATTGCATCAAAATGACAACCAAATTTTATTAAAATCAAATTTTATGATTTGAAATATTTAATTATTAACTTTTGAACAAAATTATACAGATTAATCTAAAATTTTCAGAATTTTACTCGGTTAAAATTAGAACGGAATCTCTATAAAGCCCATTTAGACATGCACGTTTTAATCCCAACAAAACAACAACCAAATATTATTAAATCAAATTTTATGAGTTTAAATATTTAATTATGGGCTCTTAAACAAAATTATACAGATTAATATCAAATTTTAAGGTTTTTACTCGGTTAAAATTCGAACGGATTCTCTATATAGCACATTTAGACATGCTCGTATTCATCGCATCAAAAGGACAACCAAATGTTATTAAATTAATTTTTATGAGTTCAAAAAGTTAATTATAGGCTTTTGAACAAAATTATACAGATTAATCTCAAATTTTCAGCTTATTACTTTATTAAAATTCGAACGGAATCTCTATAAAGCCCATTTAGACATGTACGTTTTAATCGCATCAAAACGACAACCAAATTTTATTAAAATCAAATTTTATGATTTCAAATATTTAATTATTAGCTTTTGAACAAAATTATACAGATTAATCTAAAATTTTCTGAATTTTACTCGGTTAAAATTAGAACGGAATCTCTATAAAGCCCATTTAGACATGCACGTTTTAATCGCATCAAAATGACAACTAAATGTTATTAAATCAAATTTTATGAGTTTAAATATTTAATTATGGGCTTTTGAACAAAATTATACTGATTTTATGAAATTTTAGGGTTTTTACTCGGTCAAAATTCGAACGGATTCTCTATAGAACACATTTAGACATGCTCGTATTAATCGTATCAAAACGATAACCAAATGTTATTAAATTAAATTTTATGAGTTGAAAAAGTTAATTATAGGCTTTTGAATAAAATTATACAGATTAATGTCAAATTTTTAGCTTTTTACTCGGATAAATTTTAAACGAAATCTCTATAAAGCCTATTTAGACATACACGTTTTAATGGCTTCAAAACGACAACCAAATTTTATTAAAATCAAATTTTATGATTTCAAATATTTAATTATTTGATTTTGAACAAAATTATACAGATTAATCTGAAATTTTTAGAATTTTACTCGGTTAAAAATAGAACGGAATCTCTATAAAGCCCATTTAGACAAGCATGTTTTAATCCCAACAAAACGACAACCAAATGTTATTAAATCAAATTTTATGAGTTTAAATATTTAATTATGGGCTTTTAAAAAAAATTATACAGATTAATCTCAAATTTTGAGGTTTTTACTAGGTTAAAATTAGAATGGAATCTCTATAAAGCCCATTTAGACATGCACGTTTTAATTCCAACAAAACGACAACCAAATATTATTAAATCAAATTTTATGAGTTTAAATATTTAATTATGGGCTTTTGAACGAAATTATACAGATTAATCTCAAATTTTAAGGTTTTTACTCGGTTAAAATTCGAACGGATTCTCTATAGAGCACATTTAGACATGCTCGTATTGATCGCATCAAAACGACAACCAAATGTTATTAAATTAAATTTTATGAGTTCAAGTAGTTAATTATAGGCTTTTGAACAAATTATACAAATTAATCTCACATTTTCAGCTTTTTATTTGATTAAAATTCGAATGGAATCTCTATAAAGCCCATTTAGACATGCAAGTTTTAATTGCATCAAAATGACAACCAAATTTTATTGAAATCAAATTTTATGATTTGAAATATTTAATTATTAACTTTTGAACAAAATTATACAGATTAATCTAAAATTTTCAGAATTTTACTCGGTTAAAATTAGAACAGAATCTCTATAAAGCCCATTTAGACATGCACGTTTTAATCCCAACAAAACAACAACCAAATATTATTAAATCAAATTTTATGAGTTTAAGTATTTAATTATGGGCTCTTAAACAAAATTATACAGATTAATATCAAATTTTAAGGTTTTTACTCGGTTAAAATTCGAACGGATTCTCTATATAGCACATTTAGACATGCTCGTATTCATCGCATCAAAAGGACAACCAAATGTTATTAAATTAATTTTTATGAGTTCAAATAGTTAATTATAGGCTTTTGAACAAAATTATACAGATTAATCTCAAATTTTCAGCTTTTTACTCGGTTAAAATTCGAACGGAATCTCTATAAAGCCCATTTAGACATGCACGTTTTAATCGCATCAAAACGACAATCAAATTTGATTAATATCGAATTTTATGATTTCAAATATTTAAATATTAGCTTTTTAACAAAATTATACAGATTAATCTGAAATTTTCAGAATTTTACTCGGTTAAAATTAGAACGGAATCTCTATAAAGCCCATTTAGACATGCACGTTTTAATCCGAACAAAACGACAACCAAATGTTATTAAATCAAATTTTATGAGTTTAAATATTTAATTATGGGCTTTTGAACAAAATTATACAGATTAATCTCAAATTTTAAGGTTTTTACTCGGTTAAAATTTGAACGGATTCTCTATAGAGTACATTTAGAAATGCTCGTATTAATCGTATCAAAACGACAACCAAATGTTATTAAATTAAATTTTACGAGTTCAAATAGTTAATTATATGTTTTTGAACAAAATTATACAGATTAATCTCAAATTTTCAGCTTTTTACTCGGTTAAAATTCGAACGGAATCTCTATAAAACCCATTTAGACATGCACATTTTAATCGCATCAAAACGACAACCAAATTTTAGTAAAATCAAATTTTATGATTTCAAATATTTAATTATTAGCTTTTGAACAAAATTATACTGATTAATCTGAAATTTTCAGAATTTTACTTGGTTAAAATTAGAACGGAATCTCTATAAAGCCCATTTAGACATGCACGTTTTAATCCCAACAAAACGAAAACCAAATGTTATTAAATCAAATTTTATCAGTTTAAATATTTAATTATGAGCTTTTAAACAAAATTATACAATTAATTTGAAATTTTCAGAATTTTACTCTGTTAAAATTAGAACGGAATCTCTATAAACCCCATTTAGACATGCACGTTTTAATCCCAACAAAACGACAACCAAATGTTATGAACTCAAATTTTATGAGTTTAAATATTTAATTATGGGCTTTTGAACAAAATTATACAGATTAATCTCAAATTTTAAGGTTTTTACTCGTTTAAAATTCGAACGGAATCTCTATAAAGCCCATTTAGACATACACGTTTTAATCGCATCAAAACGACAACGAAATTTTAGTAAAATCAAATTCTATGATTTCAAATATTTAATTATTAGCTTTTGAACAAAATTATACAATTAATTTGAAATTTTAAGGTTTTTACTCGGTTAAAATTTTTAGCTTTTTACACGGTTAAAATTCGAATGGAATCTCTATAAAACCCATATAGACATGCATGTTATAATCCCAACAAAACGACAACCAAAAGTTATTAAATAAAATTTTATGAGTTTAAATATTTAATTATGGGCTTTTAAACAAAATTATATAGATTAATCTCAAATTTTAAGGTTTTTACTCGTTTAAAATTCGAACAGATTTTCTATAGAGCATATTTAGACATGCTCGTATTAATCGCATCAAAACGACAACCAAATGTTATTAAATTAAATTTTATGAGTTCAAATAGTTAATTATAGGCTTTTGAACAAAATTATACAGATTAATCTCAAATTTTCTGCTTTTTACTCGGTTAAAATTCGAACGGAATCTCTATAAAGCTCATTTAGACATACACGTTTTAATCGCATCAAAAGGACAACCAAATTTTATTAAAAACAAATTCTATGATTTAAAATATTTAATTATTAGCTTTTGAACAAAATTATACAATTAATCTGAAATTTTAAGGTTTTTACTCGGTTAAAATTTTTAGCTTTTTACACGGTTAAAATTCGAATGGAATCTCTATAAAGACCATTTAGACATGCACGTTTTAATCACATCAAAACGACAACCAAATTTTAATAAAATCAAATTTTATGATTTCAAATATTTAATTATTAGCTTTTGAAAAAAATTATACAATTTGAAATTTTCAGAATTTTACTCGGTTAAAATTATAACGAAATCTCTATAAAGCCCATTTAGACATGAACGTTTAAATCCCAACAAAACGACAACCAAATGATATTAAATAAAATTTTATGAGTTTAAATATTTAATTATGGGCTTTTGAAAAAACTAACACAGAGTAATCTCCAATTTTAAGGTTTTTACTCGGTTAAAATTCGAACGGAATCTCTATAAAGCCCATTTAGACATGCACGTTTTAATCGTATCAAAACGACAACCAAATTTTATTAAAATCCAATTTTATGATTTCAAATATTTAATTATTAGCTTTTGAACAAAACTATACCGATTAATCTCAAATTTTAAGTTTTTACTCGGTTAAAATTCGAACAGATTCTCTATTGAGCACATTTAGACATGCTCGTATTAATCGCATAAAAACGACAACCAAATGTTATTAAATTAAATTTTATGAGTTCAAATATTTAAATATAGGCTTTTGAAAAAAATTATACAGATTAATCTCAAATTTTCAGCTTTTTACTCGGTTAAAATTCGAACGAAATCTCTATAAAGCCCATTTTGACATGCACTTTTTAATCGCATCAAAATGACAACCAAATTTTATAAAAATAAAAATTTATGATTTGAAATATTTAATTATTAGCTTTTAAACAAAATTATACAGATTAATCAGAAATTTTCAGAATTTTACTCGGTTAAAATTAGAACGAAATCACTATAAAGCCCATTTAGACATTGACGTTTTAATCCCAACAAAACGACAACCAAATGTTATTAAATCAAATTTTATGAGTTTAAATATTTAATTATGGGCTTTTGAACAAAATTATACAGATTAATCCCAAATTTTAAGGTTTTTACTCGGTTAAAATTCGAACGGATTCTCTATAGAGCACATTTAGACATGCTCATATTAATCGTATCAAAACGACAACCAAATGTTATTAAATTAAATTTTATGAGTTCAAATAGTTAATTATAGGCTTTTGAACAAAATTATACAAATTAGTCTCAAATTTTCAGCTTTTTACTTGATTAAAATTCGAACGGAATCTCTATAAAGCCCATTTAGACATGTACGTTTTAATCGCATCAAAACGACAACCAAATTTTATTAAAATAAAATTTTATGATTTCAAATATTTAATTATTAGCTTTTGAACAAAATTATACAGATTAATCTAAAATTTTCTGAATTTTACTCGGTTAAATTTCGAACGGAATCTCTATAAATCCCATTTAGACATGCTCATATTAATTGCATCAAAACAACAACCAAATGTTATTAAATTAAATTTTATGAGTTCAAATAGTTAATTATAGGCTTTTGAACAAAATTATACAGATTAATCTCAAATTTTAAGGTTTTTACTCGGTTAAAATTCGAACGGATTCTCTATAGAGCACATTTAGACATGCTCATATTAATTGCATCAAAACAACAACCAAATGTTATTAAATTAAATTTTATAAGTTCAAATAGTTAATTATAGACTTTTGAACAAAATTATACAGATTAATCTCAAATTTTTAGCTTATTACTCGGTTAAAATTCCACAGAATCTCTATAAAGCCCATTTAGACATGTACATTTTAATCGTATCAAAACGACAACCAAATTTTATTAAAATCAAATTTTATGATTTCAAATATTTAATTATTAGCTTTTGAACAAAATTATTCAGATTAATCTAAAAATTTTCTGAATTTTACTCGGTTAAAATTCGAACGGAATCTCTATAAAGCCCATTTAGACATGCACGTTTTGATCGCATCAAAACGACAACCAAATTTTAATAAAATCAAATTTTATGATTTCAAATATTTAATTATTAGCTTTTGAAAAAAATTATACAATTTGAAATTTTCAGAATTTTACTCGGTTAAAATTATAACGAAATCTCTATAAAGCCCATTTAGACATGAACGTTTAAATCCCAACAAAACGACAACCAAATGATATTAAATAAAATTTTATGAGTTTAAATATTTAATTATGGGCTTTTGAAAAAACTAATACAGAGTAATCTCCAATTTTAAGGTTTTTACTCGGTTAAAATTCGAACGGAATCTCTATAAAGCCCATTTAGACATGCACGTTTTAATCGTATCAAAACGACAACCAAATTTTATTAAAATCCAATTTTATGATTTCAAATATTTAATTATTAGCTTTTGAACAAAACTATACCGATTAATCTCAAATTTTAAGTTTTTACTCGGTTAAAATTCGAACAGATTCTCTATTGAGCACATTTAGACATGCTCGTATTAATCGCATAAAAACGACAACCAAATGTTATTAAATTAAATTTTATGAGTTCAAATATTTAAATATAGGCTTTTGAAAAAAATTATACAGATTAATCTCAAATTTTCAGCTTTTTACTCGGTTAAAATTCGAACGAAATCTCTATAAAGCCCATTTTGACATGCACTTTTTAATCGCATCAAAATGACAACCAAATTTTATAAAAATAAAAATTTATGATTTGAAATATTTAATTATTAGCTTTTAAACAAAATTATACAGATTAATCAGAAATTTTCAGAATTTTACTCGGTTAAAATTAGAACGAAATCACTATAAAGCCCATTTAGACATTGACGTTTTAATCCCAACAAAACGACAACCAAATGTTATTAAATCAAATTTTATGAGTTTAAATATTTAATTATGGGCTTTTGAACAAAATTATACAGATTAATCCCAAATTTTAAGGTTTTTACTCGGTTAAAATTCGAACGGATTCTCTATAGAGCACATTTAGACATGCTCGTATTAATCGTATCAAAACGACAACCAAATGTTATTAAATTAAATTTTATGAGTTCAAATAGTTAATTATAGGCTTTTGAACAAAATTATACAAATTAGTCTCAAATTTTCAGCTTTTTACTTGATTAAAATTCGAACGGAATCTCTATAAAGCCCATTTAGACATGTACGTTTTAATCGCATCAAAACGACAACCAAATTTTATTAAAATAAAATTTTATGATTTCAAATATTTAATTATTAGCTTTTGAACAAAATTATACAGATTAATCTAAAATTTTCTGAATTTTACTCGGTTAAATTTCGAACGGAATCTCTATAAAGCCTATTTAGACATGCTCATATTAATTGCATCAAAACAACAACCAAATGTTATTAAATTAAATTTTATGAGTTCAAATAGTTAATTATAGGCTTTTAAACAAAATTATACAGATTAATCTCAAATTTTAAGGTTTTTACTCGGTTAAAATTCGAACGGATTCTCTATAGAGCACATTTAGACATGCTCATATTAATTGCATCAAAACAACAACCAAATGTTATTAAATTAAATTTTATAAGTTCAAATAGTTAATTATAGACTTTTGAACAAAATTATACAGATTAATCTCAAATTTTTAGCTTATTACTCGGTTAAAATTCCACAGAATCTCTATAAAGCCCATTTAGACATGTACATTTTAATCGTATCAAAACGACAACCAAATTTTATTAAAATCAAATTTTATGATTTCAAATATTTAATTATTAGCTTTTGAACAAAATTATTCAGATTAATCGAAAAATTTTCTGAATTTTACTCGGTTAAAATTCGAACGGAATCTCTATAAAGCCCATTTAGACATGCACATTTTGATCGCATCAAAACGACAACCAAATGTTATTAACTCAAATATTATGAGTATAAATATTTAATTATGGGCTTTTGAACAAAATTATACAGATTAATCTCAAATTTTAAGGTTTTTACTCGGTTAAAATTCGAACGAATTCTTTATAGAGCACATTTACACACGCTCGTATTAATCGCGTCAAAACGACAACCAAATGTTATTAAATTAAATTTTATGAGTTCAAATAATTAATTATAGGCTTTTAAGCAAAATTATACAGATTAATCTCAAATTTTCAGCTTTTTACTCGGTTAAAATTCGAACGGAATCTCTATAAAGCCCATTTAGACATGCACGTTTTAATCGCATCAAAACGACAACCAAATTTTATTAAAATCAAATTTTATGATTTCAAATATTTAATTATTAGCTTTTGAACAAAATTATACAGATTAATCTAAAATTTTCTGAATTTTACTCGGTTAAAATTCGAACGGAATCTCTATAAAGCCCATTTAGACATGCACGTTTTAATCGCATCAAAACGACAACCAAATGTTATTAACTCAAATTTTATGAGTATAAATATTTAATTATGGGCTTTTGAACAAAATTAAACAGATTAATCTCAAATTTTAAGGTTTTTACTCGGTTAAAATTTGAACGGATTCTCTATAGAGTACATTTAGACATGCTCGTATTAATCGCATCAAAACGACAACCAAATATTATTAAATTAAATTTTATTAGTTCAAATAGTAAATTATATGTTTTTGAACAAAATTATACAGATTAATCTCAAATTTTCAGCTTTTTACTCGGTTAAAATTCGAACGGAATATCTACAAAGCACATTTAGCCATGCACATTATAATCGCATCAAAACGACAACCAAATTTTAGTAAAATCAAATTTTATGATTTCAAATATTTAATTATTAGCTTTTGAACAAAATTATACAGATTAATCTGAAATTTTCAGAATTTTACTTGGTTAAAATTAGAACGGAATCTCTATAAAGCCCATTTAGACATGCACGTTTTAATCCCAACAAAACGAAAACCAAATGTTATTAAATCAAATTTTATCAGTTTAAATATTTAATTATGAGCTTTTGAACAAAATTATACAATTAATTTGAAATTTTCAGAATTTTACTCGGTTAAAATTAGAACGAAATCTCTATAAAGACCATTTAGACATGCACGTTTTAATCCCAACAAAACGACAACCAAATGTTATTAACTCAAATTTTATGAGTTTAAATATTTAATTATGGGCTTTTGAAAAAAATTATACAGATTAATCTCAAATTTTAAGGTTTTTACTCGTTTAAAATTCGAACGGAATCTCTATAAAGCCCATTTAGACATACACGTTTTAATCGCATCAAAACGACAACCAAATTTTTTTAAAATCAAATTCTATGATTTCAAATATTTAATTATTAGGTTTTGAACAAAATTATACAATTAATTTGAAATTTTAAGGTTTTTACTCGGTTAAAATTTTTAGCTTTTTACACGGTTAAAATTCGAATGGAATCTCTATAAAACCTATATAGACATGCATGTTATAATCCCAACAAAACGACAACCAAAAGTTATTAAATAAAATTTTATGAGTTTAAATATTTAATTATGGGCTTTTAAACAAAATTATATAGATTAATCTCAAATTTTAAGGTTTTTACTCGTTTAAAATTCGAACAGATTTTCTATAGAACATATTTAGACATGCTCGTATTAATCGCATCAAAACGACAACCAAATGTTATTAAATTAAATTTTATGAGTTCAAATAGTTAATTATAGGCTTTTGAACAAAATTATACAGATTAATCTCAAATTTTCTGCTTTTTACTCGGTTAAAATTCGAACGGAATCTCTATGAAGCCCATTTAGACATACACGTTTTAATCGCATCAAAAGGACAACCAAATTTTATTAAAATAAAATTCTATGATTTAAAATATTTAATTATTAGCTTTTGAACAAAATTATACAATTAATCTGAAATTTTAAGGTTTTTACTCGGTTAAAATTTTTAGCTTTTTACACGTTTAAAATTCGAATGGAATCTCTATAAAGCCCATTTAGACGTGCACGTTTTAATCACATCAAAACGACAATCAAATTTTAATAAAATCAAATTTTATGATTTCAAATATTTAATTATTAGCTTTTGAAAAAAATTATACAATTTGAAATTTTCAGAATTTTACTCGGTTAAAATTATAACGAAATCTCTATAAAGCCCATTTAGACATGAACGTTTAAATCCCAACAAAACGACAACCAAATGTTATTAAATAAAATTTTATGAGTTTAAATATTTAATTATGGGCTTTTGAAAAAACTAATATAGAGTAATCTCCAATTTTAAGGTTTTTACTCGGTTAAAATTCGAACGGAATCTCTAAAAAGCCCATTTAGACATACACGTTTTAATCGCATCAAAACGACAACCAAATTTTATTAAAATCAAATTCTATGATTTAAAATATTTAATTATTAGCTTTTGAACAAAATTATACAATTAATCTGAAATTTTAAGGTTTTTACTCGGTTAAAATTTTTAGCTTTTTACACGGTTAAAATTCGAATGGAATCTCTATAAAGCCCATTTAGACATGCACGTTTTAATCACATCAAAACGACAACCAAATTTTAATAAAATCAAATTTTATTATTTCAAATATTTAATTATTAGCTTTTGAAAAAAAATATACAATTTGAAATTTTCAGAATTTTACTCGGTTAAAATTATAACGAAATCTCTATAAAGCCCATTTAGACATGAACGTTTAAATCCCAAAAAAACGATAACCAAATGTTATTAAATAAAATTTTATGAGTTTAAATATTTAATTATGGGCTTTTGAAAAAACTAATATAGAGTAATCTCCAATTTTAAGGTTTTTACTCGGTTAAAATTAGAACAGAATCTCTATAAAGCCCATTTAGACATGAACGTTTTAATCCCAACAAAACGACAACCAAATGTTATTAAATCAAATTTTCTGAGTTTAAATATTTAATTATGGGCTTTTGAACAAAATTATACAGATTAATCTCAAATTTTAAGGTTTTTACTCAGTTAAAATTCGAACGGATTCTATATAGAGCACATTTAGACATGCTCGTATTAATCGCATCAAAAGGATAACTAAATGTTATTAAATTAAATTTTATGAGTTCAAATAGTTAATTATAGGATTTTGAACAAAATTATACAGATTAATCTCAAATTTTCAGCTTTTTACTCGGTTAAAATTGGAATGGAATCTCTATAAAGCCCATTTAGACATGCACGTTTTAATCGCATCAAAACGACAACCAAATTTTATTAAAATCAAATTTTATGATTTCAAATATTTAATTATTAGCTTTTGAACAAAATTATACAAATTAATCTGAAATTTTCAGAATTTTACTCGGTTAAAATTAGAACGGAATCTCTATAAAGCCCATTTAGAAATGCACGTTTTAATCCCAACAAAACGACAACCAAATGTTATTAAATCAAATTTTATGAGTTTAAATATTTAATTATGGGCTTTTGAACAAAATTATACTGATTAATCTCAAATTTTAAGGTTTTTACTCGGTTAAAATTCGAACGGATTCTCTATAGAGCACATTTAGACATGCTCGTATTAATCGTATCAAAAAGACAACCAAATGTTATTAAATTAAATTTTATGAGCTCAAATAGTTAATTATAGGCTTTTGAACAAAATTATACAGATTAATCTCAAATTTTCAGCTTTTTACTCGGTTAAAATTCGAACGGAATCTCTTTAAAGCTCATTTAGACTTGCGCGTTTTAATCACATCAAAACGACAACCAAATTTTAATAAAATCAAACTTTATGATTTCAAATATTTAATTATTAGCTTTTGAACAAAATTAAACAGATTAATCTAAAATTTTTAGAATTTTACTCGGTTAAAATTTTCAGCTTTTTACACGGTTAAAATTAGAACGGAATCTCTATGAAGCCCAATTAGACATGCACGTTTTAATCGCATCAAAACGACAATCAAATTTTATTAAAATCAAATTTTATGATTTAAAATATTTAATTATTAGCTTTTGAACAAAATTATACAGATTAATTTGAAATTTTCAGAATTTTACACGGTTAAAATTAGAACGGAATCTCTATAATGCCCATTTAGACATGCACGTTTTAATCCCAACAAAACGACAACCAAATGTTATTAAATCAAATTTATGAGTTTAAATATTTAATTATGGGCTTTTGAACAAAATTATACAGATTAATCTCAAATTTTAAGGTTTTTACTCGGTTAAAATTCGAACGGATTCTCTATAGAGCACATTTAGACACGCTCATATTAATCGCATCAAAACGATAACCAAATGTTATTAAATTAAATTTTATGAGTTCAAAAAGTTAATTATAGTCTTTTGAGCAAAATTATATAGATTAATATCAAATTTTCAGCTTTTTACTCGGTTAAAATTTGAACAGAATCTCTACAATACCCATTTAGACATGCACGTTTTAATCGCATTAAAACGACAACCAAATTTTATTAAAATCAAATTTTATGAGTTTAAATATTTAATTATGGGCTTTTGAACAAAATCATACAGATTAATCTCAAATTTTAAGGTTTTTACTCGGTTAAAATTCGAAAGGATTCTCTATAGAGCACATTTAGACATTCCCCTATTTATCGCATCAAAACGACAACCAAATGTTACTAAAATAAAATTTTTTGATTTCAAATATTTAATTATTAGCTTTTGAACAAAATTATATAGATTAATCTGAAATTCTCAGAATTTTACTCGATTAAAATTAGAACAGAATCTCTATAAAGCCCATTTAGAAATGCACGTTTTAATCCTAACAAAACAACAACAAAATGTTATTAAATCAAATTTTATGATTTCAAATATTTAATTATGGGCTTTTGAACAAAATTTTACAGATTAATCTAAAATTTTCAGAATTTTACTCAGTTAAAATTAGAACGGAATCTCTATAAAGCCCATTTAGACATGCACGTTTTAATCGCATCAAAACGACAACCAAATTTTATTAAAATCAAATTTTATGATTTTAAATATTTAATTATTAGCTTTTGAACAAAATTATACAGATTAATCTGAAATTTTCAGAATTTTACTCGGTTAAAAATAGAACGGAATCTCTATAAAGCCCATTTAGACATGCACGTTTTAATTCCAACAAAACGACAACCAAATGTTATTAAATCAAATTTTAGGAGTTCAAATATTTAATTATTGGCTTTTGAACAAAATTATACAGATTAATCTCAAAGTTTAAGGTTTTTACTCGGTTAAAATTCGAACGGATTCTCTATAGAGCACATTTAGATATGCTCGTATTAATCGCATCAAAACGACAACCAAATGTTATTAAATTAAATTTTATGAGTTCAAATAGTTAATTATAGGATTTTGAACAAAATTATACAGATTAATCTCAAATTTTAAGCTTTTTACTCGGTTAAAATTCGAACGGAATCTCTATAAAGCCCATTTAGACATGCACGTTTTAATCGCATCAAAACAACAACCAAATTTCATTAAAATCAAATTTTATGATTTCAAATTTTTAATTATTAGATTTTGAACAAAATTATACAGATTAATCTGAAATTTTCAGAATTTTACTTGGTTAAAATTAGAACGGAATCTCTATAAAGCCCATTTAGACATGCACGTTTTAATCCCAACAAAACGACAACCAAATGTTATTAAATCAAATTTTAGGAGTTTAAATATTTAATTATGGGCTTTTGAACAAAATTATACAGATTAATCTCAAATTTTAAGGTTTTTACTCGGTTAAAATTCGAACGGATTCTCCATAGAGTACATTTAGATATGCTCGTATTAATCTCATCAAAACGACAAACAAATATTATTAAATTAAATTTTATGAGTTCAAATAGTTAATTATAGGCTTTTGAAGAAAATTATAAAGATTAATCTCAAATTTTCAGATTTTTACTCGGTTAAAATTCGAACGGAATCTCTATAAAGCCGATTTAGACATGCACGTTTTAATCGTATCAAAACGACAACCAAATTTTATTAAAATAAAATTTTCTGATTTCAAATATTTAATTATTAGCATTTGAACAAAATTATACAGATTAATCTGAAATTTTCAGAATTTTACTCGGTTAAAATTAGAACGGAATAAAGTGATAAGTATATCAAATATCATCTCCACAGGGATTGGTGTACTTAATATATTTTCTTTCCTCTTCTCGCTCTGTAAAAGAAATAAAATAAAAGACATAGATTAATTTGGGTATTCTGAATTAAACTAAACAACTGAATAATAAAGAAAATTAAATAATGAGAATAGAATCAGATTGCGAAAATTGCCAAGATCCAGTTGTGTTGTATTGTGGATTCAATTGACTTGTTTCTGTCCAATGCAATTGCAGAACACTGCCTTGACAGTACTGCAGTTTTACTGCCTCGACAATGATTAATTTCGTCCACCACGGCAATCCTTTGCTCTTGGGTGAACTTTTACCAAGGTTCGGCAAAGTTTCCTCTAATTACTCCGCTTATCCCTAAGTCGAAGTACTGTTGATGGCTAGTCCTTGATGATATCTCCCGACGTGAATCAATTATAATCACCAACCAATCTCACACTTCTTTTAGCCGCTGAAACTCTAACTTATCCCTAGGCTGAGTTAGTATTTTTCGACTAGAAAAATATCGTACTTATTCCTTTAGTGAATCTAACTCTCCCGATATTAGATAAACAAATTTCTCACAAACTTCTCTCCCGAGCTTTAATGCAAGAACAATGAATAGCAAAGAATAAGCAAACCTTGATATTTTATTGCATAGAATAAGAAAACAAAGTGCAATCTCCTCTCACAAATACTCGACAACTTTCACTTAAGCCTTGGAGAATTTAGAACATAATGAAAAACAAAAAAATTCTAAAGTCTAGGGTGAACTCTCTTCTCTCTCGTCGTCTCCCTCTTCTGTACTCTTGGGCGGCACCTTCTTTATATAGGCTTGGCCTAGGGCAAACCTTTCCAAAGTAGGAATACAACTTGGTGTAAAACACAAATTAAGTACAGAAATAAAAGGCATTTGTTTTATTTCCTAGTTTATTACCACAAGAATTCCTTTCTCACGTGGTCTTTGACCTTGACTTTCTATGTGTTTCCCAGCTCCGATTCTTATGTTGTTTGTCTTAAAATGTCCATCTTATTTTTCTCTTCGGATCGCCTATCATATCAACATTTTTCCTTCAGGTGCTGCCGCGGCCTCAGATGTTGCCGCGACATCAGATCTACCTGCAAATGCATAAAGGTTCATTAAAGCTTGCATTTTCTATAAATATCATCTTTATATGTCACAAAAGCAAAATATCCAAATGTCACACATTAAGTTCATGCATTAGCCCAAGTAGGTATAGATTAAGTAGTTATTGTCCATGAAAGGTGTAAAAAGTGAGTCTTTTGAGCACTTATCACACCCCCAAACTCGAAATATTGCTTATCCTCAAACAATGCAAACCATCAAATTGTCATACCTTATTCTCTATTGGTCTTATGTTTTTATTTACTCTCCCCATCATGACTATGCCTATTTTTGAGCCTTAACCTTTCGGTTACCCCAGGATTTACCCGGAATCAAGCTATAAGATTTTGTGAGTGTGCGAGCTTTTGTGGACAAGTTTGATTAAAGGCTTTCTCAGACAAACTCTAAGTTCAAGACAAGTAGACTTGGAATTAATGTTCTTTTCTTACAACAACTACTTAAGCCAATTTTGGGCTTCTCAAGGATTGTATTTTCTCAACAAGATATTTTTTTAGCATACAAGAGCCAATTTCGGGAACCTCTAGCATGAAAAAGAGTGATTCCTAGAGCCGGTGATAGACACCTCTAGCCAACATTTCCAAAAATCTAAGTCTTTATTGCCTAAGTTCATTAAAAGAATTCCTATAATCAAACAAGTCCCAAAAGTGTTTTTAGGATCAATCTTATAACAAGCTTCTAAGTTTTCTTCCTTAAGTATCCTAAAGTTAAACCTTCTAAGCAGGACCTAATCATAGTAAGGAGAAAGATTTCTATAGCCTAAAAGGAATAAATAAGATAATACTGATGTAGAGCAGTGCAAAGGTATGGACAATATTTCAAGTAAGGTGATGGACATAAAAAAATTCAGAATCAACTTAAATAATTCCTTTCATGGTAAGGCCACGACAGTGAATCTACACCCCCAAACTCGAACTACCATTGCCCTCAATGCTGATATCAATGGCACACAACAGGAAACAAAACATGAAAATGAACAAGTAAGCAGTATAAAGATAAAGAAATTAAATAGACTCCGAAGAACTACTAATAATGATAAGTTTTCGTGGCCTTCCTGCCGGCTATATCATTTTTGATTCTTGTGCTGGTGATGGCTGAGCTTTGGCTTATCTGGGTGATTGAACTCTAGTAGGTGGTGTCTTTTGCAAAGGGGCGTTGACTTCTTCTCCTTCTTCTTCTTTGAAAATTTCTTCAGTGGGCATTATATATGTCCCTCCCTCATCTTCAACATTCATTGCCTCTGCCACGGCATGTTGAGTGCTTGGCCTGGCAGCGGTTGAAGTTTGTTGCATATAAGCGTCTATTTTTGCTGAGACTCCCTATGATGATAGGAGAGCCTGATGGAGTGCCAAAGACTGCTCTCCTTTTTGATGGCCTTCTACTGGTCGAAGATGCCACGGCGGGCTCTATCGGATGAGATGGGCCAGCAGCATGGAATTGTTGTTGTGGTCTAGTAGCAAAAAAATGGCCTCATTCCTCCTAGAGCGGGAGTGGTCTCGGTGTATGATGCAGTCGCGACAAACATGTTGGGGGGAATTCGGGAAACTACACTCCTTGATTCGAAAAATTATTGAGCATCATCTGGGCTAGTGCTGTGTTGAAATCCCTCTGGTATTCCATGTACCTTTGCTATCTTAGGTCCATGGCTGTCATCCTCTAAAGTAATTCTTGGTAGGGATTCATCGCGGTAGTGTTGTGGGATGCAACAGGTATGTCTGCCGTGTACTA
>JAUCBN010000042.1:11937500-12247500 GCA_035048815.1 Abelmoschus esculentus
TCAGCATTGACTTAATGTCAGAGCATAAACTTATTGATGTATTGGGCTAGTACTTGTTAAAACCTCTAATATATTTTTGTAACTCTCATTATGATTGAATGATTTTAAATGTTTTGTAACTATTTGGAGCTTCTATTTAATCTTTTGAAATACTCTTTTTATTTGGATTTGAACTTAATGGATAGCTATAATTTTATTTGGACTTTGATCAATTTTAATGGGCTTTGAAGTCAAATTTTTGATTACTCTTAAATTAATTTTTAAATTTCATTTTAAGCTTTTATGTTTTAGAAAAATTAAGTAAATCCCTCGTATTATTACGTCAAACTCTGTTACTATATGTAAAAACACTTATTTTCTATTACAAACCACTCTGTAAATTAAATGTATTATGTATTATATCTAAAAATAAATTCGGCATTACCTCTTATGGGCTTCGATCTTTATTGTCTTTCCTTGGGGGTAAGGTAACGAGCTTAGCCAGTTCATGAGTTATTCGAGTTTCTTCGGTCAGAGCTCGGTCAAAATTCAGTTTAAGAGAGCTAGATCTTGAGCTCGAGTTCGGTTCTAGAGTTTAACGAACTGAGCCAACTTTACCCAAGCTAGGTTCGAAAAACTCGTAAACATGCTCTGATTAATTATATTATATATATACTAAATATACACTAAAAGTAACCTTTTTAGAAAAAAAAGTGATAAAATAAAATAGGAGAAATCCGCTAAAAATAAATTAACTAAAATAAATTTGATATTTTTTCTATTCAAATATTAAATTTTTTTCAGTGTTTGTTATGAAAAGAGATTTTAACGAGATTATATCTTTTATAGAAAAATATAACAATATTGTCAATTTTGAGTCTAGTCGAGCCAAGTTTGACGAGCTCCAGCTAAGTTCAACGAGTTTTGAGCCTGAACTGGACCTAATAATATTATTTTCAAATCGAGCCTAAACCTAAAATTTTGAGATTTCCGAGCCTCGAACCTAAACCGAAGTCAATAATATTATTTTCGAGCCGAGCCAAACTGACCAAATTTGGGCTCAACTCGTTATAACCCTAGTCTTCCCCTTCCGCCATGACAACGCCAACACCTCACTTGGCGGCGGTACAAATCGACCTCTTGCCCATCATCTCCGAATCTAAACTCATAATCAATGCCTATTCCCGTCAGTTTCTCGCTCTATCCGTTTTCTTCCTCTTCCCTCTCTCCTTCTCCTTCTCCGCCTACCCGGTTACCAATAAACGTTTTTCCCAATCTTCCACACTCACCATCCAAAATCACTAGAGATTCCTCATCTTCACTCTCCTTAACAACCTCTTCGTCTTCACATTCTCTCTCTCTCTCTCTCTTTGTCACCTATTTCATCACTTTCAGCATTTTCTATGGCTTTTATGGTCGTCCCGGTAAGCTTGTGTCTGCTATCAAATCAGGTTTCACCTCCTTCTCTTTCCTCTCAATTTACCTTGTGGCAGAGTTTATCCTCTTTGGGATCCTTTTAATTCTCTTTTTAATATTTTTCGGATTACTCTAATTAACCCAACTTTTTGGCTTCCAAACGAGTTACTCCTCATCTTATTTTCTTTCTCTCTGTTTAATTTCCCTGATTATTTCCATGTTTATTGTGTTCTATTTACAAGGTAAGTGAGTATTTTCTTATGTTGTTGTAGTAGTTGAATCAAACTCGGGACTTGAACCATTAAAACGATGTAAAAATTTAGTTAGTGGACTGAAAAGAGTTATTTTTTCCATGCTTCTGTTTTTTGGATTCTTTAGTGAGATTTTAACCTGGGTTTCAGCTGCAGGATGAGGTAATGAGGTTGCTGATAAATGAAAAAGTTAAGCGTTTATTATACATATTGTGCTCACTACTGCTTTGTTCATGTGCTTTCTTATTTGGCTGTCAATATAATTTTTTATATGTATTCCAAGGCTATACATGGAGAGTTGGCTTGGGAGATTGCTGAAGAGTTTGCAAGAGAATATGTAAGCTTTCCTTTTGATGATGAGAAAGTTTCCCATGTTGTATTTGTCGTGTATGGTTGATGAAAATAGAAGCTTTTTTACTTGTATTTGGTATGTGGTCGGTGCTTTTTTCATCTTCAATAAAAAAAAAAAAAAGAAAGAAAGATGTGTAAAGAATGTTTAAAAAACGTTTAATATGTGTAAGCATTATTAACATGCTAAATGTTTTTGAGCTTGTTGATAAAGCGTTTAATTTTGTTTATATTCCTCTATATGTTTAAACTGTTATGATTTAAAGAGTTATATGTTGCTTGAATGTGTTATGAGAGCATAGAATGATTTGTGTAAGAAATATGTTGAAAACCTGTGTGTGCTGAAAATCATGCTTGAAAAGCTTTTATGTATCTAGGATAATGATTAAGCTTTTATATTAATATATTAAAAACTTTCTTAATATTTATTATTATGGGATTAGTTTTAACTCAATATTTATTGTAAAGAACCGTTTTTTCTCAAAATTTATTATTTGGTATATACACTTATTTTTTTTCTAAATTTTTTTGTTAATGACTCATTTTTTTAACATTGCAATTTATTAATATACTCTTAAATTTATTTATTTTAATAATTTTTATTAAGGATTCAATTTTTTCAAGACTTATTAATTATTAGATCCATAATTTTTTCAATATTTATTATTAGGGGTTTATTTTTAAAATTTATTTTTTCAATACTTATTATTAAAGGTCTAATTTTTTTCAATACTTGTTATTAGAGCATCATTTTATTTTTTAAATATTTTTTAAAACAAGCTTATTCTTCAATTTTGATTTTTTAATATTTATTATTAAAATCCTAAATTTTTTCAATGACAGTTATTATAGATCTACTCTTAAAATTTATTTATTTTCAGTATTTGTTATTAAAGACAAATTTAAATAACAGTCTATAATCACAATAGTTGTATAATAATAACGACATTATTCACAACCATTGTGTAACACCTCTTTCTCGGCCTAGTAGAGAATCGGGTCGAAGAATGTTACGATCGAAGGTTTCATGGTCTAGTAACATTTTCAGTAATTCAATTCGACTTAATTATCATTATTAAAGTTACGAATCTCTTTTACTTGTTAAGAGAAGTGTAATTACCTAAGGTGGTAAACTGTGATAATTGAGAGATAATTAATTACCTATTGAGGTAATTAGTGCTTATGAACAAAGTAATAACCTACATAGGTAATCAGGGATTACTAAGGGAACACTAATTATCTACAGAGATAATTAGCGGTTCTAACAGAAAAGTAATTACCTATGAAGGTAATCAGGATTGATCAACAGAGTGTATCAAAACAGATAGGAACTATTTCGGAACACTTGACTTATAATGTCACATTTTTAGTTGGTATTTGTTTGATTTGACTTAGTGTATGAATTCCAAATCCTATAAAATTTTACCAGCAACTTGCAATGAGCATAAACTATTAGAATGCAAAATTTCAAATCAATCTAAATTCATTTACTAGGATTTTGACTTTTAGTTCATATTAGGCATGATTAACTATCTTGACTATTTTCCTTAGGTCCATTTTACAAGATACAAGTCTAGACATATTTTATGCATAACTAGCATATAAAAAATACATTCTTATGACTTAAAAAAATATTGTCACTATTCTAAGAGTATTTAAAATAGGATTACATACTCTTGACTCTTATAACTTGCCCTAACCTTGCCAAAAAGTGATCCAAATCTCCTCTTCAAACCTTAACCTGAAAAAGCATGAAAAATGAAGACTTTAGGGATACTTTGCCTAGTGAGGTAGTCAATGATAACATCAATGTATAGAATGCACATATAACATGCTCTTATATCATAAGTTCAAATTAGGCTAAGTTCAATGATTCTTGATAGTAGCTCAATGTTCAATGTCAATGCATCAATGATTCATATGCCATAACAATGAAATCAATAGTCATTATAAACACTTGGATCGATCGAGATAGTGAATACAAAGATTTTTACGCCTGGCCAAATCAATGAATGATCTAATCCTTCTGTCTTGCCAAAATAACCATTAGACAATCATCTCTCCGCCTCACCAACATATAGGTCGTAGCTCAAGAACCATAGTCCACCCGTACCAATGAGCTCATAAATCCTATGGCATGCCAATTGTATCTAATTTCCACTAGAATCTAGGGTCCAATATATTTAGGCCTATAAACAATTCCAATAACATTTTCCATAGTTCCAATAAATCAACAACAATGATTTTGACCCTTAGGTCCATGTTAATGAGTCCAATAATCCATATCACAAGCTTGAGCATTTAAATATAATCAATGATTCATATCAGTATAAATAACAATGATAATATTATCAATGTTTCAATGTCATGCTCAATGATCAATATTTCGATGATTCAATGCTTTCACAATACCAATGCAACAAAGAAAGCTTACCATAGCCTTGTATGGGTATCATGCCTTTCCATGTCAATGTTATGCTACATGTCAATAATAAACAATGAAATGAGATTAGAAAAGCTCATTGCTTTGTCCCATGACTCTACTACACTTACCTTGCTAAAGAGAGCTTCTAAGGTTCTTGAATGACAACTTCTTTGCCCTTAGCTTGAATAGGAATTGATGATTAATCCTTGTGGTAAACTGTAAGAAAACAAGTTCTTATTCGTACAGTATACCAGAAGTACTCATATAAGCTTATATGTATAAGCTTTATGTAACCTATCTCGATAATCGAATACTCGAACTATTTACCTATATTGGTAACTGAATACTTGAACTGTTTACCGATATAGGTAACTGAATACTTGAACTGTTTACATATACTGATAATTACATGTAACGCATGAACTGAATATTTAAATTGTTTACCAATACAGGTAATTACATGTAATTGTAAGATTTTAACTAGACAAAATAATGAAAACTACTACTAACAATTCTAAAAAGGAAAGATGCATCCTTGAGTTTACATAAGCTTATAATCAATATAAATTCCATGGATTAGGCCTTGAAATACATGGGTCTTAAGAACAATCTTTCAATAGTTCATCTTGAAATTAAACATAAATCTTTCATGGAATTCAACAACAAATAAAGTGGTTTTATTCACCAAATCCTTAGCTTTAATTTGGTGTATTGAAAGCAACCAAATAACAACAAAAGGGTTGAGGTACTTGGTGAGATCAAGCTTGAAGACAACAATGGAGGTGCTTGCTTCCAAAACTTTAAGAAACTTGAGAGAATGATGATGAAATTTTCTTATAACTTTATTTCTACAATTTTCCTCATCAAAACAACATTACCCTATTTTTAACTCTTCTTTTTTTAATCATGGGGTATTCATAATGGTATACCACCATCATTAGCCAATCACATGCTTTCCCTTTCCATGGGGAAAGTTATATTTTTAATTTAAAATCTCACCTCCTTATCCAATCTTCTTTTTCTTTATTATATCCTTTTATCCTCCTATACCCAGCTTACCGAGAACTTAGGGGACCATGTGATTGCCTTCAATAGGACCAATCACAAGATTTCCTCCAAGCTAAGGAAATCAATATTATAACTTTCTTTAACTTGTCTTCTCTTTTTTCTTTTCTTTAGTTAGAAAACATACATAATTTCATGATAAACTGTAAAATTAAAATTGATTTTGATATAACAATTATTTATAAGAACTATTTTGCAATAAATTTTTAAGTCTCTAAGTCAAACTTTATGCTTTAAGTCAAACCAAGAACTTTAAAATAATTTTTTGTCTTTATACAGGTGTTTCGATACCAATAGATATGGTATCGATACCGACCTTTATTTTCATAAAAGGTTTTTGAGACCAAAAACAAGTATCGAACCATGGTTCGATACCATTTAATTTCAAAAGCTCACTGCCAAATTCTGTTTCGAACCATGTATCGAAACAACCTTTAATTTCTTAAAGATTTTAAAATTACAAACCCTGTATCGATACCAGTATTGATACATCCCTAAAATCCCAACGACTATTTTAGCATTAAGTGAGTCGACCGTTGGTGGCTGTTAAGACTTTAAATGGTGGTTAGCCTGTTCCGAAATATGGTTTGATATTGACTTTTACAGTATCATAATGGTATCGAAGCATGATTTGATACCCCTTGTATTAAATGTACAACGGCTTTTTCTACTTTGTTCTGTTTCAAAATAGGTTCTTCGTGTTTCGATACCGCCTGTTGCAGAGTGCATTTATGGTAGGAAGATGAAGTTCCAACGGACCTATTTACATTCCCAACAACCACAACGGTTAGAAATCAATGAGAGGGTATAAAATGAAGCATTTGTAATTAAGTTTGGGGAGTGTTTTTGTATTTGGGGCTTATCAATCTTGTGAGAGTAACTTATTTGCCCATCTTTCTTTAATTTTAATCTTGTGAGGTTGAATCAATTCTTGGATAAAAGAATTGATTCGAATTGCAACGGTTATCCCTTGAACCGAGAAAAAGGTTGAATTCTATTAGTTAATTGGTTTCAAAGTCCTTAGTGAGAGCTAAGGTAATGGATGTAGAGCTTGTTCCGAAGTTTGAACTACTATAATTCCTTGTGTCCTTCATTTTCATATTTTTACCAAAATTCCTCCACCGAAAATTTTAATTGCCAATTTACCCCCTCTTGGCCATCTTTCTAGATCGATCAACTCAACAATTGGTATCAGAGCCTAATCTTTAAATAGATTCACATCTACCAAAGAACATCCAATGAGTGTTGATCACATCTACAAGTCAAATACAATGTCCTCCACCTCCGGAACATGGAATGAGTCTCACTCCATTACCAAACCTCCATTTTTCAATGATGACAACTACCCGTATTGGAAGAATAGAATGAGGCTCTTCATCAACTTTAATGATTATATCCTTTGAGATATAATTGAAGATGACCTATCAATTCCAATGAAGATTGAATGAGATCGACAAGTGTCGAAGAAAAGGAACGAGATAAACAATGAGGAGAGAAGAAAGATGCCCAGTAATGATAAAGCCTTGCACATCCTCTTTTGTGCTCTAGGCCCCGACATCTACTCCAAGATTTCATCTTTTACAAGTTCCAAAAAAGTTTGAGACTCTTTGAAGACTACATGTGAGGGCACCAATGACGTCAATGAGACAAAGATAGGTCTTCTCAATCTCAACTATGAGAATTTCAAGATAGAGCCAGATGAAGACATCACCAAGATGTTTGATAGATTCTCGGTGATCGTCAATGGTCTCAAGGGTTTTGGTGAGATCATTTCAGAAGAGAAGCTCTTACAAAAGCTCATCTATTCTCTTCCCGAGTCTTGGGATAGCACAAGGACCGCTATCATTGAAGTCAAAGACTTAAAGAATATAAAGCTCGATGCTCTCGTGGGTTCTCTTCTCACCCATGAGATTATGAAGAAAGGAAGGAAGATGAAAAGAAGAAGTGAAGCTAGAAAAACGAGAAGTTGAAAAGAAAAAGCAAGGAATTGCTCTCAAGGCTTCATCTTTCCAAGAAGAGGTGGATACGAGTGAAGAAGAAGAGTTAGAAGAGTTGGCTATGGTAGCCAAAAGGTTTACTAGACTCATGAGGGCTAACCGAAATAGGAAATTCCAAAGAAAGAAGGATTTTAAATCAAAGAGCAAAGAAGAGGAGAAAGATCAAATCATTTGCTACGAATGCAAGAAGCCCGGTCACATTAGAACCGATTGTCCTTAATACAAAAGAAAGAGTTTTGAGAAGAAGAAGAAGTAAAAGGCTCACGTTGCCACATGGAGTGATGAGGAGTCATCATCCGATGAGGACAATGGAGTACCAACCTTTGTCTCATGGCTCTTGATGAGCCCAAGGTAACCCTTGAACCATCTTGTAATGATTTATCTTATGATAAACTATATGATGCATATGATGAGTTACAAGATGCTTATGATAAGTTGGTTTTGAAATTCAAAGAATCAATTTTGAAAAGCAAGAAAACTATTTTTGATTTAGAAACGAAAAATGATTCTTTGACAAAAACTATTTTGGATTTTGAAGAAAAGGTTGTTGATCTAAAAGATGATTTAAAGTTCTTTCAAAAAGAAAATATGGATTTAAACAACCTTATTTCAAACTTGAGTGAGAATCATTCCTCTATTTTAATTGAAAATGTCTTGCTTGTTAATGGTCTTAAGCATAATTTGTTGAGAATTAGTCAATTGTGTGATAAACGTTTCTAGATCTTTTTTGATAAACATGGTTGTAAAATAATAGACATAGAATCAAATAGAAAAATGCTCATAGGTCATCGCATAGTAAATATATATATGGTGTATCTAGAGGACATTAACCTTTCTCATGCTTGCTTAGTTACTAGTGATGAAAATGATGCATGGTTATGGCATAGAAAACTAGGACATGCTAGCATAAGTGTTTTAGAGAAACTAGCCTCCCAAAATCTAGTTAGAGGTACCTAAGCTCAAGTTTTCTTTAGATAAAATTTGTGATGCATGTGTTAAGAGTAAACAAAAGAGAGTTTCTTTTAAGTCCATTATTGATGTTTCAACTAGTAGAGTATTACAATTGATTCATATGGATCTTTTTAGACCTATTAGGACAACTAGCTTGGGTGGAAAATCATATGCTTTTGTTATTGTTGATGATTACTCTAGATACACTTGGGTTCTATTTTTAAGTACAAAAGATGAAGCCTTAGAAAAATTCATCACATTTTCAAATATTTATCAAAAATAATCTTGATCAAAGAATTTCTCAAATTAGAAGTGATCATGGAACCGAATTTCAAAATTTAGGTTTTGAGAATTTTTGTAATGAAAATGGGACTAGTCATAATTTTTTGGCACATCGCACTCCTCAACAAAATGGGGTAGTTGTGAGGAAAAATAGAACTTTAGAAGAAATGGCTAGGACCATGCTTTATGAAAACAATTTACCTAAATATTTTTGGGCGAAAGCCACAAATACTTCTTGTTATATTATTAATCGAGTAATAATTAGGTCAATTAAAAAAAACTCCTTATAAGATTTTAAAATCCAAAAAGCCTAACATTAACTATTTTCACCTTTTTGGGTGCAAGTATTTTGTTTTAAATAATAGGAAAGACAATTTAGGTAAATTTGATGCAAAAAGTGATGAAGCCATTTTTCTTGGATACAATTTAAATTCAAAGGCTTATAGAGTTTTCAACAAAAGAACCTTAGTTGTAGAAGAGTCAATACATGTGGTTTTCGATGATAACCTCATTCCTAGGAAGGATTCTTATGATGATGGTGATGTAGGAATCATTGAAACCATTGATGATGGATAAACATCAAAGGTGGATGGGGTTCCAACCAATAAAGAAACACAAGATCCTCCAATAGAAGCTTTAGGAGATGTAAAGCTTGAAGAAAGAGAAGTGAGCTACCCAAGGGAGTTTAAATATGTCAAAAGTGCTGAAATCTTAGGTGATCCATCCAAGGGGGTAACTACTCGTTCTTCTATTAGATTAATGAACCATATTGCATTTATCTTATGCATAGAGCCTAAGAATATCAATGAAGCCTTAGATGATGATTATTGAATATTGGCTATGCAAGAAGAGTTAAATCAATTTGAGAGAAGTAATATGTGGATACTAGTTGATACGCCTAGTAATAAATCTACTATAGGAACTAAATGAGTTTTTAGAAACAAACTAGATGAGAGTGGTAACATTGTGAAAAATAAAGCTAGATTAGTTACTCAAGGTTACACTCAAGAAGAGGGGATAGATTTCGATGAAACCTATGCACCCATAGCTAGAATGGAAGCCATTAGTATGTTACTTGCATTTGCATGTTATCATGATTTCAAGATTTTTCAAATAGATGTCAAAAGTGCTTTATTAAATGGTTTTATAAATGAAGAAGTGTTTGTTGAACAACCACCGGTTTTGAAAATTTAAAATTTCCAAATCATGTTTTTAAATTAACTAAAGCTTTATATGGTTGAAACAAGCTCCTAGAGTTTGGTATGAAAGGCTTTCAAACTTTTTGATTGAAAAGGGCTTTGAAAAAAGGAAGGTGAATACTATATTTTTTATAAAAAGGTTTAAAAAATGACATCTTAGTAGTTCAAATTTATGTTGATATTATTTTTGGATCTTCTAATGAGTGTTATTGTCAAGAATTTTCTAAGCTAATGCAAGGTGAATTCGAGATGAACATGATGGGGGAACTCTCATTCTTTTTGGAACTCCAAATTAAGAAAAGGAAGGATAACACCTTCATCAATCAAGCAAAATACATCAAGGTTATGCTCAAGAAGTTTGGCTTGGAGAATGTGAAACCTCAAGCTACTCCTATGAGCTCATCTACTAAGCTTGACAAGGATAAAGGAGGTAAGTGTGTTGATTCTAAATTATATAGATCCATGATAGGTTCATTGCTTTACCTTACCACAAGTAGACCGAATATTATTAGATTATGACATTAAGGTTGAAATAACTACTCTTAGATTATTGTGCTCAAGTGTTATTGTGCTCAAGTGTTATTGTGCTCAAGTAGACCGAAGCGGAGTACATATCTTTAGGGAGTTATTGTGCTCAAGTGTTATGGATGAAATAACTACTCTTAGATTATGACATTAAGGTTGAAACTATACCTCTAAAATTTGACAATACTAGTGCCATATGTCTTACTAAAAACCCCATTTAACACTCTAGAACCAAACACATAAAAATTAGACACCACTTTATTAGAGATCATGTGTCTAAAAATGATGTTGTTTTAGATTTTTTGACACCTTAAACCAATTAGCGGATATCTTTAAAAACCTTTAGACAAAGAACGCTTTTGGAACCTTAGGAGAGAATTAGGTCTAACTAGCCTTTCTTGACCTTTTAAGTGTTATTTTTATGCAAAATTTTGCTTGAATCTTGATTGAAATCATGCCTATGTTGTTTTGCATCTTGTTGCTTCTATGCATGTTTCTAGGAGAGTATGATCTTGTTCATGCATTTTAATCATGTCATAACATCATTTGCATGACTTTAGGGGCTTTAGAGACTCATTTCTAGTACTTTAGAAGCTTAAAATGCAAAGCACATCTAAGCGGTATCGAAACAGGTTGTACACGTTTCGATACCTGTTCATCGAATTCATCTAGGAATTTTCTGGGAAGAACTGGTATTGAAGCAAGTTTCGATACCAGGATATCGATACTAGCATCGAAACAGGTTGTTTTGATATCGGTATCGAACCACGCGATGACAAAATACTTTAAAACACTCCAAACCTAATTTTAATCACTTTAAAACACTCCCAAATTCTCTCTAAAACCCTAGCTGCAATATCCTTTAAATTCCTCTCAAATCCATCAGTTTTAACACCAAATCAAGTGATTTTTTTGAGAGTTTTACATCACTACATCAAAGCCTACACTATATCATCAATTGGTGCTTGAAAAACCTCAATTTATTCTTAATCCATAATCAAGGTAATTTTCAAAAAACCTTATTTTCGTTTAATTTTAGGTTGTTAAAATTTAGATTTTGAACATATTTTGAATGCTTATTGTATGGGTTTTCATAATCCTACAAAAAAAATTTCAAAATCAAAAAAATTTCATTCGAATATAAATTGATTTTATAGTATTGGTTTTTCACTGAAATTTTAAAATTTTAAATTCTTAAATACCTTGAATTATTGATTAATATGATTGAATTAGGTGGATAGATCATACATATTTTTATGAAACCAATCCCAAATTGTTTTAATTCTTAGATCATGACACTTAAGAAAAGACAACGTTCGGAGGGAGCGAGTTCTTCATCTCGTGGCTCAAAAACCAACATCCAAGTGGTTTTTGAGAGAAGCTTGGACAATCACGAGCGGGTTACCAACTTCTAATCTTTCCGTCATCATACGCTTAAGAAGGAGCGTTGTGTGAATATTCAATTCTTGAATTCCACAACCTTCAAATTCCGCTACTATCCTCTCCTTCGGCTTTGAAAGTTCTTGTTGTTGCTCACCCACTCCGGGAAGTTTTACCCTAACCTTATGCTTATTTTATTTGTTAATGTCTAATGTGTTCTTTCCAAAGATAAAAGAAAAGTGGTAGCCATCGAGTCATTCCTTATGGGACAATCTTTTAAGATCTATGTAGACACCTTTCTTACCCTTTTTGGCCTTGAGGATGGGGTATAGATGATGAGGATTACCTTGACACTTTCACCGGGTCGGTAATATCCCTTGACGTCCATGATAGATTCCTGCACCTTATCATCTCTTAGTGGATTCTTCCATCAAATGATAAGTACTCTAAAATTCGTCAAGTAGATAGTTTTTGGCTCACATGTTTTCATGATAACCAAAGGCCAAACCTTAGTCAAATTATCTTCTCCGACTTAGTTTGGAATATCCAACACCGAGCCACCCCTTTGTCAAATCTTTCCCTTATGCTTTTATTTTAAGCTCTATATTTGTATATTTGAGAATTGATTGTTATTATGACAAGGTGGAATCCGTTAAAGAACCCATAGGTGAAAACTCCCTAAACCGTTCTCACTTCCAATATATCAATAGTGAATGGGTTCGTGGTGCCCCTCCTCCTTCCCCTCCTCGTGCTCCCGTTGATCCGGAACCATTTCGTCAAGTTGCTCCAAATGTTGACCTTATGGCTTTTCTCACTTCTCGCTTTGATAATATGGATGCGAGGTTCACAAGTTTGGGTGCTCCTTTTGATATTGTAGATTCCTGGCTTGATTCCCTCTCCACTCACTTCAACCTCCGTTTTGATGCTTTGGATACAAGGTTGACCGGTTTGGAGAGTCAAAACCTTTCCATGCGGGTCTTTCTTGAAGCTCTCCGACATCTTCATACTTCTTCCACTCAAGACAGCAATGCCGATGATGAAGATGGAGTTGATGGTGATGGCGGCGATGAGTGATCTTAGCCTTTATCTTGCTTTGTATTGGCTTTAGGACTAGTTATGTTTTTCTTTCGCATTATATTGTATTTTCATTCATATTCGAACTTATGCACCTTTGTTATTTCATTATGGTTTGAACTTACTTTGTTGGATTTGGATATTTTCTACTATGGATTATATTTTATGGATTATATTTAATGCTATGCTTGATTTGAATTTTGCCTTATATTTCATTGATTTTGATCTAACAAAAAGGGGAAGAAATATTTTGTTTTTAAGTTAGAGAACCATCTACTTTTAAAATTTAAAGTTATACATATATTAAAGAGGAGTCCTTTTAAAAGTTTTCAAAGTTTTGGAATCAAAAATCTTGATTTAAACTTAAAAATTTTCAATGGTTTTGTTATATCAAAAAGGGGGAGATTGTAAAACTAAAATTGATTTTGATATAACAATTATGTATAAAGATTATTTTGCAATAAATTTTTAAGTCCCTAAGTCAAACTTTATGCTTTAAGTCAAACCAAGGACTTTAAAATAATTTTTCTAAGTGTTTTTATACAGGTGTTTCGATACCAATAGGTATGGTATCGATACCGACCTTTATTTTCATAAAAGGTTTTTGAGACGAAGAACAGGTATCGATACCAATAGGTATGGTATCGATACAAGGTGTTTTGATACCAATAGGTATGGTATCGATATCGAACCATGGTTCGATACCATTTAATTTCAAAAGCTCACTGCCAAAGTCTGTTTCGAACCATGTATCGAAACAACCTTTAATTTCTTAAAGATTTTAAAATTACGAACCCTGTATCGATACCAGTATCGATACACCACTTAAATTCCAACGGCTATTTTAGCATTAAATGAGTCGACCGTTGGTGGTAGTTAAGACTTTAAATGGTGGTTAGCTTATTCCGAAACATGGTTCGATACTAACCTTTACAGTTTTATAAAGGTATCGAAGTATGGTTCGATACCCCTTGTATTAAATGCACGACTCTTTCTAATTTGGTGTGTTTCGAAATAGGTTTTTCGTATTTCGATACCTCCTACTGCAGAGTGCATTTATGGTGGGAAGATGAAGTTCCAACGGCTCTATTTACATTTCCAACAACCACAACGGTTAGAAATCATTGAGAGGGTATAACATGAAGCATTTTTAACAGCATTAAGAACTATTGAACCTCAAGCAACATCCAAGTACACAAAATCCAACTCAAAGCACTTCATTGCATATTCTTGACTCTCAACTTGTGTACTTCATTTTGATTATTTGTAATTAAGTTTGGGGAGAGTGTTTTTGTATTTGGGGCTTATGAATCTTGTGAGAGTAACTTATTTGCCCATCTTTCTTCAATTTTAATCTTGTAAGGTTGAATCAATTCTTAGGTAGAAGAATTAATTCGAATTATAACGGTTATCCCTTAAACCGAGAAAAAGGTCGAATTCTATTAGTGAATTGGTTTCAAAATCATTAGTGGGAGCTAAGGTAGTGGATGTAGAGCTTGTTCCGAAGCTTGAACCACTATAATTCTTTGTGTCTTGCATTTTCATATTTTTACCAAAATTCCTCCATCGAAAAGTTTTAATTGTCAATTCACCCCCTCTTGGCCATCTTTCAAGATCGATCAACTCAACATAAACCTTGTCAACCCATGTGAATTCAGCCACCAAAGGAGGTGACTAGCACCTTAAATTGGTAATATTACGAGGTTAGTACCTCAACTTTTCAAAGTTTACATTTTTGCTCTCTATCTTTCAACTTTTTGCAATTTAGTCACCAAACAATTTTTAAATCTTTCCCAATAAGTCCTTAAGTAAGAATTACACTCAATTAGAGTTCCATTACACAATAATCGAGTACAAAAGATTTTGATATTATATTTTCGATTTTCCGGTATAAAATTTCGGTCATCGGGACATAATTCTGACTAAACTGATTTTTGGGTGTTACAACTTTCCCCCTTTTTTAGAAAAATTCATCCTCGAATTTTAATCAGAACTGAAGAGATGTGGGTACTGAGCTTTCATAGTCTCTTCCAGTTCCCAAGTGTCTTCGTCCACTGACTGGCTCCTCCAAAGGACTTTAACTAAATGTACAGTTTTATTACGAAGCCTCTTAACTTCCCTTGCAAGAATCTGCACTGGTTCTTCCTCATATGTCAGATCTGTCTGAATCTGCACAGACTCTGGCTCAACAATATAGGATTTTGACTTTTAGTTCATACTAGGCATGATTAACTATCTTTACTATTTTCTTTAGATCCATTTTACAAGATACAAGTCTAAACATATTTTGTGCATAACTAGCATATCAAAATATATGCTTATGACTTAACAAAACATATTGCCACCATTCTAGGAGTATTTAAAATAAGATTACATACTCTTGACTCTTGTAACATGCCAAAACCATGCCAAAAAGTGATCCAAGTCTTCTCTTCAAACCTTAACCTGAAAATGCATGGAAGATAAAGACATTAGGCATACTTTGCCTAATGAGGTAGTCAATGACAACATCAATGTATAGAATGCACATATATAACATGCTCTTATATCATAAGTTCAAATTAACCAATGTTCAATGATTCTTGATAATAGCTCAATGTTTAATGTCAATGTATCAATGATTCATATGTCATAACAATGAAATCAATAAGTCATTATAAACTCTTAGATCGATCAAGATAGTGGATACACGAATTTCTACGCCTCGACAAATCAATGAATGATCCAATCCCTCCGCCTCGCCAAAATGACCAATACACAATCATCCCTCTGCCTCACCAACATATACGTCGTAGCCCAAGGACCGTAGTTCACCCTGTACCAATGAGCTCATAAATCCTATGGCATGCCAATTGTATCCAATTTCCACTCGAATCCAAGGTCCAATATATTTAGGCTAATAAACAATTCCAATGACATTTTCCATAGTTCCAAAAAATCAAAAAAAATGATTTTGACCCTTAGATTCATGTCAATGAGTCCAATAATTCATATCACAAGCTTGACCATTTCAATATAATCAATGATCCATATCAGTATCAATAATAATAATATTATCAATGCTTCAATATCATGCTCAATGATCAATATTTCTATGATTCAATGCTTTCACAATATCAATGCAACAAAGAAAGCTTACCGAAGCATACCATTGTATGGGTCTCAATGCCTTTCCATGACAATGTTATGCTACATGTCAATAAAAAACAATGAAATGAGATGGGAAAAGCTCCTTGCTTTGTCCCATGACTCTACTACACTCACCTTGCTAAAGAGAGCTTCTAAGTTTCTTGAATGAAAACTTCTTTTCCATTAGCTTGAATAAGAATCGATGATAAATCCTTATGGTAAACTGAAAGAAAACAAATTTTTTATTCATACAATATACCAAAAGTACTCATATAAGCTTATATTTATAAGCTTTAGGTAACCTATACCGATAACCGAATACTCGAACTGTTTACCTATATTGATAACTGAGTACTTGAACTGTTTACTGATATAGGTAACTGAATACTTGAACTGTTTACCTATATTGATAATTACACATGACACACGAACTGAATATTTGAATTGTTTACCAATACAGGTAATTATATGTAACAGTCCTCTACGATTTTAACTAGACAAAACCATAAAAACTGCTACTAACAATTCTAACAAGGAAAGATGCATCCTTGAGCTTACATAAACTTATAATCAATATAAATTCCATGGATTAGGCCTTGAAATACATGAGTCTTAACAACAATCTTTTAATAGTTCATCTTGAAATTAAATATAAATCTTTCATGGAATTCAGCAACAAATAAAAGGTTTTACTTACCAACTCCTTAGCTTTAATTTGGTGTATTGAAAGCAACCAAATAACAACAAAAGGGTTGAGGTGCTTGGTTAGCTCAAGCTTGAAGACAACAATGAAGGTGCTTGCTTTCAAAGCTTTAAAAAACTTGAGAGAATGATGGTGAGATTTTCTTATAACTTTATTTCGGCAATTTTCCTCATCAAAACAACATTTCTCTATTTTTAACTCTTCCTTTTTTAACCATGGGGTATTCATAATGGTATGCCATCATCGTTAGCCAATCACATGATTTTCTTTTCCATGGGAAAAATTATATTTTTAATTTAAAATCTCACCTCCTTATCCAATTTTCTTTTTTTTTATTATATCCTTTTATCCTCCTATATCCAGCTTAACGAGAATTTAGGAGATCATTTGATTGCCTCCAATAGGACCAATCACAAGTTTTCCTCCAAGCTAAGGAAATCAATATTATAACTTTCTTTAACTTGTCTTTTCTTTTTTTTTAATTAGAAAACATACATAATTTTATGATAAACCTTGCAAACCCACATGAATTAAGCCACCCAAGGAGGTGACTAGCACCTTAAGTTGGTAAAATTACAAGGTTATTCCCTCAACTTTTCAAAGTTTACACTTTTGCTCTCAAACTTTCAACTTTTTGCAATTAATGACCAAACAACTTTTAAATCTTTTTCAATAAGTCCTTAAGTAAGAATTATACTCAATTAGAGTTCCATTACACAATAATTGAGTGCAAAATGTTTCGATATTACATTTTCGATTTTCTGGTACAAAATTTCGATCATCGGGGACATAATTTTGACTAGACCGATTTTTGGGGTGTTACACATTATGTTCACAATAATAATATTATTAAAAAAATTCACAACCACGATACTTACAGTAATCGAAATAACAATTATTATGTTTGCAATCGTAATAAATACAATATGACCTGAAATATAATTGTACTTGCAATTTAAAATTTTAATTAGAGACCCAGTCTTTTTATTTGCTCTAAGACCATTAAAATCTCATAAACGAGTATGTTAATCTCGTTCAAATTTTTTTAATTCATATAAAAGTGAATATTGGACATAATTTTAAAATTGCACCGTGCATAAAACAAGTATCAATCTTTTAAATACTGATTAAGGTAATAAAAAGCATAAAGATAATTTTAATTCTTAACGTTTATAATTTTTATTATTTTGTCTCTTATTTTTTATTTGGGAAAAATTTAACCCTTAATCTATGTTTTTTTTGACAAATAACTTATTTTTTTTAACTAACAAAATGATTAGATCGTTAAAAGTTTAATGATATTGACCTGTCATATATATGTGATAATATATTTAGAATAACATGACATCTAGCCTCATTCTACATATATATAACATATTATTATCGTTAAACTTTTTTATGATAATGACAAATATATACATGTTAAATATAATTTTATTCTAACATAAAATATAAAATAATTAAAATTTAAATAAAATATTAGATATTAATTAAATCTAAAATAAAATACTATTAAGTATTCTTAAATCTTAAAAATCATTCTACATATATATGACATATCATTATCATTAATTTTTAACTATTTAATCATTATGCTTGTTAAAAAATAAGAATGAAGGTCAAAATAATAAAAATCCTAAACGTTAAAGATAAAAATTATTTTTATACCTAACAACTGTATCATCTTAGGATAGCCTTTGTAGTAAAATTAAATTTTTGTTAATACTTCAAAAGGTTAAAAAATCCAATCAAACTAAATTGATATCACCTCTATCCAGATGGTACTATTTTTTGGGTAAAAATAATTTATCTCTCTGCTTACGTTCATGTTTTTTATTAAAAAATTTAAAAAATAAATTTTAAACTTTAATCCTTATTTTTTATATTATAAATCTTAAATCATACACTTTAAAAATACACACTACCTGTAATTTCTTAAACCCTAACTATAACCTAACATTAAATGTGTCAATACGCCAAACTACTGTAGTTACAATGGTAAGTTCGCTCTTCGTTATCTTAGCAAATCTGTCTTTCCACTCTCTTTCGCTTCCGCGATGACCACCCTTTACATGCCATTATTCAGATCATGCACCAATCTCCGATCACTAGCACAACTCCACGGCCACCTTTTTGTCACCGGGCTTCGCCATGACCCACTCCCTTCGACCAAGCTCATTGAATCCTATGCCCAAATGGGTTCCTTTCTATCTTCGAAACTTGTTTTCAAATCCTTCCCCAACCCAGATTCTTTCATGTGGGGTGTTCTAATAAAGTGCTCTGTTTGGAGCAACTTATTTCAAGAAGCCATTTTTCTCTACCTCTCTATGATAAAGAATGACCATGTCCAGATCAGCAACTTCATATTTCCTTCGGTTCTCCGGGCTTGTTCTGGTTTCGGTGATCTTGTGATTGGTGAAATGGTCCATGGGACCATTATAAAAAATGGGTTTGTAAAAGATTCGGTTATTCAGTCGTCACTTCTGTCGATGTACGGTGAAATGGGATGCTTAAGTAATGCTAAGAAAATGTTTGATGAAATGACAGTGAGAGACTTGGTTTCCTGGAGTTCGATTATTTTGAGTTATGTGGAGAACGGGAAGGCTAATGAAGGATTGGAGATGTTTCGTTTAATGGTTTTGGAAGACATTAGACCGGACTCCGTAACTATGCTTAGTGTAGCTGAGGCATGTGCTGACTTGAGGATCTTACAATTAGCAAAGTCGATCCATGGTTTTATAGTGAGGAGGAAGATTGGAAGTGACGGATCATTGGCCTGTTCTCTTGTTGCAATGTATAGCAAATGTGGTGACCTGGGTAGTGCAGAGAGGATCTTTGTAAATGTAACGGACCGTAGTACTGCGTTGTGGACAGCGATTATTTCTAGCTATTATAGAATTGGTAGGTTTGTTGAAGCGTTAAAATCCTTTGTTTCTATGTTAGAGTCTCGTGCCGAACCCAATTCAGTGACCATGATGAGTGTTTTAGGTTCTTTTGCAGGGTTAGGTTGGCTTAGAGAAGGGAAGTTGGTTCATTGTTACATAAATAGGAGAGAAATGGATCTTGACTATGATGTTTTAGGGCCAGTTTTCATAGAACTATACATGAAATGTGGAAAGTTAAATTATTGTGAAGCTGTTCTCCGCATCCTTGAAGGAAGAAATATTTTGGCATGGAATATGATCATATCGATTTGTATAGAGAAAGGGTTGATAACAGAGGCATTGGCACACTTTGTGCAGATGCTGACTACGGGATTAATGCCCGACTCATTTAGCCTTGCAAGTTCTCTTTCAGCTTGTGCTGATGGAGGTTTATTGCTATTTGGAGATCAGATACATGGTCATATCATCAAAAGAGGCCTCTCGGATGAGTTTGTCCAGAATTCTCTAATTGATATGTACTCAAAATGTGGTTGTATAGAATTAGCATACATGATATTCGATGAGATCAATGAGAAGAGTGTTGTAACATGGAATTCAATGATTTGTGGATTCCATCAAAATGGAAATTCTGTGGAGGCAATTTGCCTCTTCAATCAAATGTACTTGAATGGTCTTGAGACGAATGATGTGACCTTCTTAAGTGTGCTTCAAGCATGCTCAAATTTGGGGTACCTTGAGAAGGGAAAATGGCTTCACCACAAGCTCCTTACCTACGGTGTAAGGATGGATCTCTATATTGGTACTGCTTTAACTGATATGTATGCCAAGTGTGGAGACCTTCTTACAGCCCAAAGGGTTTTCAATTGCATGCCGGAAAAAAGTGTTGTGTCATGGACCGTAATGATTGCCGGATATGGAGCACATGGTAGGGTGAATGACGCCATCTCACTGTTCAATCAAATGGTGGATTCGGGCCTAAGACCTAATCAAATTACCTTCATGAACATTCTTTCAGCTTGCAGTCATGCAGGATCCATGGAAGATGGAAAATTTTATTTTAACTCGATGAGGGATTTTGGTGTTGAGCCTAACTCAGAACATTACGCTTGTATGGTTGATCTTCTAAGTCGTGGTGGTGAAATCAATGAAGCATACAGAACCATCAAATCGATGCCATTTCCCGCAGACGCAAGCATTTGGAGTGCGCTACTCAATGGTTGTCGAATACACCACAGGATGGACGTGATCGAAACCATTGAAGAAGACCTTCTAAACATTCATACAGATGACACTGGATACTACACCTTGTTATCGAATATATATGCCGAGGAAGGAAACTGGAAGGAATTTGAGAACGTGAGATCAGTAATGAAAGTCATAGGTCTTAGGAAGGTTCCTGGTTATAGCTTAATTGAGCTTGATAAGAGGATCTATAGATTTGGAGTTGGATTCACTTCTCTTTTTCAAACGGAAGAAACTCTAACTTTCTTGGAAAATTTCCAAAATTTGTCTCAAGAACATGTTTATCATTTAGAAAACCAATAATTTGATGATTGACAGCGCCATAACTTCCAAGGATGTTTACTCACAGGAATAAGTTACCAATTGTATGTGGACTGATGAGGTCACTACAAAGTTATCTCATAGATCCTTGCATTGTGTATGAGCAATTTGCAGGGGAAGTTGTGCTTCAAGTTTGCAGGAAATAGGGAAGAATTGCCTAAGCTGATACTTCTAATTGGATCATCTTTAATCGAAGACATCTAGTAAACTGGGCCTTAATGTCAATATGTACCAACCCTCTCTCTATACCATGGAATACAAAATTAGGGACGAGAAGTGCTAATTTCTAAAATTATACGGTACGAGTATAATAAAGGTATGATTAAGAATGATAAAATAATTCGAATCCTTTAGGTCCCGATCCAATAGGGCAGGGTTTTTTATATTTAAAAAATCATGTTTGGATTGGATCAAGTCATTGAAAAGAAATAAAGTCATAATGGGTGAGTTTAGGGTAAAAATCCCGATCTAACTTAATATATATTATATATTATATTTTTATTATTCATTTAAATTGAGTTTTTTATTAAAATATTGGGGGTTATGTTATATTTTTTATTATGTCGGATTGAGATGAAGATATGATATATTAAAATTGAGTCATAGTGTACGGTTTAAATTTTGGATTGGGGTCGGGACAACAAAAAAATTGCTTTGTTGTCATCCTTAGATGCAATAAATATAAAATAAATTTTATATTCTAAAATAATATAAAAATAAAAAGATAAAAAAAATTATTTGAACATCACACGTACTTGTACACTGAAAATTTGAATCAAAAGAGTAAGAGAAAATTGAAAAGAAACAAGAAATAAACCGAAGAAGTGTAGTAGCATAGAAGAATAACAAAAAATAAAGATAAAATACTAGATACTACTCAAACTATACCCAATATGTCTCTAATATAAGGATGTATTGAGTACGTGATACGATATAAATATATATGTAAAACTTGATTGTTTTTATATATTTTTAGATTATTAGATATCAATAATAAGATTATTTTTTATATTTTAAATAATAAACTTTAGTTTTTTATCGTTGATTTTATTTATTTATTATCTTTATCTAACGGTTTTAAAAAATTACTTCATATAAACGATTTTATCTCTATCGATAAATAAATAGATAAAAGATTAGAAATATTTTTTACTCATACAAAGATAATTTAAATATAGAAATATTATCCTGAACCTTGAATTGCACGCTTCGCAAGCTCTGCTAGAGTTGAAATTATATTATGGACAGCTCTCCACAAAAAAGCTTCAACCTTCGGAGGTGCAAGATTCTGACATAATTTTATTAATTGTAATATAACTATTAAAAAATGGTTAACAATTATTAAGTTTAACATTTTTAACGGATCGATTACTAATTAAAATATGATTTATTATAATTTTTTATATATTTATGTTTTTTTAAGAATAATGAAACTATTTATTTGATATAATCACTCAAGATTTTTACTGTATTTTCTCAAAATAAGACTCATGTACATTATTCTTAAAAATGAATTCATCTTTATGGTATAAAAGTTAACGATGGTCTGAAATGATGTAACTCCTAATTTTATTCTGATTATTTAGATTAAAACTTAAGGATTTAAATTAGGGTTCAAATAAACAGAATATAATGTCTATTAAATCATCAAACTCAAAAATATTCGTAATATTGAAAAACAACGTTTAACATAGTCTGAAGGTTCAACCCATTTTCAAAATAAACATTAAAATCGTGAAATCCGAATAAACGTCCAATACATAAAATCTAACGTTCCTTACAGAGTAATAATAATCCAAAGTAAAAACATTAAATCCGAAAATAGTAAAATATACATAATAGCATAAAGTTCTGAGTCAACAGTCCTCCAACAACCTTGACATAAGTCTGAGAATCTAAAACATAAACTAAAAGGGTGTAAGCTAGGGAGCTTAGTGTGTCTCTAAAGTGTAGATGTAGCATAGTCAAAATAGTCCGAGTATCATACATATGTCAAAAGTAATCAAATATGTCAACAAAATACATATATAGAATATCAGAAACATACGATGTTGTAACACCCGAAAATCGGTTTAGTCAGAATTATGTCTCGATGATCGAAATTTTGTATCGAAAAATAATAAATGTAATACCAAAACTCTTTCCTACTCAAATATGGGGTAATGAAACTTTAATTGAGTTTAATTTTGTCTTAAGGAATCATTTAGAAAGAATAAAAGTTGTTTAATGACTAAATTGTAAAAATTAAAAGTTTAAGACCAAAAGTATGACCATTAAAAGTTGAGGGACTACCCCTGAAATTTTACCATTTTGAGGTGCTTAGTCGCCACTTTTGACTTAATTCACGTGGATTATCATGACTTTGTCATAAAAGAATTATGACATCAGTGGGCAAAGGAAATGAAGGATAAGATTATATTAAATTACCAAAATTGATTTTCCCCTTGGAGAAAGAAAGTTTATGATTGGTGGTTGCAAAGGCAACCCACCCTAACTTCTTTTCACACAGCAATTGAAGGCTAAAAGATTGGAAATAAAGGTAATCACCAACCAAGACCAAACTCCCTCCGAATTTTTGTGAAATCAAGCAAATATCACCAATGTTATCTTCTTCTTAGAATAAGCAAGCATCTCAAATCTATCTTTATTATTTGGTTCTTTTCAAGAAACTAAATTAAAGATAAGAAGTTGGTGATTAAAACCCTTAAATTAGATTTTTGAATTTCATGGAGAAATTGTGTTTAACTTCAAGAAGAAGTCTTGAAAGTTTGGTTATGGAACCCATGTTTAGGAAACTCTAATCCATAAAATTTATATCATCTTTAAGCTTGTTTAAGCTTAAGTATTGTTTTAATCCATTAAAATCTTTAGTGACTTCTTCCATGAATTTATTGACAAGTTAAAGCATTAGAAGAGTCTCCATTAAATCCCACAAGGAACAAAAATAAAAGAAATTTTCATTCAAGAGACTTAAAAGCTCTCTCTATCAAGATGAATGTAGTAGAGTCATGGTAAAAAGATAGGAGCTTTTTCCATCACATCTCATTGTTTACTATTGATATGTAGCATAGTAATGGCATGGAAAGAACATGAGACCCATATAGAGCTATGGTAAGATTTGATAAGCTTTCTTTATTGCATTGATAATGTTAAATCAATGATTCATTGAATTATTGATCATTGAACTTATTGAAATAAACCTAAATGTCAAAATCATTGATATTGTTATAAATATAAAATTGTAATGGACCTTGAATTTGAGTGAAAATTAAATACAATTGACGTGCCATAAGATTCATGAGCCTATTGGTACGGGTTGACTACGATCCTTAGGCTATGACCTATATTTGGCGAGGCGGATGAATGATTTATGTATTAGTCATTTTGGTGAGGCAGTGGGATTAGACCATTCATTGATTTGATGAGGCGTAGGAGTCCACGTATCCACTATCTTGATCAATCCAAGGATGAATATTTATTTATTTACCTTATTGTAATTCTTATGAATCATTGAACTAAATGATGATATAACATAATAGTATGTAAAATGATTTCATGTCATATGTTCATATTATTATTGGATATCTCACTAGGCAAAGTATACCTAATGTATTTATTTTTTTTCATGCATTTTCATGTTAAGGTTTGAGAAGAAGATTTGGATCCCTTGTTGCAAGATTTTGGCAAATCCCCAAGCAAGAAGAATATGTATGTTTATTATAAATACTCCTAGAATGGTGACATCATGTTTTGTTAAACCATAATTATATATTTTGCTATTTTGGAACTGTGTAAGGTAGGCCTAGATTTGTCTTTGTAAAAATGACCCTAAATGAAAATTGGTTTATGTAGTTAAATATGCATACTTTGAACCATAAGCCAAAAATCTAGTAAATGGATTTAGATTACCTTGAAATTTTATATACGATTAAATTATGCATAATATAGGTTATTGGTAAAATTTCATAAGGATTGAATTTCATTTTATAAGTTAAATGGATTAAAACCAGTTAAAATATGATATTACAAGTTAGGTGTATCGAAATGGTTCATTTTGCGTTTCGATACATCTTGCTTAGCATCTGGGAAAATTTAGGAAAATAAGCATGGTATTGAAACTATTTAGAGGGTGTTTCGATACGTTTTGACACTGGAATTTCTCATTCCGATACTATAATAAGGTGTATCGAAACGTATAGTTAAGTTAAATCCTTAGGACCCTTGGTCGGTCTCCGTGTATCGAAACCATTATTATGTGTTTCGAAATAGGCCTAACAATATTAACTTTCATGAACCTCAGTATCGAAACAACTCCTAAGTGTTTCGATACACCCCTGTTGATCAAACCTGGTTGACTAGGATTTATACATAGTGCTTCGATATTGTTCCTCATTTTGTTGAAACAAGTTAGGAAGTAACTGAATTACCTAAATGGACACTATCATTTCAATACGGCCTCCTTGGCGTATCGATATTGATTCCCTAAAACAACTGAATTATCGACCCTAACAACACTGTATCTATACATATCCTTAACATTTCAAAACATGTACCTACATGTTTTAAGGTAACCTTGTAAACATTATGAATCACCTTTAATTCCTTAGGAAATGAAAAGTTTTAATTTGACCCAAATGAATAAGTCAGTTCACGATTTGATTAATAAAGGATTGAACAATAATTATCCCTAATCTGAATCGACCTACCATAGAATGTTAATGAATCACCGAAATCTCCGATTGTAGTATCTTCTGACCCGATTCTCTACAAGGCTAGGAACGGGTGTTTCAAATGTAATGTCTAAATGTCATAAACCTATCTCCAACACCATCTGAAGAGTAAGTTCCCCTGAACCACTCTAACTCTAATGTCACCATTTGAAGCCAAAACTCCACCCGAAGGTTGAGCCACTGATACGAAGTGGAAACTCGACCCAAAGGTGGAAACACTAATCCAAAGTGATACTCACTTGAAAGTGATATCACTGAACTTCCTCGAATAGAATATCTCAACCCAATGCAATGTCATGACCCGATGTCTGAGTTTGAATGCATACCTTATAATTAACAAGAGGCATGCATGATAATTTCAAAAATAACATAATCCAGTTTTTTTATAAATTCCGAATCAAATGCATATAAATCACATAGCATGACCTGACATCATACAGTTTGATTCAGAAATCAAAGATTCCAATAAGTCAACAAAGATATAGAAAAGTTAACGGAAACTGCACTTAAAAGTATATATAAAGTATCGGGAGAGATACACATTAGGCAGCTATAGCTTAACGTTAAGATTGACGTCTATTGGGCTTAGTTCTAGAACTAGGTCGAGCAGATGTAGAACCAACGTATCAAAATTACTTAAATGATTACTACTATGCCACTACACTAGAATAACCAAAATTAATTAGATCAAAGAACTCATTTGTGAATCCTGAAGTTTGAGCAACAAGAGGTCATTTAGGAGGAGGAAGAGGGGGGAAAACTATGTATCCGAATCCGCGTCACCTGAACCAAATAATAAACTAATTTAGATTAAGTAAAGATAAACCTTCGATTAAGCATTCGTAAAAAATACCTCAAAAACAACACTTCAAATTTGAATTTCAAAAAATGGAAAACTTCATCAAACTCAGAACGTTAAAAACATAAAGTGAAATCGAGTTAAAAAAGTCAACGTTGATGTTAGAACTAGTCAACGCTGACGTAAAAAAGGTCAATGGATCAAGTCGAGACAACTGTTCAACAGGTCGGTTCCAGAGTTTCCCGATCTGAGATTTTCTAAATTTCTCTATAATATTTTCACTCTCCCCCCAAGAAACAAATTTAAATCTCCTTACCCCCACTCAATTCAATCCGAAAATGTACCATAATTCAAACATAAACAATATTCTCTTACTCCCCTTCTTACCCATGATTCAAAACACTAAAACCATACACTATCAGGTTGGAACAGAACGAAAAGAAAGAACTTTCCAACACACGAAAACAAAGCAAAAGAATTGAAAAAAGATGGTTTTCGAAATCAAGGCAAGGAGGAAAAGAGGAAAAAGATAGAGCTGGGTGAAAGAAAACTGAAACAAAGAGAGTTTGAAACTATGAAAGAGGGAATTATAAACTTCCCATGAAAAGGGGTAAATTACCCAATAAGGGTCTCCTTTTACACATATTTTTTAGAACCTCTCCCTAAAACTTAGAAATTACAAACATGTCATTGACATTCAATTGGTTTTACTCCGTAAATACCCAAATAATTAGGGTTTTAAATTAGAGATTTTATGAAATTATGGTTTAAATTAGGGCTAAAATCGATGTGTTACAACTCTAACCCAAAATAAATTTTGTCCTCAAAATTTACTCGGATCAAAGAGATCTGAATACTAGACTTTAACAATAGGTTTGGGCTCCCATGTAGCCTTATCATGATAACGATTATGCCACAATACCTTAACCATTTTAATGTTTTTCCTTCGAAGAACTTTTTGGTCCTGAGCAATAATCTCAATTTGTTACTCCTCATAACATAAATCTAGATAGATCTCAAAATCCTCAACTAAAAGAATAGAGGATAGATCAACCCCATAAAGTCTCAATACAGAAACATGAAAAATATCATCAATATGTTTAAGATCTAATGACAACTGAAGCTGATAAGCTACTGGTGAGACTCATCGAATAATCCGCTAAGGTCCGATGTAATGAGGACTGAGCTTGACCTTACGACCAAACGAAAAAAACCTTATCACCTACCTCAAACTCAAGATCTTTATGTCTTAAACAACATATGCTTTTTGTCTATCAAAAGCAACTTTAAGTCGATCTTGAATCAACTTGACTTTCAGCTCATCCTCATGTACAAGATCTTGTCCTAATAATCTGAGCTCATTAAGCTTAGTCCAACCGATACAAGAGCAACACTTATGCCCGTATAAAGCCTCATAGAGTGTCATCTTAATACTAACCTTGTAACTATTATTGCATGCAAAAATTGTAAAAGCGGTAGGAAATCTTCCCAACTACCTCTAAAATCTAGAACACAACCTTTCAACATATCCTCTAAGATTTGAATCACCTGCTCAAACTGACCATCGATTTGCGAATGATAAGAAGTGCTGAAGTTCAACCGAGTACCCAAAATAGAATAAAATGACCCAAGAAATTTGATGTAAACCTTGTATCTTGATCAAAAATAATAGATTAAAGTAGACCATGTAACCGAACAATCTTAGAGATATAAAGTCGAGCTAACTTAATGAATAGTTAGTTCAAACAAGAATGAAAAGTACAAACTTAGTTAACCGATCCACAATAACCCAAATAGAATCCTTACTTGATGGAGTCAAACAAAGACCATTGACAAAATACATAGTTACATGCTCCTATTTGTACTGAGGAATCTCTATATGTTGAAGAATTCGATACGAATGTTGATGCTCTGTTTTTAACTTATGACAATTCAAACACTTGGACACAAATTCGATAAAATCCCTCTGAGACCTTTCCACCAGTATTTCTCACAAGGATTGATAAGTGCTCAACTCACTCACTTTCTACACTTTTCATGGGCACTTATCATCAAATCTACGCCTACTTGAACCAATGCATGTACTTAATGTGATATATTTAGGGATTATGCCATTGAAGATAATATTTGTAGAAAATGCGTACTTTACTGCATTTTTATATCTATGCAAGAACAAGTATTGTCGAGGCAGCAGAATGAGGCCGAGGTAGGACCTGATGCCGAGGCAATAGAGGAGAAAAAGTAATATGGCTGGAAATTGAAGGACAAAAATGAGAATTTTGCTGAACAAGAAGCCTAAGAATCGGATTTGAACAACACAAGAAAAGCCCAAGGACAAGGCCACGCGGGAAAAACCTTCTAGAAGAATAAACTTGGAAATATTTACCCTATGTACATAACTTATTCCCTACTCCAAGTTGTACTCTAATTAGGAAAGGTTTGCCCTAGGAAAAGCCTATATAAGACATAGTCGTCCCAGGGATTAGGACACACATAGAGCATACCTTGAGAGAAGAATTTTGAGAGCTTTTACCTTAGGGACAATTCTTCCCATCATGTTCTAAGTTCTCTTAGGGTTTTGGTGAATGTTGTCGAGTATTTGTGAGAGGAGATTTTATTTTCTTTCTTGTTTCTATGCAATAAAGTATCAAAGTTTGCTTACTCTATGCCATTCTTTGTTCTTGCATTTAAGCCCGAGAGGGAAGTTTGTAAGTAATCTATTTGTCTAGACTCGGGAGAATTAGACTCACGAAAGGAGTAAGTACGATATTCGACTTGGTTGGAGGATACTAACTCGGCCTAGGAATAGGTTAAAGTTTTAGAGGCTAAAAGAAGTGTGGGATTGGTTGTTGGTTATAATTGATTAACACCGGGAGGTATCATCAATGACTGATCTTCAACAATGTTTTGACTTAGGGATAAGCGGAACCATTCAAGGACACTTTGCCGAACTTTGGAAAATCTGCCCAAGAGCAAGGGATTTCCGCGACAAAGAATATTATCGCTGCCGAAGACAATATCTGCAATACTGCCAAGGCAGTGCAGTGCAATTGCATTGGACAGAAACAGATCAATCAAATCCACTATACAACACAACTGGATCCTACCCTCTTTTTCAAATTCGACCTCATTTTATTTAGTTTAGTTTATTTAGTTTAGACAACATCCAAACTTATCTATGTTTTTACTTTTTTTATAAGGCAAGAAGATCAAGGGAAGCATATTATATTAAGTACATCAATCTCTGAGGAGACAATAAATCGATAAATACTTATCACTTATTACTTGACGTGTACACTTGCACTCCAATTATACATATTTAACACGCATCACGTTTTTGGCGTCGTTATCGGGGATTGACAACTAAATTTTGTTTTCTTTATTTTCTTGCTTTCATTTTAGTTTTAGTTTTTTTTAATTTTTTATTTGATTTGGTTTTGGGTGTATGACCAGGGCCAACCCTAGTAATCCACTGTACGAGATAAACCCAGAAATCGAAAGAACCTACCAAGGGTTGAGAAGACAGATCCAAGAAGCCATGACAATGAATCGAGGAAATCAGAACCTACCTACAGGCAATGAAGGCCATCAACAACAACCACTGTCGCGACAGTTACCTGTCAGAGATTTTCTAGTGGAAGACCTGAATGTATTGAATCCTGGAGTTGTTACACCAGAGATTGAGGCAACCCAATTTGAACTTAAACCTATGATGTTCAATATGCTTAATACTATTGGACAATTTAGTGGGGTTGCAACTGAAGATGCCAGGCAGCATCTCAAATCCTTCATGGAAGTTTGCAATTCTTTCAAAATTCAAGGGGTCCATGAAGACATGGAAGACTTGGATGATGAACAGAATGAACACGAGAACACTACCCCAGTAGAGAGCTCGGCAGCACCTGCACAACCTATCGAGACAACAAGAAACACAGTGGTTTTAGGTATTAAATTCCAAACCAATGAGACCCTGTACGAGATGTGCCCACCATCACCTTTCCCACTAAGGTTGAAAAAACAGAAACAGGATCACCACTTTAAGAAATTGCTGGATATTTTAAAGCAAGTCCACATCAACTTGCCATTTGTTGAGGCAATTGAACAGATGCCCAACTATGCTAAATTCTTGAAAGATATTGTGTCTAAGAGAAAGAAGCTAGGTGAGTTTGAGAATGTGGCAGCAACTGAAGGGTGCATGGCAATGCTGCACAATCGCATGCCACCCACCTGGATGCTTTACCATACCTTGTGCGATTGGTAATAATTATGAAGGAAAAACACTATTTGACTTAGGAGTAAGCATCAATCTTATGCCCAAATCAGTATTTCAAAAGCTTGGAATAAGAAGGGCAAAGCTTACAACAGTGTTACTCCAACTTACGGATAGATCCTATGTGCATCTTGAAGGAAAGATAGAGGACATATTGGTAAGGGTAGACAAGTTTATCTTCCCTGCCGACTTCCTTGTCCTTGATTTTGAAGCCGATGATAATACACCGATCATCCTGGGAAGACCTTTCCTTGCTACTGGACGAACCTTAATAGATGTGGAGAATGTAGAGTTGACAATGAGGGTCAATGACCAGCAGTCAAACTCAATGCAATCCACAAGTTGCAAAAATTTGATGGTCTAGAAGAGTGCAAAGCCCTCCACACAACAGATGAAGACACCAAAGTATCCTGCCTAGGCAGCACACTCGAAAGATTATTTGGTAAGAGAATTAATCCCAAGGTGGAGGCAGAAAATACAGAAGGGACTGACCAACACTTGAAGAAAAATCCAGGCCAACAACAGATGAGCAAATTGGGAGATGCATTACATGCACTCCACCAGTAATATAATCTCTTCCCTTCTATTTTATCTATTATATTAGGATTAATTTTTAATTTAAGATTTATGTATTTATTTTATTTTATATATTTTTATTTATTAATATTTTTATTTTAATTTTTTTAATACAATAAAAGCAAGAATAAAGAAGAAATAGTTTATAAAAGAAATTCTGTCGAGGCAGTAAACAGTGTTAGAAGCCACAACAGTCCCAACGAGTAGAAACAATGTAACGACCATCTACCGAGTTTTCCGCCGCGACAGTAAATGATAACGGGCTATAAATTCAAAATGGCTACAAAATGACTATTGGTTAAAACGGTCACACTGCCAAAGCCTATATAAGCAACATCCTTCTGTTGAACTATTCACTCTTGCATTCTTGATTTCTTTAGCAGTCTATTACAATATTGCTCTCACAATACTCTCTGCCAATCTTGCAATTTTAAGAATCTTTTCAAAACCGTCAAGACTTACAACTCATTAATGGTAGCATACACTCGATTTTCCCCCGCCAATATTGCAGACCGATTCAACAAATCGTTCGTCGCTCGACAGTTGTGGGAGGGGCAAGGATTTCAACAATCAGAGGAGGAAAACTTCGGAATTGAACACTATTTGTTCAACAAGATCCAACATCAGAAATGGCAACTCTTCTGCTTACAACCTGAACAGGCCAATGCCACCATAGTGCGAGAGTTTTATGCACATGGTCCGAGCAAGGACAATCTCTTTGTCCACTGCCGAGGCAAGCCTGTCCGCCTTGATGCTGAAACAATCAACGAGTTCTACGGCCTAGCACCGAAATGAGATAGGCATGCTGAGTTCATGGACGACATCACCACCCAGGACTACGAATTATTCAAGGATGACCTTTATTACAAAAACACTCTATGGGAAAATGGTGCCCATATAGGTTCTGTAACAAGGAAAAGTCTTAAGCCCTAAGCCAAATTGTGGTTACATTTGTCAAGAGACGACTCATCCATACCTCCCACAACAGCACAGTGGACCGCAAAAGACTAGTGTTGATCTAATCCATCATCAATAAGAGGAGCATAAATGTTGGAGAGATCATTCTACGAGAAATTCATAATTGTGGTAAGAAGGAACGTGGACCCTTATATTTCCCTTGTTTAATATCTGGTTTGTGTATTGCTACAGGTGTACCAGTCGAAGACACGAATGAATACGCTCCAACTAGGCAATGATGGAAAAGAGAATTCTGCCACAAAGTGATGCAGATCACGCAGGCAGAACCTGTCCAGGCAACACCTCAATAGTTTACTACTAACTTCACTATCGGTGCCCAGTACACGACATATATGCTTGGCACTGCCGAAGCCCCTACCGCAGCAGACCTCTACCAAGAAATTCTTCAGAGGATGGTAGCTATGGACCTTCGCCAATAGAGATATATGGAATACCAAAGAGACTTCAATAACACCCTTGCCCAATGGGTAGTCTATCAGCTGAGATAGATGCCTATGTCCATCAGAGCTCATCCACTGTCGAGCCCAGTATCCAACATGCCGGGGCAGATCAACAAAATGAAGGAAACACAGAGATAATGGACACAGACGATGAAGGAGGAGAAGAATTCAATACCCCAATGCAACGGGCAACACCAACGAGAGTTCAGCCACCGAGAAAAGCAAAGCCATCACCATCACTAAGGGCACAACAATCAGCAGCTAGACCAAGGAGACAAATTGTGGAAGAAAGCTCTTCCGAATCTTTATAATTTCTCTCTTTTCATTGTTGTTTATATAGTTTTTTTTACTGATTCAATTTTTTACCTATTGTCTACCCCTAAATTAAGCATTGAAGACAATGCTTGGTTTGAGTTTGGGGGTGTAGAGCCACTGCCGAGGAAATCTACTACCGCAGCCCTGCCATGAAAAGGAAGTTTTTAGTGATAATTTTTTTTTATTTTATGTCCACCACTTTATTTGAAACTGTTTCCATACTCTTGTGCTGCTCTTCATCAGTTTTGTCTTAGTTTATTCTTGAAGGCAATAGAAATCTTTCTCCTTACCATAGTTAGGATCTATTTTGAAGGCTTAATTCTAGGACACTTAAGGAGAAAAACTTTGGAGCTTATTATAAGGTCAAACTTAAAACACTTTTGGGACTTGTTTAGCTATAGGAATTCTTTTAATGAACTTAGGTGATAAAGACTTAGATCTTTGAAAAGGTGACTAGAGGTTCCTATGACCGGCTCTAGGAAATATTCTTCTTCATGCTAGAGGTGCCCGAAATTGTCTCTAGTATGCATGAAAAAATAGCAAAAGAAATAAGGAGTTAAAGAAATAGAAAACACAATACTTGAGGTACCCGGAATTGGCTCAAGGAATTTTAGTTTAAGAAGAGTACACTAAATCCAAGTCTATTTGTCTTGAACTTAGAGTTTATCTAAGAAGGCCTTTAATCAAACCTGTCCACAAAAACGCACACACACACTAGCCTTATAGTTTGTCTTCTAGGTACACCCTTAGGTAACCGAAAGGTTAAGCCTAAAGAATAGACATAGTTATGGTGGGGAAAATAGATGGAAACATAAGACCACTGATTTTGACAAATTAATGGTTTGCATTACTTGAGGATAAATAATAGTTTGAGTTTGAGGGTATGATAAATGCTCAACTCACTATCACTTTCTACACTTTTAATGGGCACTTGTCATCAAATCTACACCTACTTGAACCAATGCATGTACTTAATATGATATATTTAGGGATTGTGCCATTAAAGATAATATTTGTAGAAAAGGCGTATTTTACTGCATTTTCATATCTGTACAGGAACAAGTATTGCCGAGGCAGCATAATGAGGCCGTGGTAGCAGAGAAGAAAAAGCAATATGGCTAGCAATTGAAGGAGAAAAATGAGGAGAAGGTTGCTGAATAAGAAGACCATGAATCGGAGCTGAACAACACAAGAAAAGCCCAAGGACAAGGCCACGCGGGAAAAACCTTCTAGAAGAAAAAACTTGGAAATATTTACCCTATGTACATAACTTGTTCCCTACTCCAAGTTGTAATCTAATTAAGAAAGGTTTGTCCTAGGCCAAGCCTATATAAGGCATAGCCGTCCTAGGGATTAGGAGACACATAGAGCATACCTTGAGAGCCAAATTTTGAGAGCTTTTACCTTAAGGGAAAATTCTTCCCATCATGTTCTAAGTTCTCTTAGGGTTTTGGTGAAGGTTGCCGAGTATTTGTGAGAGGAGGTTGTATTTTGTTTCTTGTTTCTATGCAATAAAATATCAAAGTTTGCTTACTCTTTGCCATTCTTTATTCTTGTATTCAAGCCCGGGAGGGAAGTTTGTAAGTAATCTATTTGTCTAGACTATGGAGAGTTAGACTCACGAAAGGAGTAAGTACGGTATTCGATTTGGTTGGAGGATACTAACTCGACCTAGGAATAGGTTAGAGTTTTAGAGGCTAAACAAAGTGTGGGATTGGTTATTGGTTATAATTGATTAATGCCGGGAGGCATCATCAAGGACTGACCTTCAACAGTGTTTTGACATAAGGATAAGTGGAGCCATTCAAGGAAACTTTGCCGAACTTTGGTAAATCTGCCCAAGAGCAAGGGATTGCCGCGGCAGATAACATTTTCGCTACCAAAGACAGTATCTACAGTACTGCCGAGGCAGTACACTGTAATCAAATCTACTATACAACACAATTAGATCCTACCCTCTTTCTCAAATTTGACCTCGTTTTATTTAGTTTAGTTTATTTAGTTTAGACAACATCCAAACTTATCTGTGTTTTTTACTTTTGTTTTATAGGGCAAGAAGATCATGGGAAGCATATTAAGTACACCAATCCCTGAAGAGATGATAACTCGATAAATACTTATCACTTATTATTTGACGTATACACTTGCACTCCAATTGCGCATATTTAGCACGCATCAGGGATTCTTATATATCTTATCCCCACCAAGGTGCTTAGAATAAGGATTATCATATGCTTCTCGAATAGTAACCTATTTCAAATTAGAGTTCCTTGGTACAAATTACCAACCTCGAAATCATAAAATACCATCTTGGTCAATAGAGAAATCCTGAGATATACCCTCTTTAACCTCTTTAATAAAATGGACCAAGAAAGGAAAAACTTGAAGATACTTTAATCAGAAACCAAAATAGCAAAAACTTGAAGCTCAACCAACAGACTACCATAATCAAACAAACTCATCCGAGAAAACACAAATATCAAATCTGAAATAGCATTATGACTCAAGGCATCTGTTACAAAATTAGACTTAACTGAATGATATTCAATAAGCTTTAACCAATGTCATTGTCTTAGATTAAGCTCCTTTTAAGTGAGAAGATACTTTAAACTTTTATGATCCGTGAAAATATAACACTTCTTTTAAAGAGATAGTGTCTCCAAATTTTTAGAGCGAAGATCACCACATTTAACTCAAGATCGTAGGTAGGATAGTTACACTCATGAGGATTCAATTATCAAGAAATGTAAGCCACTAACTTTCTATCCTGCATCAAAACATATCCCAAACCTGTGTATCAAGCATCAATGTACATAATATAAGGTTTTCCTGACTCTAGCTATATCAAAATTAGTGCTTCTATCAAAACAAACTTAAATTTCTCAATACTAGCTTGTTGAGCCTCATACTAGATAAACAAAATATTTTTCCTCAGAATTTTAGTCAACGCTACATCGATAGAAGAAGAATCCTCAATAAATCTCCAATAATAACTGACCAAACCAAAAAAGCTACAAATCTCTACAATATTTTTAGGTTTTTTCCAATCCGTATTAGCTTCAATCTTCTCCGAATTAACCTGAATACCCCAGATGAAATAATATGTCCAAATAACACAACATATGATAACCAAAACTCTTACTTATTTAACTTTCGATAATCAATACACAAACGAAGTGAACTATCTTTTTTTTTTTGACAAACAAGATAGAATCTCCCCACAGAGAAATATTGTCTCAAATAAATCCTTTATTCAGAAATTCTTGCAACCAAACTTTTAAGTCTTTAAGTTCGTTCGGATCCATCCGATAATGTGTAATAGACACAAGATTCATCCCCGGATATAACTTATATCAAACTCAATCTCCTCAATCTTAGGTGGTACACCCGATAATTCTTCAAAAAATACATCCAAAAAGTCTCTCACAACATGAATTTTATCTATCCCTGAACTAGACTATCTCGGATCAAGGATGTAAGCACGATAAGCAAATAACCCTTTTTTGATCATCTTTTCGTCTTTCAAAGTCGACACAATATTATACATAAAGCCTCTTCTACGCTCACTAATAAGAAACACCTCACGTCATTGAAGGTCCTCAAAGTTACCCTTTTTTCGTTTACAATCCAAATTAACTCTATAAGTTGATAATCAATCCATACCGAGTATCAAAAAGGTAACTCCACCAGATTAGCCGAAAAGTTCTACTTTTAAAACTCAAGAGGAAAATCTTTTTAAACTTTGCTAACCTTAACGTGATTACCTATATGACTATATACAATGACTAAACTACTAGTAACTTTCCAAATAACCCAATATCGAGCTAGAAACATAAGAATAGGTAGATCCATTTTCCAGAAGTATAAAATATAAAATATAATGAATAGAAAAAGTAGCAACAACCACATCTAGCTCATCACATCCTCATGTCTCCTAGTAGAATAAACCAACCCTGGCTGAGATTCCTCTAATCTACCTAATCGTCAATCTTGAGAAGATCTACCTCTACCACTGAAACCTAATTTAGAAGCTCTATCCTGACCTCTTCCGCCAATAAGGGTATGCACTAAAGCTTAATATTGGCTCAAAATGTATGCAATCGAAGGTGAAACAAGACAATATTTAAAATGGTGCTCAAAAGATTCTCAATGAAAACAAGCTTCATTATTTCTCCCACACTCACTAGAATGCTACTTCTTGCAAAAATAACATTGTGGCAACACACGGGTGTTAGAGTATGCCCAAACACCAATTATATGGTGATTTGTAAAAATACTTTTATTTACCAATTTTATTGAATAAAGGTATTGCCATTTTTGTTTTTAGATATATGTGTCAATGTATAACATAAACTGAGAAACAATATAGTCCATACAATAATATATGTATTATTATTAAAAGATCCTTAGTCAAGTATTATTATAGGTATGGACAATAATAATACGTTTAAGACTAACATGTGATTAATTGATGACAATGAGTTGTTATTGACATAGAGATGTCAGAATTAATACATGAATATATTAGTAGAGAATAATATATTGGATTGATCCACTATGAGCATATATCTTGGATTATTATGTGACGGTTACGATATTGCTCATAGTGACAACTATATGTATGATCCTTAGACTTGAGATTATTACGATATCAATATATTTTGTTTTATGTTTTGATGCAGTTAAACATGCTGATAAGTGCTCAACTCACTATTACTTTCTACATTTTTCATGGGCATTAATCATTAATTCTACACCTACTTGAACCAATGCATATACTTAATATGATATATTTAGGAATTATGCTATTAAAGATAATATTTATAGAAAAAGAATACTTTACTGTAATTTTTGTATCTGTGTAGGAAGAAGTATTGCCGCGGCAGCAAACTATGGCTGAGGCAGGACTTGATGCCGAGGCAGCAAAAGAAAAGTAGCAATACGGTGGGCAAGCTAAGGAGAAAAATAAGGAGAACGTTGTTGGACAAGAAGCCCAAGGATCGGAGCTGGATAACACAAGGAAATCCCAAAGACAAGTCCACGCGGGAAAGCCTTCTAGAAGAATTAAACTTGAAAATATTTGACCTATGTACATGACTTGTTCCCTACTCCAAGTTGTATTCTACTTAGCAAAGGTTTTCCCTAGGCCAAGCCTATATAAGACATAGCCGTCCAAGGGAATAGAGACATTAGATTCATAGCTTAGAATATATAAAAGGAAAAAAGGCTTTACAAGTGTGATTATTCCAAGACTTGTGCCTGTTAAAGATATAAAAGGACAAAAGGATATAATATATTAAGAGAGTTGGTCACGGACATGATACATTAAATCATGATCTCTTGTAACTTAGATTACAATGATATATTGCTAGATGTCACTCATTGTTTATAATATTAGAATTGTTCTAATATTATTACTAATGTTACACTAAGCCTACAGGGTCACACCCAATAGTTGAAAAGGAGTAGAAATATATATATATATAAGTAGTTTATATTTAATTCAGGATTTTAAACAAAGGATATATATAATTAAAGTAATTATATCCTTTTTTAAATTTAAATTAAATATAGATTCTAAAATTTAAGAAAATAATTAAAGTAATTAATTCCTATAAACAAATTTGTAATAAAACTCTTATACCTAGGGTTGCACCTATATAAAGTTTTTATTTGGTCTAGTAGTCACACATCAGAGAATTCCGAATTCCAAAACCTAAAATCAGGAAATTTAGTTTTTCGAAATTTGCTCTCTTACCAGGTGAACTAAGTAGAGACCGAGACGATAATTGTAAAGGCTAAAGATTCGATTGTTGGATGATTGTAACTTTAGTAGATCTCGTTGCTATTTTTGTTTTTTATCAAGGAACCCAATGTAAGTAACCACATCTCTTCCTCCCGATTTCGGATTAAACGTACATGGATCAATGGAAAGATTATCGTAATTTTGTTCCACTGTGCCATGGGGTGTACCAACGGTCCCAATAGTGGTATCAGATCTACTTGTACGATCCTTAATTGGGTTAAATACTTAGGTGATGCGATATATATGAGATGCATGATTTGTTTTACTATATCGACGATATAAATATTCATATTAGTAATCGATTAGGGATACGATTAATATGTTCATCTGTTAATTATAGTCGCCATGTTGCTATAAGGGTTATACGATAATCATATGTCAATCGTTGACATAGTGAGCGACGGAAGTGCGATAACAGATCGTATCAAGGAAAAAGGATTAATTGTTATTCCGATATGGAAAAATATAAGGGATTTAAAAATCTTGAAAATGCGATTTTGTTGATAAATCTTATCAAATCGTGATGTTTTTCTATAGATTATAGGCCCATATTGGTAATATAAACGGTTTCGTGATAGCATAGATATGATATGTTTTCTCTGCACGGTGTTTGACATGCATAGTTATAGCCCTTGTTTTTACAATAGTTGTAAATTTCAAAATACGGCCTGTGTGTCGTGTCTTTCTCTATCTTTGTTGTACTTCTCTTCTCATCTTACTCTTTCGTATGCAAAACGAGTTTCTATAATTGTAATATTATTCCGAGAAGCAATCGAGATGTTTGGAGTAAAGGCAAGAAGATGCTTGAGAAGTTGTTTTAATGTAGAATTAGGGTTTTAAGGTTCTCCCATTAGCTTGGGATGGGCCACCTTATTTCTTTATTTTGGGTTATAACCATTGCAATCTTATTGTTTTATATCTATCATGTATGTGATGCAATGTATGATATATCTTTTACTCATATATATTGATGAGATCAATAAGGGCCAAATTAAAAGAAATAACGATGAGATAGTTAAAGTTTTCCCTCAAATTAATCTAAGTTAAAATTAGCCATTCAATATTTGCCCTTGTTAAGGCCTTGATCGGTCTTATGTGGGTTTTTCCAAAATATTGACACATAAGTCCGTCTTGGTTAAACACGAAGAATAAGCAACTGATATTAGTCGGTCGAAATATTGGTAATAACTTAGTTAGGTTGTTCTAATAGGATTAGAAACCTAAAGACTAAGTATTTGGTTAAGTCATGAGATGACTGAACAAAAGTTGTTCACCAAATGGAGGAGTTACATGAGATATAATTAGTAAAGGGTTACTTACCTAAATAACCTCTATCCTAAAAAAAAGCCAAAGTTGATTTGGGAAATTGGTGAATTATGGATCCTCGCTCACTAGAAAAATTTTCGTCGAATTTTTCCAAAATTAAAAAGGAAAGAAGTTTTAATTTTGAACAAAATAGTGGGAGTATTTTATAAACAAAGACCTATTTATAATATTTGAATTTGGTAAATTTACTTTATATATTTTCATTATTATAAATCTAAATGGCAAACAACACTATATCACTACGATCACTCCTTGAGAAGGACAAACTCATTGGCATAAACTTCATTGATTGGTTCCGCAATTTGAGAATTATTCTAAACAAGAAAGGAAGGAATATGTTATTGAAGAACCTGTTCCAGATGAATAGGCAACTAATGTTTCTAAAGCTGACAAAGACAAGTTTAAGAAACATATGGATGACATGTTAGATGTCGGATGTCTTATGCTTACTACCATGACTCCTGATCTTCAAAAGCAACATTAGGACATGGTTGCATATGATATGATTCAAAACCTCAAAAAAATATATGAGGAGTAAGCACGCAAAGAGAGGTATGATACCTCTAAAGCTCTATTTTAGTGCAAGATGGTAGAGAGATCGCCTGTAGGAGCTCATGCCATTAAGATGATAGACTATATCCAAACGTTGGAAAAGATAGGATTTCCTCTCAAAGATGAATTGGTTACTGATGTTATTCTGCAATCGTTGTCGAATAGCTTCAATCAATTTGTCCTTAATTTCAACATGAATGAAATTAACAAAATTTTTCCATAGTTACTTGGCATATTACGAACTGCTAAGAAAAACATGTCTAAGGATGGACCTAAGCCAATTTTGATGGTCCGCAAGGAATGAAAATGTTTCCACTACAATAAGATCGGACACTGAAAAGAAATTGCCCCATCTACCTTGAAGAGGTTAAGAAGGAAAAAGTAGATGTTGCATCTACCTCAGGTATTTATGTTATTGGTATGAATCTTTCAACATCTTCTTCTTGGGTATTAGATACCGGTTTTGGTTCTCACATTTGTACTTCTATACAGGGACTACAAAAGAGAAGAAATCTAGCTAAGAAAGATGTAGACCTACGAGTGGGAAATGGAGCAAGAGTTTCTACATTATCTATAGTAACATACATTTTATCTTTACCTAGTGAACTTGATTTACATTTAGAAGATTGTTATTTTGTGCCTAGTTTAACTAAAAACATTATTTCTATTTCTTGTTTGGACAAGATTAGCTTTGAGATTATTATTAAGAATAATTGTTGTTCTTTTTATCTCGATAATGTTTTTTATGGTTCAGCACAATTGATTAATGGATTATATTTTAAATCTAAAAATTATCATTTATAACATAAATACCAAAAGATCAAAAACAAATAACTCAAATCAAACTTATCTCTGCATTGTCGTTTAGGTCATATAAGTGAGAAACACATATCAAAACTCCATAAAGATGGATTTTTAGATTTATTTGTTTTCGAACAACTGGATGTATGTGAATCTTACTTATTAGGAAAAATGACTAAGGTTCCTTTTAATGGTAAAAGTGAGCGAGCTAGTGATTTATTGGGATTAATACATAGTGATGTATGCGGACCAATGAACACACAAACTAGAGGTGGATTAAGTACTTCATCACTTTCACTGATGACTTCAGTCGATATGGTTATATTTACCTTATGCGCCATAAATCTGAGGCTATCAAAAAGTTTAAAGTATTTAAGAATGAGGTACAAAATAAACTAGGCAAGAGTATTAAAGCACTTCGATTAGATCGAGGTGGAGAATACTTTAGCATAGAATTTGATGAACTCCTTAAAGAATATGGGATTGTCTCACAGCTTACTCCATCAGGTACACCACAGTGGAATGGAGTTTTTGAGAGGAGGAATCGAACTTTGTTAGATTTGGTTCGATCATTGATGAGTCATAGTGATCTTCTGACTTCTTTCTGAGACATGCACTAGAAACAACTGATTTCACTTTAAATCGTATTCCGTCTAAATCTGTTGAAAAGACACCATATGAGATATGGACTGGAAAACGTCCTAATATGTCTTTTATGAAGATTTAGGGGTTGTGAAGCATGTGTCAAACATCAGATTTCTACAAAGCTCGAACTCAATCTCATAAGTGTAATTTTGTTGGATATCTCAAAGAAACTAAGGGATATTATTTCTTTAACCCTTAAGAGAACAAAGTGTTTGTTGCTCGAAAAAGAGTTTTTCTCGAAAAAGAATTTCTCAATAAGAATGGGAAGGGTAGAGACATTGAACTTGGAGAAGTTCAATAACAACAATTCACTGAGCCTGAGATTGAACATGTTCCACAAATTATTGAGGAACAGTCAACAGATTTAGAAACACAATCACTTCGCAGATCCACAAGAGAACGCCATACACCTGAGAGATATGGATTTCTCATTACCACGTATGGAGATGTTCTTATTATGGATCAAGATAAACTAAGAACTTATCAAGAAGCATTATCGAGATCAGACTCTGAGAAATGGCTTGAGGCCATGAAATATGAGATGGAATCCATGTCAGTCAACCAAGTATGAAATTTGGTTGAATCACCTGAAGGGGTAAAACCTATAAGGTGTAAATGGGTTTTCAAAAAAAACCGATATGGATGGAAACATACAAACATAAAAGGGGCGACTAGTCGCTAAAGGTTTTCGACAAGTTTCCTGGTATTGACTATGACGAAACTTTCTCCCCTGTAGCTATGTTTAAATCCATCTAGATCTTGCTTGATATAGTTGCATTCCATGATTATGAAATTTGGCAAATGGACGTCAAAATCAATTTCCTTAATGGAAAACTTGAAGAGGATGTGTATATGACACAACCAGAAGGTTTTATCGCTCCAGGAAATGTTGGAAAGTTTTGTAAGCTACAAAGGTCCATTTATGGACTGAAGCAAGCTTCTCGAAGCTAGAATCTTTGATTCAATGATGCGATCAAAGAGTTCGATTTTATCAAGAACGAAGGTGAGCCTTGTGTTTACAAGAAGACAACTGGGAGCATTGTTTCTTTCCTAATCTTTTATGTAGATGACATACTTATTATAGTAAACGACAAACCTACCTTACAGTCAGTTAAGACTTGGTTAATTAGTTGTTTCTCTATGAAAGATTTGGGTGCGGAATCATATATCTTACGGGTTAAGATCTATAGAGATAGATCTAGACGACTTCTAGGTTTGAGTCAAAGTACATATATATACAAAGTTCTGAAGAGATTCAGTATGGAAGAATCCAAGAAAGGATTCTTGCCTATGAGACATGGTATATCTCTTTCGAAGAAAATATGTCCTTCAACTCCACAAGAAAGAGAACGAATGAATAAGATTCTATATGCTTCAGCTATTAGTTCTATCATGTATGCCATGATATGTACTCGACCAGATGTATCATATGCCTTAAGCATGACAAGTCAATATCAGGTAAACCCTGGTGAAAGTCATTGGGTAGCAGTCAAAAATATCCTTAAGTACTTAAGAAGAATTAAGGATACATTTCTTGTCTATGAAGGCAGAGAAGAGCTTAGTATAAAAGGTTATATTGAATAAAGTTATTGTCATTGTTATTTTCAAATATATGTGTCAATATATAATATAAACTGAGAAACAATAAGGTTCATATAATAATATATGTATTATTATTAAAAGATCCTTATTCAAGTATTATTATGGGTATGGATAATAATAATACGCTTAAGACTAACATGTGATTAATTGATGACAATGAGTTGTCATTGGCATAGAGATGTTAGAATTAATACATGAATATATTATAGAGAATAATATATTAGATTGACCCACTATGAGCATATTTCTTGGATTATTATGTGATGGTCACGATATTGCTCATAGTGACAACTATATGTATGATCCTTAGACTTGAGATTATTACAATATCAATATATATTGTTTTATATTTTGATGTGGTTAAAAGTATCTCGTAATTAGTTACACTATAAAAACTAACATTGGACATATTAAAATATATGTAGTGATATGTGAATGATCAAGATTGGATTTGTCCTTCCTACATAATAGGAAAATATATCAAAGGCCACTCGATTGAGTGTGACTGGAAATGCATGGCCATGCTTGAATACGTTGATATGAGATATCACAAATTATCATTAACAGTAGTCCACTCTAGATATCAAGAAACACTAATAATAAGTTATACAAGTGTGACTATTCCAAGACTTGTGCCTATTAAAGATATAATACATTAAGAAAGTTGGCTACGAACATGATACATCGAATCGTGATCTCTTGTAACTTAGATGACAATGATATATTGCTAGATGTCACTCATTGTTTATAATATTATAATTGTTCTAATATTATTACTAATGTTACACTGAGCCTACACGGTCACACCTAATGGTTGAAAAGGAGCATATATATATATATATATATATATGTATAACTAGTTTATATTTAATTCCGAATTTTAAACAAAGGATATATATAATTAAAGTAATTATATCCCCTTTTAAATTCGAATTAAATATAGATTCCGAAATTTAAGGAAATAATTAAAGTAATTAATTCCTATAAACAAATTCGGAATAAAACTCTTATACCTAAGGTTACACCTATATAAAGTTTTTATTTGGTCTAGCAGCCACACATCAAAGAATTTCGAATTCCAAACCCTAAAATCACGAAAAATAGTTTTTCGAGATTTGCTCTCTCAACCGGGTGAACTAAGTAGAGGCCGAGACGATATTCTTGGAGGCTAAAGATTCAATTTTGAACGATCGTAACTGTAGTAGATCTCCTAGTTGTTTTTTCTGTTTATCAAGGAACCCAATATAAGTAACCACATCTCTTCCTCTCGATTTCGGATTAAACGTTCATAGATCACTGGAAAGACCGTCATAATTTTGTTCCGTTATGCCATATGGTGTGAACTGAAGCTTAAGATTGGCTCAAAATTTATGCAAACGAAGGTAAAACAAGACAATACTTAAAATGGTGCTCAAAAGATTCTCAATGAAAACAAGCTTCATTCTTTCTCCTACACTCACTAGAATGCTACTTCTTGAAAAAATAACATTGTGGCAACACATGGGTGCTAGTGGAACCACCACCACTAGCAGTCATAACAACAGAAGCTGCTGGTCTAGCCCGAGAATAACTTTGGTACTCAAATTTATATTTTTCCCTCTTCCTGAACTAATTTCCCTACCTATATTGAACAAATGCAATCAAATGTCTTCTAATTTAGTATGTACCTTGAGATTCTTATTGAATCCTCAAATTCTCGTTATGCTCTACTATTCTAGCTTATCAGGTAATCTAATTATAATCAGTATCATGATGCAAGGCCACCCCAATTTTAATCGGTACCCAAAGTCCTCTAAAAAACCACTCAGATTTCTGCTTCACTATAGTAACCAAACTTAGGACATACTAAAGAACTTACAAAAACTCTATTTCATATTCGTTTATAGACAAATAAATCTATTATAAATTCATGAAGTCCTCTTGTTATTTATTTAGGTATTCAGGTCTCATATAACGATTTTGGAAGGCTTGCCGAAAAAATTCCCAAGTGATTTGACTAGTGGTAGCAACTCTCTCCTCTCTCTCCCACCAATTCTGAGCTTTCCCCTGAAGTAAGGACACCGTTTCTCTTAGTTTATTATATGCTGGATAATCTATTTCAACAAATAGCTGTTGAAGTTTCTTCAACCAATACTCTGCATCTGTTAGATCTATACCGATTTTACCATCAAACATAGTTATGTCGGTAAATAAAAACTCGATGGAAATGGATTTTCTAACACCCTATGATTGATGAAGGTAACGAAACAACTCTCTTTTAATAGTAACATAATCCAAGTCCACTGACTCATCGTCTCCCGAGATATACTAACCCTCACTTTGTGCCAGTTGATCAACTTTAGCCTAATGTGCTTTAGTTTGATTTCCAGAATGTTCTTTTCATCCTATATTATGTGTCATATTCTGATCCTATAGTAGATTTATAGGGGGCAAGGCATCATGAGAAAAAAATAAGAGAACGATCTCGACCACGACCTCTCCTGGTCGCAAGTTGTGTACTCCTACATGGTGGTATAGTAGTTTATCTATAGAAAGATAAACAAAATCTTAAATTAGAACCAATAATTAGAGTATTGATCAAAATATATTTGAAAAGTTCAAATGTAATCTGAAACAGAAATCTTAAGTATCAAATAAGTTTATAAAATCATTTTAAGGTCAAAATCATTTTGGATCTCAAAGTCTAAGGGTTGAATCTGGCTCTAATACCACTAAATATGATCTCTAATTTTAACCTAATTTTTTAGATTAAAAACTTAGGGATCACGTAAGGAAAACTTTTCCATCAAGTTAGGGTTTAAATAAATAGAATACAAAATTTATTAAATCATCAAAGTCAAAAATATCTATAATACTAAAAAACAACGTTTAACACAATACGAAGGTTCAACCCATTTTCAAAATAAATTTTAAAATCTTGAAATTCGACTAAACGTCCAATATATAGACTCCAATATTTCTTACAGATTAATAATAATCCGATGTAAAAACATCAAATCCGAAAATTTTTCAAAACCTTCAACATCATCTGAAGAGTAAGTTCCCCTGAACCACTCTAATTCTAACATCACTAATTTTCAAATCATCTCCCTAAAACTCAAAAATTATAAAAAGGTCACTAAAAGTCTATTAGGTTTTACTCTAAAAATATCCAAATAATTAGGGTTACGAATTAGGGATTCCATGAAATTAAGATTTGAATTGGGATAAAATCAGGGTATTACAAATGGAGTGGAGCTTCACGTGGTTGGTATAAGACAAAAGACTTCTGTACGACTATAGTCTATATCTGCAAATAAATAATTTTATTATTTAAGAAAAAAAAGAAATAAACAAGTGAAAAAAATTATAATAAATTTTATTTTAATTAGTAATTAAATCGTTAATAATGATTAAACTTAATAATTGTTAACCATTTTTTAACATTTATATTACAATTAATAAAATTTAATAATGATTATAATAATTAATCGAATATTTAAACTAAACGCTACTATTAAGTTACTATTAAGACCCCTAATTTTCATCACTTTTATTATTTGTTCCGATGAGAAGTTAAATATGTAAAAATAACTGTTAAATTAATTAATTGATTAATATAGCAACCCTTCCTTTAAAAAACTTAGGTTGATAAAAGGTTACTAATGAAAGAGTAAAAATTTAGGGATTGAAATTGGAAATTAGGAATTTCAAAAATGAAAGTGAAATTAGGGTTTGAAAAAGACCTAAAAAGGAAATTAAAAATTAGGTTTAAAAGGAATGAAATTAGGGATTTTAAAAGTGAAATTGAAAAATAGGATTTTAGTTAAAAAAATAGGATTTTAAAATTAGGGTTAGGGATTTGAACTGAAAATTGAGAATTTTGATTCGAAAAAGTGGAATTGAAAAAGGGTTCTAAAAACAGGTTGGAAAATAATTAAAAAATGGTTGGAGTCGTCATCGGACACGGGGAAACTAGAGATTTGAAATTTGAAGGTTTCTGGAGTTGGTTACGGTTTAAAAACAGGGTTAGCATTTCCAAACCGCCCAAAATTGGCACATTTGACAAAAATTATCGCTTAATTAATTTTGGAATTTCCGATTTGAAGTGGTGTTAAATCGATTATTTATTTAGAAATTCGGGTATACTTTAACGCCTCTTTACTCGAAGATAAACGCATACACCGTCACCATTACATTTGGTGTCAGGCCCGCTACGACCTAGTAAAATATTAATTAATTCATTAATTAGGGGGATTGATTGTGAATTTAAACTATAAAAAAATAAAGTATGCAATAAAATATATATATATATATGATACATGAAAATAAGTAAATAAATGAAGAAGGAAACAAATAAATGAATAAAATAACATGTGCAACATATGACCAAATCAACAATATGAAATCGAATATAAAACAAATATGCACCTACATTAAATGCAAACACGGACTTATGCACAAGAATATCATGAGACAAGACTTGAAAGAGGTCAAACAATGATAGATTAATCTACTGTAATCTATTGGAAAAACATGAATTAAGTGTACCTAATAACATGATGCATGTTGTTAGACATTACCGCATAAAATGTCATATTACGTGGGGTTCTCTTCATTATTTTATTGGACTAAAAGTGCAAGACACATGGGAATAATATACATGTAATATTAAATAGAAAACACATAGCATAATAAAAAACAAATACAAAGGCATGCCTAAAGAGGACAAACATGAGATGAGGAACATGGACAATGGAAAGAGCATGATTGCAAATAATAAAAAAAATATGGACAAATAAATAAATGAAAAAAGAAACAAAACGAATGAATAAATAAAATACAAGCAGAATAGTCATGAAAAAAAAATGGAACATGGTGTAATACAATAAATAAAGCTTTCATATTAATCGAACGTAAAGAAATTCCTATGTATGCTGGAGATGAATTAAAATAAAAAAAAAATAAAATAAAGGTTTAAATCAGAAGAAAGTTCATCAGAAATCAGTGGCAAAAATAATAAAAAGTGGATAGAGCATTAATTCGAATAACAGTAAAAATCAAAACAATTTAGTGACGAAATAGTAAAACATAATAGAAGGATAGGGATCACGGAGCTCATTTGTGAGCGCGAAAGGGTTAGAAAAAAATATAAAAAACACAGAGGGACTCATAAATAATAAGACCTTTTTCGAGATAACCGATTAAAGCCTAAATCAGGAATAAATCAAAATGTTTTGAAAACTTTGAAGGACTGTGGAGAGGGTTTACAATACGCGGAGGGTTTTAAAAAAAATAAAATCGATTTTATAACAAGGGTTAGGTATATAATATACTTTGAAATCAGAAACCCCTCTTTTACTCATTTTTCTCTAAATTGAAAAACCAAACTTTCTTTTCTCTATGAAACAAGATGAACACTACCATGGTGTTTATCATCTGCCCAAAAAGCCTCCATGAAATACATATTCCGATAAATTGTGCACAGAAACAGTGGCCGGCAACTTTAAAACCCAAAAAACTTGTTTCTCCTTTTTTTCTAAACCCTAAAACTCAAAAACAAACTCTATTTTACCAAAATCGGAGGTTGAATCCCTCTTTCCTTTAAAAACAAAACCGAAATGGATGAACATTTCTCAAAACAGAAGGTTTTTAGAAGAAAAAGAAGAGTCGGTTCTTGACTGAGAGTCGAAGCTTCAAACTTTTCCTCTCGACTCACTGTTAACAACCCGAAGGTGTTAGAATTATTGCTAAAATGGGGAGTAGAATGGGTTCGACCAGATCCCGAAATGTAAAATAAAACTAAACCCTAACTTCTATTGCATGCAAAAAAAGAAAAAAAAGATTATCACTAAAATTTTTGGTTTTCTATTGATTCAAGTGGTGGTTCCCGAATGGTCTTACAATTGTTGTTGCTTTCGGTTCTTATAACCGGTTACAAGAGAAACGAAAAGGAAAAGTAATCCCCTAAAAATCTCTATTGGTTATGATATTTGCTTTGTTTGTATTCATGTGAGCCTCTGAAAATCTCTGAAAAATGTTTGTTGGCTTGCCCCGAAATCCCTTCTGATTTCTGCGTTTTTGATCTTGATGTTTTTACAAAATTTCTTTGGAATTTCTTTTTGGTTGTGATATCTTGTTGCTTTTTTGTTTGTTTGTTGCGTGCTTGTACATCGGAGAGAAGCGGGACCAACGAAGGCTCTATGGGGAGGTCGACTTGGAAGATCGGGAGATGGAGGGACCATTGGATCTGTCGAGCCGCGTCCATAACTCACAAGCCACCCGTGGGTAGTTGTTCAGTCGCGCGTGGGAAGTTGTTGAGCCGCACGTGTTCATCACGCGACATTCGAACGGACACTCCTCCCTCCAATATGGACTGTCAGATCTAACTCAGATCTGACTGTGGGAAATGGGTTGCGCAAGAGAGGAAAGATGTAAAGGGTTAGGGTTTCTTTGTTATTACCTGGGTTGGGCTCAAAATGGGCTATTGTAATAGAACAAAGTTGGGCTTGTAGTTTAATTTTTAATTTGAGCTGAATGTTAATAAGTGGGTTTGTATTATTGTTGGACCCTTTAATTAATTGGATCATTAATAAAATGGATTTTTATTTATGGATTTTTATTTAATACTTGTTATCATCATCATCATCATAGTAAAAAAGATAATAATAATAATAATAATAATAATAATAATAATAATAACAATAAAATTAAAAATAGAAATAAATAAATATAAAATAACATCATATATAATATTTTTGTATTTTTTAATTTAAATATGTAATAAAAATTAATAATAATATAAAATTATTAATAGTAAAGACAAAAAAGGAAGGGAAGAAAATAATTATTCATATAAAGGATTAAAAATAAAAATGGGAAAATAATATTTTTTGACTTTTGTTTTAAATAAAACAAATATAATAATAAATAGGATAAACTACATAAATGGTCCCTCAACTATACCTCAGTTCTTTTTTATATCCCTCAACTATGAAAAGTTACAAATTGGTCCACTAACTATCTTTTTTGTCACAAACTGGTCCACTGCCGTTAAAAAAGTAACGGGAGTCTTACGTGGACGTTAAAATATCGAGCCAGCAGCCTATGTGGCATCTCATCCCATTCCCTTTAATCCCAAAACTCTAAAGAATTGAGTTTAGGGTTCTTTATTTTACAAATCCCTAAAATTTTCTTCTCCTTAAATTTTTTATTTAAATTTCTTTGAATGAAGATGGAGTCTTTAAGGGAGATTCCGAAATGTGCTTGTGGATTGAATGTTGATCTTAGAACATCATGGAGCAATGCTAACCCAGGTAGGAGATTTTTCGACTGCTCTAAGTATGGTGTTGGTCGTAATTGTCATTTTTCCTGGCTATATGTTTACTGATCTTATGATTTATTGTTTAGTTCATGAAAGTAAAATTTACTTTGTCTATGTGTCTTGCTCTATGTTTTTTTATCTTATGGTTGTTGATGTAAAAATTTCAGAATCAGACTATGCGTTTGGAAGTAAAAGCTTACTTTTGTAATGGATCTTTTTGTTGAAGTAATGAAATTGATATTTTGGAATTTATGGTTGTTGTTTACTGATCTTATGGTTCTATGACATTATATAATTGAACAAAATAAAATACTATTGAAAAAATACAGTGAACAAAATATAATGTCATATAATACTTCTTTAAATACTGTTTCATGGTTCAACAATGAACAAGCTGCCATGATATTACAAATGATAATTCCGATGAACAGTAAACATACAAAATAGATTTTTGTTAATTCAAGTTAAGTAGCACAGAGTTTCATGAGATTACAAAACAATACAGAATCAGTTTTATGTCACTAGTGCACCCTATTGTTTGTTACATTGCTTGCGGTTGTGTCTGAGGTTGTACCAATGAACAAATTGGACTTCCTGGATTCTTGTAGAGTTGCAGGTGGTTTCTTCCTCTTTATAGGCAGTTTCTTCCTCTGTGGATATGATTCTGGAATATTCCTTGTCCTAGGTTGTGGGCTACAAGTGGTTCTGTCTGAGATTATTGAGTTGTTTGAGATTCTTGAGTTGGATGGTAATGGTGATCCTTGGAAGGTTTTACAGTTGATCATTAACTCTTTGATATAGGACCCTATAAATCAATAATACAACAATTATAATATAATAAAAGTTTAAAAATAATAATAATGAAGATGTAATTTGTAAGTTATATTACCCTTTAAATATTTTTTTTATTTTCACCAACTTCTCCTTTGCATATCCTCATGTTATGACCAGGTTTACCATATTTAGTGCATTTAAATTTTACATATTTTTTGCTCAACCTTGTGGAATTAGTGGCAGGCTCGTCAGCTTCTTTTTTCTGGATTTGTGATGTCTTCCTGGTGGCCTTCTCAATATTGGTGGTCATATAGGTGGACAACCTTCTTGAGGAGTCCACTGATTTGGTCCTCTAATTGGATTGAAGAGCTTTGAATATATCATTTCTTGTGTTTTTTTTTATTATAGAATTCATCAACATATGCTTCAGGCCTAACATCAGTCAAGAACACCACTGAGACAACATGGTGGCAAGGGATACCAGTTGTCTCCCATCTCCTACATGTACAAGTTAAAACTTGCATGTTGACAACATGTTGGTTACCATATCCATATTCAACTTGGTATTATTGACCACCAGCATTTTTAGGCTAGCACCTACATGTCAGATATATTAGAATGTTTAGAAGATAAAAAATTTAAACATATTACTCTAATTTTGATTTACCTATTTGAAAGCTCAATCATGATGTCCAATTTCTTATGTATTTTGGGACAAAGAGGCCTAACATATTTCTCAATCGCTGATTATTTTTTGTCTATCCTTTGTATGATCTTAGTTCTTATAGTTTTCATCATGGTAAGGATAGGCTTGTCTCTTGCTTCTAGTATAAACTACCAAAAAATATATAAAAACTTAGTGTGAAATAAGATGGTAGCTTATTGAAATATGGTAAGAATAGGCTTCTACCTTGTTGAAACATTCACAAAGATTGTTCAATAACATATCAGTCTTGCTTTTGTTTGTGAAATAAGCTTTACACCATTGCTCAAGATTGATCTTGATTAACCAATCATAAGACTTTGATGAGATAGATTTAATTTCTTGCAATGTGTCCTTGAAATCTTTGACAGTGGTTGATCTTGCAGCTTTCCAAAAAAGATCCTTCAGCTGTTTCCCTTTATTAAAATCGTCTGACTTGAAATTGGTGTATATATGTCTAACACATGTCCTGTATTGAGAACGTGGAAACAATTCTACTATTGCATCCACTAAGCCCTACAAACATATACAATATTTGTTAGATATGAGAAATATATAACAAAATAATTGATAAGAGTTATACTTTACAAAAATTATCTTTTGTCTGTCATACATAAAAGACATATGATAGGAGTTGACAATGTCTAAATCATTCTTCAAAATATCTAAGAACCATGCCCAAGATTCACCATACTCACTTTCAACACATGCATATGCAATAGGATATATGTAGTCATAGCATCTATTCCAACTGCTGCCAATATATGTCCTCCATAATACCCCTTCAAGTGACATCCATCAAGGTTAATTATTGGTCTACAACCTGTTTTAAATCCATCTTTTCATGCTTGTAGGCATATATAAATCCTCTGAAAAAGGCATTCATTCAAATAGCAAATGATAGTAATCCCCTCATTGGTCTATCTTAGCTCAGCAAGATAATCATAAATCTTTCCATATTGTTGCTTCTGACTTCCCATTATTTGTTCAAGTGCATAATCTCTAGCTCTTACACATTTAGTCAGAGACACATGAGCCTGATGATCTTTGTAAACTTCTTTCATTAAATATGTGGGTGGATAATTGGAATCTACCACAAATTTATGAAAATATTCTCTTGCAATCCATTTAGATGTTACATATTTGTTTTTAAGGTCTCTTACACATCTATATTGAGGAATATATGTCTTAACTTGCCATGATGTCTCTAATGGGTCACTTGGATTTTTGGGAGAAGCTCTTATTCTCCATGGGCAACCTTGTTTACATGCTGCCACCAACCTTTTCTTATTAGTCACCGTCCATTCTACTCCCAATTCCTAAATTAGATAACCTTATACCAGAGTACTCTCTCTCAACCTCATTGACCACATTCTTAGTACATCTTTCCTCTTTCACATCACCAACATCATTATCAGACTCAATAAATGAAGAATCAGACTTATCAGTTTCAACAAACACAGAATCAGAATCTGCATCAGAATGAACATCTACATTCTCAGTTTGCTCTAAATTTGGTTCCTCTCTAGTTTCATACTCAGCAGTTTCAGGTTCATCCATCAAGTCATCTTCATCTAACCCTAAGTCAAGTTCATCCTCATTAGGTCCTGCTTGTCCTGATTCAATACCATAATTACTGGATTTCTCAACTATATACACATCTAGGTAATGATCCCTAGGCATATTGTTTAACAAACTGATGACATCTTGATTAGCTTTTAAATCCCTAATGATTTCCCTAGTTAGGTTATCTTCTTGTTTTTTCCAGTATAACATAACTGGACACCTATAACCTAAGATGTAAACCATATTAGCAAACTCAAGCATGTTCATCATATCAATTTTACACCAATCATAATGAGCAACAAATTTTCCAGTATATCTAAAGACAGGATCTTCAACAAAAACACCACCATGGTGCAAAACTGTTGTGCATAAGTCTGAATGTATTTCTGTGATAAAATCAAGTAAACATTCATACTATATTAAAAAGTGGATAAATTCAAGTTCACACATAACATATTAAAGTAAAGTAAAGATAAAAGTACATACCACCTAACATAGAACACATTAAAAAAACATCAAAACTATAAACATTCACACAATTCAAGGTCACCATTTCGGATATTAAAGTATTTTTTTTTGTCATCGAGGCAATCAAACAGTGATTCAAGTGTAAAAAGCTTTATTTACAAACCTTAAGAAAATTTCTATACTACAAGATTCATATTTGGGGAAAATTTTAATCGAAGAGACTATAACTAATCACCACAAATAATCAAATTAAAAAGTTAAAAAATTTAACCCAACACTTAACATCATTCATGAAAAAAATAAAAAAAAGTCCAAGAACATACCGTAGCGAACGTCTGGTCCTTCTTCTCTCGAACGAAGTTGGCGATCCGATATCTTAATCAGAAAAACCCACTAACATAATCAACAAATGAACCAAGATTCGTCCTTAATCGATCAGATTGATGAAGAATTTTCTGACAGTAATTCTTGTGAGATTTTTAATTTAGGGTTATAATGGATTTGGGAACAAAACAAATTAAGCTTAATTGTTAAATCAAAACGGTGAGTTTGGGAATTCAAGAGATTGGGATGCCACATGGGCTGCTGACTCGGTATTTTAACATCCACGTAAGACTCTCGTTACTTTTTTAACGGCAGTGGACCACTTTGTGACAAAAAAGATAGTCAGTAGACCAATTTATAACTTTTCATAATCGAGGAATATAAAAAAGAACTGAGGTATAGTCGGGAGACCATTTATGTAGTTTACCCTAATAAATATTTAAAATGACAATGAAGAGAAAAAAGAAAGATTAAAAAAGTAAATAATATGATTTATTTAATATAAAGTGTGATTATAATAATAAATAAATAATAATAAAAATAATAATGTTAACGCTTTAAAAAGCGTATATTTTTTACCCTTTTACTTAAGGTTTTGTTTGGTTTCAAGTTCATTTGCATTGTATTTCATCGCATTTAGCTGCATTTTATGTGCATTTGCATTTAGTCTAGGTTTTTATTTTATTTTCTTTTTAAAAGATGCTGATTTGAAGGGTATGTTGTTGGTTATGCTGTGTAGATGCTGAAGCAAAGTTGAAAGAGTGGAAGACATGCCGTAGCATATTTCTCAAGTGTTTGATCGGACTTCAAGGATGCTACAGCATTATGGGCGGACAAAACAGAACGGAAGAAAGGACACACCTACAGCCCACTGTCTCCATGCGTTTTCTAGGCCAGCTGTACCCCCTCTGCAAATTCTGTAGACGTCGCACCGCCCCTGCACCCTGCCACACTTTTCTGCGACATTGCACCACCCCTTGCAAACCTGCCACAGTCCCCTGTAGACCAGACATTTCTGCCACCTGCTGCAGCAAATATCAGGGGATATTCCCTTGGCACCTTTAGGGCACCAAACCCTAAAAGCCTCCTATAAATACAAGGGTAAGCCTCCTTCAACAAGAGAACCTAGTTGGATTTTTTAGAGCAAGAAAAAAAGAAAAATCAGTAGCTTAGGGGGCATAAAGAAGTGAGCCTTAAGGAAGCAAGAGAGAGAAAAAAGAAGAAAGGAGGCCACTTTCAGTCGTCTTCAACCTCTAGTCAAGCCACCATTGTAGGAGAGCTTCAAGCAAGGGATTTACGCGACTTCGGGAGGAGCGGCAAGCTAGGAAGTGTCACAATACAAGCATTTGAGACTTCCTTCCTCTTCACTTTGTTTACCTCTTTTCTAATTCGATGAATATGTATTTCAAAGGATGAAAGTTGAATAGTTTTCATTCCTAGCCATGAACTAAACTAGTATGGCTAAGGCTTGTTTTGGATGATTTTAATCTATTTTTAATGGATATTTTACTGTTTCCAGTTTATTAAGTGTTTTGTTCAAGCATGCTAACACTTTTCACTCTAAACCTAGGTTTGTAAGAGCACCGGGAGGTAGCCATAGCTCAAAGGGTTTGGGAAGCTTAGATCTAGGGATAGGCAAAGCTAGACCAACTTGAACAATGGGGTTGCTATGGGAGCAAAATCCTAACTTGCCTTAGGGATAAGGTAGAGTTTTAACGACTAAAAGGGGTAGCACTTTATCAACATTAGGAGTGTTAGGGTTGAGACTGTGAGTTAATGCCTTAGCATTTTCGAGTGTTAGGCGTTCTGACTAGGGATAGTGGAGGCATTTTCAGTAAACTCTGTCGAGCACTAGTAAATCAGGGGACAATCCAGGAGAGCAGTGAAGTCATGCCATAGCAAGCCTAGCCTGTCTTAAGCTTGAATATCTTTTTCAGTGTTGTGTTTGTGCAACTTTATTTATTTCTCCAACATCTGTTTATTGCTACTGCATTTTCGTGACATCCTTTGCTTTGTTCCAGCATATTTGGTGACATTTCTATTTTGCTAAAGCATTTTTGGTGACACTTGCAGATTTGTTTTAGCATATGACTTTATAAAAGATTATTTTTGGTAACTATTTTTGAATTGACCTACCCAATCCTCGTGGGAACGATCTCACTCACACGCTTTATTACTTGTTCGATGTGTATACTTGCACACTCTTGCATGCAAATCACAATCATATTTTAAGCGCGTGCAAACCACAACAAATAACAAAAGGTAATAATAAAAAATAATAATAAATATGAAATTTAAATACAAAAATAAATAAATATAATAACATTATATATACTATTTTTGGATTTTTAATTTGAATATGGAATAATAATTCATAATGATAGTAAACAAAAAAAATATCGTAAAATAGGGAAAACTTATAATATTTTTATTTTTGTAGCATAATATTATAATTAGTATTCACAACCTAATATATTTTTTAGTTTTTGGTTTTAAATAACATATATAATAACTAGAGCCATAATAAAAACAAAATAAACAAAAGCTAAATAATATTGTAATAAAAAAATAACACTAGATAGTAATAAATATTAAATAATAATAAAATCAAAAAAGAATAAATAGAATATACAAACAAAAAGAGTAATATAATATTTTTAAATTCTTTAAAAGAAAATAGTAACATATAGTAATATATATTTATAAAGTCTAAGAAAAATATAAAATAGATGTCAATTAACATGTATACTAATATAATGTTTTTTTTAATTTTTATCATGTTTTTATAATAAAACAAAATTAAAACTCATTATTACTTTTTTTGCCTTTTTGATTTTTTGTTGTTGACGCCAAAATTAACCTCAACCCATTATTTAAGACAAAAATAAAATAAAAAATAAAATGAGTTTATCTTAGACAAAATTAATGATTACAATTAATAGTATAATTTACGAAGACAGATCCTTTGAAGGATCAGTGGAGCTACGACCCCAAGAATTTTAGAAAATTCAAAATTTTCCAATAAAATTTTTAAAAAATAAATTTGACCTCTCAAGTTTTAAAAAAAATCCATATTAAGCTTTAGAATTTTGAATAATTTTAAGTAAATTTCCTCTATTTCTAATTTTTTGGTTAAAACTTTTAACTAATGAAAATTTTCATTTAAATCACTATTTTTAAAAAATTTATATTATCACCTTAAATTTTTATTACAAGTTCCGCGACTAACAATTTATATAACAACCAATAGCAAGCCAATCTACATAACAAATCATTGATAGTACAAGTGAAGAAACCAAAAAAAATTAAAATATATATATCCAAACTTAAAATATAAATAAATAGCTTCAGTTTCCCTTCTAAATTTAAATTTAGCTACATCTCATACATATACACAAATACTATAACTTTATCTAACCACCCTTACTCACCCAATTTAATACCCCCTCCCAACCATTAGCTCACCCAATTAATTATCCATATTTACAACAATTTATTTTAAGATTCACCCAATACAACTAACCACATTAGCTAACTTGCATTCCTCATGCTGCCCTTGTCCCCCAGCCAACATGCTAGGTAGTATGCCAGACTACACAATTCAAGTTTAATTTTTGCTGTAACTTTTGTAACAGATAGGATATAAATATTTTTTTTGAATTAGTTAAATAGTGATTACAGTAGTATTTGTTATAAAATATAATATCTATCATTTGGCATTGATCGCTCAATAATTCTATTGACATTACAGGTGCTTTAAGCCAAGATCTTAAAAAAAAAAAACCGTTCCTTTATCCACTTGGGTTAGAGGGCTCATACAAATTAAAAATATTCATTGTTTAAATTAAAATGTAAAATTTTAAAAATAACGTTAATGGAACTATTTATGCCTTAAATAACAAATAAAAGGAAGTTTCATTCAAATTATTTTTTAAATCATTTTTGCTACGAAGTACTCTAATCTTTTAGGTTAACAAAATTATTATTATTATTATATATATGTTGTGAATAAAGTAAAGAATAAGAATAAAATAGGAGAATAAAGATGAGAGACAAAAGAGAGAGATTTGTATTATATTCTCAAAGTAGGATTTTTTGTACAATGATTTGTCTAAAAGTCTATATTTATAGGCATAAGATGGAAATCCTAATTCCAATGGGTATTAAACCTAATAATAAAGCCAATTAAAGTTTAACTTAACATATGGATATCCACCATGAATAAAGATATTTATAACACTCCCTCTTGGATATCCATGAAGATAATGTGCCTCGTTAAAACCTTACTAAGATAAAAACCATGTGGGAAAAAATCGTAGTGAAGGAAAAAGAGTACACACATCTTTGATAGGCATAACATGTTGCCTCATTAAAAACTTTACCAAGAAAACCCATTGGGACAAAACTTCGGTTAAGAGAAAAGAAGTACAACGCGTATTTACTACTCCTCATGAAAATATCACATAAGATCTTTGAATCTTCATAATTCAATATTGAATACATCTTCAAATGTTGAGGTAGATTATGCACTAGTGGATAAATCTTCCAAATTATTGCTTGAAAAGAATCGCGGATACTATTCTTATGAAGATCATGAGGGATGAAACTTGAAAGAAATATATTTTGTTTTGTCCTATTTGATATATCTACTTTGAGATATAAATTTTGCATTATCTCTACACAAGATAGCTTGCATCTTATCTTGTTAAAGTAATTCACATATCTTCAGGATATGTTTAGCCAAACATATATTTCGGCTTTGCCTCATGCATAACAATTATTTAAAGGCAATGATCTCGTAGCACTTTAATAATATTTCTAGACAAGCTAAGATATGATGTTTATAGATCAAATAATGTATATATTGTGCTTTTAGACCAAGAATATCATTACTCCTTTCTTGAGGCAAAAACAATCTTTATTTACATTAAGAGACCTAGCAACCATAAGGTTGATCAATGAATATGTGTTATGCATGTAAAGTCTCTTTCAACATTTTTCTGTATGTCGATTGATGCACAAGGATTTAAGGAGATCTCTTCACGAGTCTCAAAGATATTCAAATCATCGACATACACAACAATAAAAATTTAGAGCTAAACCTCTTAATAAAAATATTCGGGGAAATTAAACAATTCATATAACATTATGCTAATAAGTATTCAATGAGGCGATTATATCAAATACGCCTAAATTGTTTCAATCCATAAAAGATATATTCAATATGATTGAATAATATTCTCAAGAATTTGAATTAATAGCTTATGGCAATCTAAATCTTTTCGAAAGTTTCATGTAAATATTACTATCAAGAGGCCCATTAAAATAGGATGTAACATCCATTAGGCAAAAACTGAGGAATTTTATTTATTGTCAGACTGATCAAAATCTAAAAGTAGTTGCATAATACAAAAAGATTCTCAGCACAAAATTAAACCTTGAAGCACATCTCTAACTAGACCCTAAAAAAACATCTGGCCACGACTTATCACTGATCAACTTAAACAAGGTAGAGTCCCGCTCATAGCTCCACCGTTTTACTAGGTCTCCATATAGATTAATCGAACATTTTTCCCACGTAAATCCTCAAAAACCCTGTCTTACCCCCACAAAACAAACTCCCATCGCCAGCATCCTTATGTAAGCCAAGTCATCCCCGATAAATAACATTCCATAAAACATACCATACAAGAAACTTACCAACTTTGTGTCAATACCCAACATTATACTCATATCGACGATAATACCTTCAACTTAAGGTTTAGCCACCTTAATAAACTCAACAACATGTTTCAAACTTTAAGATCCACACACCTTTAAGTGCCTTGACACTTAACTCAAAACTCTTTTCCAATATCAACTCATCGACAAACCAACTCTTACCTCAATTGAACTACAACAAAATCCAAGCTTTTAGAACTATTCCTTCCATCCGTTCTAACATCTCTTATTTTACAACCTTGCCAAAGAAGTAACCATATTGGTGAAATATCCACAAACATGAACCCACCGAACACAAATCCCTCACAACACTTTTTGATAAAAGCAAGCCCACAAGACCGAACAACTGATACAAACCATAAACTATCCAACAGTCCTCGATATACCACTTCAAACATCATCACAATCTAACTTTAGTCGATGTATATCCAACTTAACACCTTATAAACCCAACATATACATTTTTCTCCTTTATAGTACAACCAAACCTCTCAAGGTCACAACAATCCATGATTCAAACCCATGATACCACAATACTCATACCAATATACATCTCATATTTTGCTTTCCATCTTAACCCCAATATTCCTAACGGAAAAAAATACCAGATCGGTTACAACCCCCGATCTAACCGCATACTAACCATACTATAAAGAATTCCATATAATTATTTTTTTCACCAACATGACAATAAAACATCTTTTCCAAAAAATAATTTCACATTACTCAGGAAAAACACCAACCCGCCTTACTCTACATAACATGCTGCAACCTTCTTACACCCTCCAAACCCTAACTAGAAAGAATCTGCAAAACTCAGCCTTACCTTAGCAATGACCAACTCAAACTAACCATAACTCAGGGTATTTTCCTCGGTTTTAAACATTCACAACTCTGAGCTCAATCACTCATTCCTCATCCAAGACTACTCCCTAACCAAAAAGGATAGTTTGCCCACTACAAATCCAGCTCAACACCAAAAGAAAACCCTTTTAACCTTTTTTTTTTACACCTACACCCTAAAAGGACCAACCACACCCCACTTACATCTTTAAGGAGCTACTCGCAAGTGTGAACAAATGTATGTATGATTTCTTGTAGATCCTCATAAATACCTATACAAGTGCATGTGCATGTAAATGCAATTTCTAATGTCATTCTCAATAATGTATGCATGTCCTACACTATCTATAGATATATACATATATGTACTCTTACTCTATGTATGGTTATTGTTCACACTTACAAATAACATCCTCAATTCCCACAATATCAACTACTAACTCGCTAACCACTCCCAAGTCAGATTAGCAACGGCCGTACCTGCTTCAGCAGACTGAAATACACCCGAAAGAACGATGCAACACCCTAAACTGACCTCTCTGCATAACCGGAGGCACACTCATGGAGGAGGAAGAAGAAATTACTCTTCTCTAGCATTCGTTTCATCCTTAATCTTGACCATCAATGTTCATACCAACACTAGGTCGTGACTTACGTCTCAGAAGCATATTCTAAAAACTTTATAGATGAAATTAAACATATAGTATCAGTACAAATTAGAATTACATTCAGGCAAGATCCAAGGGAAAAACTGTAAAGCACCTGAAAATGTATTGGCATTGGCAATGTGTAACCGATAATCCTTTTTAACCATCATCATTCAAGTACAACCATCATGTGTAGATATTCAACAAGTTAACATCACATCATGCTCAATCACACACATTTAGCAAAAAAACCACTCACTTAGCAAATCGACTACACACTTTATTAACCTGGCTCTGATACCACCCAATGTAACCCCCTTAGCCTGGCCTAGACGGAACCGGCACTAATGGGTTACACGGGGAATATCAAACCAAACCCGCGAAGGTCCGATTCGATAAACAACCCTAAAATCGATATATATTTTTTCTTCTAAGTGCATAATTATATTCCTACATATCAAGGTCTCATACAAAGTATTAACAGAAATAATCCGATCATAAACAAGCATTCAATTAAACACATAAGTAGATTAAGGACTAAAACGTAAATCCTTTAAATTATAATGAAAAAAGTAGAAACTCGTTTCATCAAAGTTCAATTGGACATACAAATATCATTCACGGTATTTTTCAAGTCAAACGGAGCATTCTAACATCATCAATTGCATGTTTCACTAATTTAGGGACCAAAATGTAAATCTGTTAAATTATAAGGACTTTATTCAAATTAAGTTATCCATCTTGAATTTAAATCAACTTTATGCATCCATGTGAAATTCCAGCTCAAAATAACATCTGTAGATACCTTAATTGAACAAAGAAAGATATCCGGGACTAAAATATAATTTCCAGCAACTATCAATTTCTGGCAGCCAAAGGTTTCGAAACCTTTCATAAAGATTTCAAAACTTTATGTAAAAGGTTTCGAAACTTCCCTAAAGGTTTCAAAACTTTTCGCGTCTAATAACTTTCCAGAATCGAAATTGCCTGCAAGGTTTGGAAACCTTCCTGAAGGTTTCGAAACTGTTTGGCAAAGGTTTAGAAACCTTCACTAAGGTTTCAAAAATTTGGGTCTGAAACCTAAAAGTTCCGTCACACTAAGTGAATATTATCGACTCAATACACAACCGTTAATCACCCATAACTACATGCATAATTTATAATCATAAATAACAACATATAACACACCAACATTAACATCAAGAACCTCAAATAACCTATAGGCATGCTTCCTAAAATATGGTTGGAAACAAGGATGTTCATGCTTGTGCAAGTGTGCATGCTTTCTTTGATAAGGTCTAAAATAAAGAACAATCATGTATACTCATACTTTAGGCAATCCAAAATATTATTACATTCCAACAACAATAGCTCAAGCAAAATATAATCTCTTTACAAGTCTAAAACCAACTAGTACACTCACTCTACTATGGGATTGGTTTACACATTGTCAAGCCCCAATTTATTTTTCAAAAGATACCAAAAACTATGTAGCTTTTCCCCTTGGTGCTCTTGCTCCAAATGCAGCCCAAAGATGTCTCTATTGCTCTGCAAAGATGAAAGAAGAGCTTAAGTACAATATGCTTAGTGAGAAAGCTCCAACAAAATCATCTATGCATCAACTTAAAACCATATTTAAACCATAGTTTGCAATGCATCATTAAAAACATGCATGCTTAACATTCCACGTTCATGTCTATAATATCAAATCACTTTCTTGAGTATGTTCAACATTACCAAAACAATTCATGAATGATGCATAATGTTCTCTTTAAACTCATGTATGCATATTGGCTTTCTAGTGATCACTTATTGTGAACCTTAAGTTCACCAAATACACGGATCCATTTCTAGAGACCATTAGTCTCGTTATGACACGAAGTCACCATTGACATGACATAAAATCACCATTGACATGATACAAAGTCACCATTAACATTACATAAAGTCACCATTATAGCACTACCACATACGGTTGGACACAGTCATCCTTGTTACGTGTAGGCGGCTCTACCACGCACGATTAGACACAAAGTCACCCTTGTTACGTGTAGGCAATATTGTTTATTCTCAATAATGTTTTTAGTTCACTCAAGACAATCCTAATGACATATCATCCGTATTTGAATCTAAAGTTAGTGTCACTAAGTCAATATCATAATCAAATGTGCATGATAATTTGTTGCTCGTAATGCATGCATAATATGTTCACAAATGAACCAAATATCATACCCAACGGCACCATCAATTTCAAGGCAAATAACCACATAATATTCCAATTCATTTTCAGCTCATAATGCATCCATAATGTGCTCAACAAATGAATCGAAAGTCATGCCCAATGGCACCTTTAATTTGAAGGCAAATAACCAAATATATTCCAAATTCATTTTTCATGTTTACCTAACCATGGATGCATTTCCAAAAATCTCATTGAGTTATCGTCATAGATGCCTTTACCGAAAATAGCCGAAACTCATGATAATGTATCAAAATCATTTACTTTACTTACTATTGAACTATGGAAAGTTTTCACACTATTCCATAGCCTCCAAAACAGAACCGAGTCAATGTGATTCGCTTTAAGTCCGAAAACACTCACCGACAAGCAAAACGAGCCCTCGTCGATGCTCCGATGGCAACGCCAATACACCAGCCACTTAAGCACCTTCTTGCACTACCTCTAAATATTAAAAATAGATCATATTCACATCATAACATGCTCAAACCAGCAGCCACATCAAACCTCCACAAAACTACCGAAAACTTAGCCGAAAAGACCGAAAACTTAGCTGAAACGCATCCGAACAACATCAGCCCAAAACCTAATGATTCTAACATCTAATCCACTTCAATTATGAACCAAAAACACATCCAAACTATGCTTATAACTCCAGCAACATTAAAACACCTAAACAGCACCTAAAATAACTGAAAATCACCTTAAAACAACACCGATTACTTTATTCTAGGATTAAATTAATGTGCCATCAATTCAAGACTCATTTAATCATTTAATTGACATAATAAAATAATTAAATCAACCTAATTACAGCATTAATTGAGATCTAAAAAGATTTCATAAAAATCCTCGTAAAATCATTAGATCTAGAATTAAAAACATGAAATCAAGTTTCACTTAATGATTAGCAAGTTAAAACTTGGGAATTTCAATAAAGAACCTTAGGAAAAGATTAAAATTCAGCAAGTTACCTTTGAGATTTACTCCATCAAAAAGATGAGAAATCTTCTCCTTGATTTCTTGAAAATGGATGTTAATTTTGCAAAATTGATGAATAGGCTTTATAGAGAATGAAAATATGAATAAAATGAAATAAATCTTTTTGAAAGTGATGAAGAAATCATCAAGTAATTGAAGAAATTTGAAGAAGAAGATGGAGAGAAAATCATGAGAGAAAAGATGAGAAAATAAGTGGTTATGAGAGAAAATAAAATTATCATCTTTTTTAAAAATTAATTAAAAATAATTTGGTAGATAAATCATTAATTAAAAATAAATTTTGTTTATGGCCCTCTAAGGATTCTAAGTATAACTTTCTTTCCAATTTAGTCACTAAAAATGCCCATTTTCGAAAATCACCAATTAAACCACCAAATCTTTTTTTAAAATTACAATTTGGTCACTAGTACATAATTAAACTTAATTATAAATCAAATTGAAGTTCAATAACATTCATTTAATTTTAAAATATCATTTTAATATTTCTAAACCATTTCCCAAAATTATTACTTGTCCGATTAGAATATTATTATTTTAATTTTCCCAAAATAACGAACCGAAAAACTCGATTCGATCCGAATCAAATTCCCTAAACCATCACTCAAACTACTAACCCCAAAATCGAGATGCTATAGACATGACATAATCTATTGAGATCTCTTTATTATCAGGTATCTGAGTTATGTCAATATCTCTGTTGGAGACCTTTTAATCTCTTCTTGAGATTTCATAATTCAATGATTCCTCGATTAGACCATCATAAGATATAGATCCTTTTTTTATCGAGAATTTTTTTATCTTTGGAACTTACTTGTCTACCACGCTAAAGGCGTAAGTTAGACTCGTTAGCAGCTAGAGTTTGTTCTTCTAGGACATTAAATTTAATTGGAGCATTCATAGTTGGTATACCTAACTTAGTCACACTTTTAGGGTCAGCAAAATCATCTGTAATTAATTTTCTAAATGAATTATTCTTTGAACTTATAGTTCACATTGTTGAATTTGTGGATCAAACAAAAAATGATAATTTATTCTAACTTTTTTCTTTTTCCAGCTATTTTATTTTCTCCCCCTAATGTCGGGTAAACTGACTCATTAAAATGATAGTTAGTAAATTGAGTTGTAAATAAATTCCCTTATCAGAAGCTCAAGATATTTAAATCTGATATATATTTCCAGCAAAACTCATCTTTGTGCGTTGTGGTGGAACAATTAAAACATATATCGCACACTCAAAAAATCTAAGATAAAAAATATTTAGTTCCTGACCAAAAACCATTTGTAATGGGGAGAACTTATAATAATTTTTTGGTTTGATGCGAATTAGTGATACTAAATGTAAAATGACATGTCATTTATCAAGATTGTTTATCTTTATAAGATAATCTAGAAAATATGCTCATTATTTTATCAACTGATTAAGTAGCCTCGCAAATACCAAGTTGCGGGTTAATAACAAGGATATATATAACCATCTAGTCGATGCATAGATTAAAATCGTAAAATATCTAGATGGACTATAAGAAAGGTGTATGGGTCCATATATATCATATTGTACCCGTTCTAGAAAAATAATAGATTTACACTCTATATCAATTGTTGATGATTGAAAAATCAAATTGTTTTCATAGCAAGCATCACATGAAAATTACCTTGAAAAAATCTTAGTTCTTCAATAAGTGACCATATAAAAGTGTTAATAAATTTTCGCATCATAATTGAACCGCGATGGACTAGGTCATGCCAAATAAAATTATCAGTAGACATCTGGTTTACAATAGCATGAGCTTCAATTTGTATTAATTTTTTTGTAGTACAATATAGCTGATAGTATATGTAACTTTGTCAAAATTTTCTTATTGCCTTGAGTTATACTCGTAATATTGAGATAGTTAGCATCTCTTTGACTAATATTCTTAATATATTTCTACAAATATCTTTAAAACTCAATAAGTCTTTTTGCGGCATTGATGAATATAATGCACTGTAAATATGGAATAAAATTCCATTTGACAATAAAATATTTGCTCAGTCGGAGCCTTATGTGATATTAGTACTTCTAGATATAGTACTCACATTATTCCCTTGAATTTAAAATGTGAAAATATGTATAATCATGCATCTTTTAACATGTGCTTTATTTCATTCACTTCGGGAAATGATAAAATATTAAATATAGCACATTATATCAAATTAGTTATCTATCAAAGATAAACTCTCAAAAGATCTTCCAAAGCATTGATATTTCAGTTGTTTGAGATATAGTACTCATGTTTTCCCTTATATTTAAATGGTGAAATATTTCTTATGCTTAAGTATAGTATGAGTACTTGCACAGTCTATTTGACATAAATAGACACAATTCATTGTAGATTTTATTCCGGAAGTGATAATATTCTTCAAAGAATAAATTAACATAAAATATAAATAAATAATATGTAAAATAAAATAATGATAAATTAACATAAAACGAAAATAAATAATATGTAAAATAAATTAACATAAATAAATATTAAATAAAGTATTTTGGAATTAGTTATAATAGTTGTTAGTCAGTTTTATATTAGTTAGCAGCAGTTAGAGGTTCATATGACTCTTATAAATACATTGTAAATATTGTACATCATATATGATATGAAATACATAAACTTTCATTTTAACATGGTATCAGTTGGGTTTACTTGATCTATTTCTTTTCTTTTGGGCCTGTTTCATCTTCTTTCCTCTCAGGTTCCTATTCTTCTTTTACGTTTTCTTGGTTTCTTGGTTCTGTTTCTCTTTACCATGGATACTCCGGTCATTGATTTCACTCATCCGTTGTATCTTCATCTCTCCGATACTCCGGGCAGTCTTTTGGTCTCTCATCAGCTCATCGGCATTGACAATTACAGCCTTTGGAGTCGCTCGATGCGCCTTGCTTTGTTGGCGAAGCATAAGTTAGGATTTATCAATGGCGATTGTTGCCGGGAAGATTATGCTCAGTCCCTTCATGAACAATGGGATCGCTGCAATGCGATTGTTTTATCGTGGATCCTCAATACTGTCTCACCTGACCTTTCGGCCAGTTTAATTTTTACTCCATCTGCGGTAGGCGTTTGGGACGATTTGAAGGAACATTTCAGCAAGGTGGACGGCTCCAGAATCTATGTTCTTCATCGGGAGATTGCACTTCTTACTCAAGGTGATTCTTCTGTTTCTGCTTATTTCACAAGATTAAAGCTTCTATGGGACGAGTATTGTGCCCTAGTTCCTCTTCCTTCCTGCACTTGTGATAATTCTCACCAGAATTTGCAGCACGTTCATCAGCAACGATTATTTCAATTCTTGATGGGTCTTAATAAGACCTATTCTGCTCTTCGAAGTCAGATTTTAATCATGAAGCCCCTACCGACGGTTAATCAAGCTTATTCTCTCATTGTTCAAGAAGAATCTCAACGTAGCTATCTTTCGGGTATCTCTCCTGTTTCTGATTCTGTCGCTCTTTTTTCTAATTCGTTGGCTCTTCGTCGTTCTCGCTTCGATGGCACATGTGACTATTGCAAGATGAAAGGGCACAAACGTGAACAATGCTACAGATTAATTGGATTTCCATCTGATTTTAAATTCACCAAGAAAAAAGCTCCACCAAATGTTTCTACCGCTTTAATCACTTCCTCTGATGTTTCTGGTGGTTCCTTGGTCACTGCTTCTGCCTCAAATTCGGCTGTATCACCTTCAGTCTTGGCTCTAGTATTTACTACTGAACAATATAATCAACTTTTGGCACTCTTGCAGAAGGATTCTCCTGCTACTGATTCCGCAGCTAACTTTGCAGGTATGGTTTCTTGTGGTTTACCTGCCACTGATTCTATCACCTGGATTTTAGACACGGGTGCAACAGACCATATGGTATTTGATATCCATTGCTTGGTAAATCCGGTTCCATGCTCTTCTCGTTTTGTTCATCTACCCCATGGTAAAACAGTATTTGTTTCACATACTGGCTCTTTTCCGTTCAATTCTAATCATCTTCTTCATAATGTCTTACATGTGCCTCACTTTACTCATAATCTTCTTTCGGTTTCAAAATTATCATCCGAACTCAATTGTGCTATCATTTTCTATCCTGATTTTTGTATTTTTCAAGAACTCTCAACTGGCATGATGAAGGGGATTGGTAGGAGATCAGGAAACTTATATGTTTTTCAGTCTGGTTCGCATTCCTCATTTTTCCCTTCTTTTAATTCGCATTCATCTTGTAATTCACTTGTTTCTCATGTTGATAATTCATCATGTATGTCTTCTGAATCTATTAGCAATAAAAGTGTTCTTTGGCATGCCCGATTGGATCATGCTTCTACTCATGTTATGCATAAAATTCATTTGTTTTCTACTGTCAATTTTAAGATTACTAGTTTGCCTACTTGTACTGTTTGCCTCTTAGCTAAACAGAGTCGTTTACCTTTTAAAGTTAGCATCAATAGGGCAGATACTCCTTTTTCACTTTTGCATATAGATTTATGGGGTCCATATAGAGTTTCAACTCACAGTGGTCAACGATTCTTTCTTACTGTAGTTGACGATCATACTAGGATGACTTGGGTTTTCTTGTTGAAGCTAAAATCAGATGCTTTTCTTGCCTTAAAAAATTTCTTAACCTTTGTCCATAATCAATATAACACTACTGTTAAGATAATTCGTAGTGATAATGGCACTGAATTTTTTAGTTCTGCTTGCTCTACTTTCTTTCTTTCATTAGGAATAATTCATCAAAGTTCCTGCGTACATACTCCTCAACAAAATGGGGTGGCTGAACGCAAGCATAGACATCTATTAGAGGTTGCACGTGCTCTTCGTTTTCACTCGAATGTTCCTGTAAAATTCTGGGGAGAATGCATTTTAACTGCATGTTATCTCATCAATAGATTACCTTCCTCTGTTCTTTGTTGGAAATCTCCTCTTGAAGTTCTTACTCAAAAACAACCTCTTCTTTCTCATCTTCGTGTTTTTGGATGTCTATGCTATGCCACTACTCCTAATTACAGTGATAAATTTTCCCCTAAAGCTATTCCTTCTGTCTTCATGGGTTATTCCATGACTCAAAAAGGCTATGTTCTATTTAGTTTACTTTCAAAGTCATTTTTTGTCAATCGAGATGTCCAGTTTCATGAACATATATTTCCTTTTAAATCATTTCCTTCCTTTACTACCTCTTTATTTCCTTCCTCACCAATTATTCTTGATCTTGATTTTCTTGTTTCTACTCCTATACCATCATCTCCTTCCATATCATCACCTTCCACCTCCACTTCAACCACATCATCTTCACCTTCCACTTCTGCTCTTTCACCTTCATCTTCAGATTCTCTTGACATAGTTTCTGATTTAAATGCTTCAACAAGTATTCCTAATCCGTCTATTGTTAGTCTTAGAAGGTCTTCCCGTGTCTCTAATCCTCCTTCTTGGTTTCATGATTACACTGCTTCTTACCAATCTTCTTCAGACCAGTCTCTCATTTCTTCAGGCCAGTATCTCATTTCTTCTTTTATTTTTAATTATCATTTACCTTGTTCAACACAATCTTTTTTTTCTTCTACTTCACTTGTTGAACCTAAAATTTTTTTCGAGGCTGTTAAGAATCCTTTATGGGTCACTGCTATGAAAGAGGAGATTCGTGCTTTGGAATCTAATAACACTTGGTCTATTGTGCCCTTGCCTCAAGGAAAGGTTCCGATTGGCTGCAAATGGGTCTATAGAATCAAATATAAAGCTTCGGGTGAGGTTGAACGTTATAAAGCTCGTCTTGTTGCCAAAGGTTATTCCCAAAAGGAAGGTGTGGATTATAGTGATACTTTCTCACCGGTTGCAAAATTGGTCACTGTTCGAACTGTGTTAGCTCTTGCTTCTTTGAATGATTGGCCTCTCTACCAAATGGATGTTTATAATGCCTTTCTACAAGGTGATCTACATGAAGAAGTATATATGTCTCTACCAGAGGGTTTTTTCAGCTAGGGGGAGAGTAATGTATGCAGACTGAAAAAATCAATCTATGGTCTAAAGCAAGCTTCTCGACAATGGAATATGAAGCTGTCAGAGGCCTTAATATCTGCTGGGTATTCACAAAGTCGGTATGATTATTCTTTGTTTACTAAAAAACAAGAAACAAAGATAGTTATACTTCTCATCTATGTAGATGATCTTTTAATCACCGGTAATGATGCTATGATGATTGATGACTTAAAGAAAACTTTGAATCTCAACTTTAAGATGAAGGATCTAGGAGAATTAAAATACTTTCTTGGGTTTGAAGTTTTAAGGTCTAAAGATGGAATAGTCTTTAATCAAAGAAAATATGCTTTAGAACTTATTAATGATACGGGACTTGAGGGAGCAAAGCCTGTTGATACTCCCATGGAACAAAATCTGAAGCTCACAACTGTAGAATATGATTCAAGCTTGCAACATAGTAGTAATGATGAAACTCTAGACACAGATAAAGGGTTGTTTCAAAGGTTGATAGGTAGATTAATCTACCTAACTCATACAAGACCAGATATTATGTATGTAGTGCATCACCTTAGTCAATTCATGCAGCAACCAAAGAAGTCACATTTGGAAGCAGCTTTAAGGGTGATAAAATATGTAAAGAAAGAACCAGGGCTTGGCATATTGTTGGCAGCAAAAGGAAGTCATCAATTGCAAACCTATTGTGATGCAGATTGGGGATCCTGTCCTATGACTAGAAGATCTGTCACTGGTTTTTGTATAAAGTTTGGTGAGTCTCTTATTTCTTGGAAATCAAAAAAAACAAAGCACTATAGCTCGGTCATCTACAGAAGCAGAATATCGTAGTATGGCAATGACATCATCAGAGATAATATGGTTGCGAGGACTGTTACAAGAACTTGGTGAAATAAATATGAAAGCAACCCTTTTATACTGCGACAACAAGGCTGTTCTACAGATTGCAACAAATTCGGTATTTCATGAGAGAACAAAACACATTGAGATCGATTGCCACTTTATAAGAGACAAGATACAAGAGGGTGTTATACAAACAGAGCATGTTTCCTCAGAAAATCAGCTTGCTGACATAATGACAAAGGCTCTTGGACTACAACAACATAATATCTTGTTATCCAAGTTGGGAGTTAAAAATATTTTTCAACTACCAACTTGAGGGGGAGTGTTGGAATTAGTTATAATAGTTGTTAGTCAGTTTTATATTAGTTAGCAGCAGTAGAGGTTCATATGACTCTTATAAATACATTGTAAATATTGTACATCATATATGATATGAAATACATAAACTTTCATTTTAACAAAGTAACATAAAACAAAATAAATAAAAGATCAAATATTCCCTTAAGAGGTTATAATGGAAATAAAATAAATGGCGAATTATTTCCTTCAAGGGTTATGAGAAAATTAACAATATCCAATTGAGTTGGATCAACAACGCCATAATTACTTTCACCATAAAGAAAATTTACTTATATTTTCTTTCATTTATCATTCATGATTATGGATAAAGTCCATAAAAGTTCGACGTTTGACAAGTACAAGATCAATGCTTTGTACCATCACATTGATAACATAAAGATTTTGACATGATCTCTATCATTTTTGTCATCTTTATAATTTCACTTCTGGTGGATATAAGCATTCTCAAAAGAATCATTTTATCCATATTTATTTAATGGCCTCAATCGCAATCACGATTACTAATTTGGCTTTTATTCATTCCGCTATAAAATATCACATTCACTTCAAGGAATAGAGCGGAGACTAATAGATATTTAAAACCTTTTCACAATATAGTGTTTATAGGACAACATTAATGTGTGAAAAATGAAATATGTTTTTTTAACATATCCTCATCAGTGATACTCTAGCACATAAAGAGTTTTATTCACTAATCATATAGTGAATTATCATGTTTACATTCATTTCAAGGAATGAAAAAATTTAATAATCGCATGGAATAAACATCATGCTTGTATAATCGCATGGAATAACATCATGCTTGCATAATCGCATAGAATAAACATCATACTTTCATAATCGTATGAAATAAACATCATGCTTGCATAATCTCATAGAATAAACATCATGCTTGCATTCACTTCAAGTAATGATATAAATCCAATAATTGCATGGAATAAGTATCACGCATGCATTCACTTTAGGGAATGTCTCCCATAAAAATTCTTGGATCAAGACGATTTTCGTAACTTGAGCTTGGGAGAAGTTTATAGTCGAGTTTTTCGACATAAAAATAGTATTGCTTTCAAGCAAATATAAACTTTATAATATTCATATTATTAAATAATAATTGATCAACCAATATATATACAAGACATACAATGAACAAAAAATTAATCCTTATACGCGACGTTGTTAAACCAGTCTACAAGGTCCTTTAAAAAGAACCTCCTTTGAGACCAGTAACCTCGTAGAACGGGATGTCCAGCCAATATACTCGGATAAAACCAACATAACAAAAAAACATATTAATTAATTAAAGGTTTAATATTTGTTCTAATATCATGTAATACTTAGAACATGATTAAAACATAAACTTTCATCATAATAATAAAATAAACAAATATTGGTTATAAATAAAGATAATAAAACCTCAAATTAAATAAATAAAACATAACGGACTTTCCACTAACTTGAATATATGGTAGATTTAGTTACCAATATTGTGTTAAATTTTTTCAATAATTGTCGACAAGAACCACGGTAATTGAGTTACTTTATCGCTACTCAAACACCAAATAACAAAAGATTTTTAATAAATTAAAAATCAAATCAAAGATCAAGAGAGAAAAATAACCAATAATTAAAATATAATTGAGGGAGAAAAACTTATCTTTGATTTGTACTAGTAACAAATTCTTTTCAATAATTCCTTCAAGATTCGAACGAAAAAAACTTTGTTGGTTAGAGTCTCGTGCTGATAACGTGTTGTGAATAAAGTAGGAGAACAAAGATGAGAGATAAAAGATAGAGATTTGTATTATATTCTTAAAGTATGGTTTTTTTGTACAATACATTGTCTAAAAGTCTATATTTATAGGCATAAGATAGAAACCCTAATTCCAATGGGTATTAAACCCTAATAATAAAGCCTTTAAAGTTTAACTTAATATATGGATATCCACCATGAATAAAGATATTCATAATAATATATATATTATTCTTTAGTTTTTTGAAAATTTTGTTATGTGTAATTTAAATCGATATGTATCACACATATTATTTTAATAAGTCTTTTAATAAAGATTTCATGTATATAACACTTCGAATTCAATATTTATTTAAGCAATATCAAATTGTTTATCATTTAGAGAATAAATTATATCATGGGTTATTCTCGCTACGTCATTTATGAGATCAACTAATCAAATACGTCTATTTAATTACTTTTTTTATATCATCTTTCTATCAAATAAATTTTCGCTAATATTTATAATAAATTAAATTTTTAAAAATATTATCAAGTGAAAATTCAATTTATAAAAATATATAATAAAAAATTAATAAAATAAACACATTTAATTAATTGGTCTATAAATAATATAGTGAAAATGATTCACCATATAATTTTTCATTTAAACCAACCCTATTGGTTATATATAATTTCTTTTGATACTGTATATAATTTTAATATGCAATTATTGTGACCACCTGTAGTTGCAACTATGAATTTAATGAATTCAATTTTACGTGGCAAATAGCAAGGCAGTCGATAACATAACTGACAAATAAATAAATAAATAAATAAAATTCAGCTGTCGTTGCAGGGTGACTTTGCTCTATCCTCTATCAACAGCTCTGCACCACGTGTTTGTTGAATTCTGGAAGCCAAACCACGTCATCCTGGTGCCATGAAAATATCAAGAACCAGGCCAATCAAAACACTGAAAAATGTGTGGCAAAATGAGTTACCCCAGTTGCAAAACAAATACTACGTGTTGCCGACACTCTAAAGTGGAAGAAAAATCCCTGCTATTTTTCTGTGCTTTATTTTATGTTTCTTTTGAATTTTTAAAAAAAATTAATTTTAAATTTTAAATCATTATTTTTTATATCTTAAATTATAAATTATACACTCTAAAAAATATATTATACCTTTAATTTTTTAAATTTTAACTAAAATTTTTAATTTAAAAACTTAAACTTTAAATTTTTTAATTTAAAGTGAGGACATAAATAAACACATAAAAAACTACATGCGATTTGCATCCTTTGAAGTGGTCCATACTTGATAAATATCCACATCTAGACTATAATTTATATCCAGTCCACCAGCAACAACTCGGATATCATCTCTTTCCTAATTCAGACTCAGAGTTCAGACCAATTAACAATGGCGAACCTCTTCTCTAGCGCTAAGACGATAGCCGACGCAGCGAAATCAACGCTCAGCAACGAAACCGACAAGGTCGACAAGGGGAAGGTTGCTGGTGCTGGTGCTGATCTTCTGGGTGCTGCCGAAGAGTACGGGAAGTTGGATAAGAACACGGGTGTTGGGCAGTACGTTGACAAGGCAGAGAGCTACCTGCACGAGTACCAGGCTTCCCATCAATCTGGCACACCCGCCAAGCCGGAGTCAGAAGGAACCGGTGAAAAAGAACAAGAGTCTGCTGCAGGTGGTGCGGATTACATGAAGATGGCTCAAGGTTTCTTCGGAAAATAAAATTATGAGTATTATATGCACAAGTTATGAGAGTTGTATAACTTAGTAACCTGTGTTTTTCATGTTTCTTGTTGTGTCTGTCTGTTGGATGTCCAGGAATCGAGTCTTATGCATATGTCTTTCTCTGTACTTGGCAGTGTTGGTCATCATATGATGCGGTTGTTTGTTGATGAAATAAAATCTATTTTTAATACGATTGTTTATATTATATTGGGTGCATCTATTATACTCATAATTAAGAGAGATTATTATGTAAATCATGTTTACCATGTTATTTATGGTCCAAATAATCAGAACCGTTAATCTTTAAATAATCACTTGATAACTGAACACTTATTAAGTACATGTAAGAAGAAGGTGATGATTCACTTGAAAAAAATTAAGATCAACGATCTTGATTATTTGGGACAATAGATGATGTGGTGAATAGAATTCACCTATAATTTTCGATAAAGAAATAAAAATTTTTTACTATGTTGTATTGTGCCAAAGACGATCTTGGATCGCATAATTTATAACTTATAAAACCTTCTATGGTTTAACGAAATTGACTACGTTATTTTCATTCAGGCTTGACGGTAGATATCTAAACAATTTTTAGACAGGTGTTTCAACTATATTTTAGCTCAAATAAATATTAGGATTTTTTTTATTTCGTGACGTATTTTATGTTTATTTGTGACTAACATTATTTTTCTTTATTTGAAAATATTTAAATACATGGTATGATTTCTCATTTTTTATATTAAAATTTGAATACGAAAAAAATAAAATATATTAATAAACCTAACAATATTTAATTTTTTTAAAACTTCTAACCTTAATCATAAATCTTTAAATTTTTCATTCCGACCACCGATTCAATCACCCTTATCTTCATCAGATTCCCTCTATTGAAAATTTCATCTCGTCGTTTAACACCGACGAATGAATCATCAATTGCACCGTTGATAAACACCCAACAATAAAAAAAGAAATTATTTGAATTCTCACTGATAATTCAAGAATGAAAAATGTCGAATGGTGAGATACACGACGCTAAGACGATGAATAATAATCACCGACTTATAAAATATCAAACAATAAAAAAATATGATTTGAGAACATGTAATATTCTGATCGGATGAAATTTAATTCTTTTAAAAAATAATAGTTAAAAATATAAAATAAATAAATCGCGTATTATATTCTAATTAAATGATATTTTTTTTAACATTTATTAACAAAATTTAACCCTAAATCTTTTCATTTATTGTCGTTCATCTTTCACCAGTAACTTTTTAAATTTCTGTCGTCTTGTTAATTGCAGTTTGGAGTATTCTTGTTACTGCATTTATTTTCCTTTATTGGAGGTATTGGTACAGAAGAAATAAGCTGTATAATTTCTCGGTTATTATTATTTAGGGTGTGCATAATTAACCGTAATCGTTAATTATAATCGTTAATAGGTATGATCGTCATATTTTACAAATTAATTAATCGAATCGTAAATTAAACGGTTTCAGTTAACTAAATCACTAAAATAATAGTTAATGGTTACGGTTATAGTTACAGTTACGGTTGCAAATTTTGACTATTGGTTAATCTAGAGGTTAACCGTTATTAAATTATTTTTATATATATTTAAAAATATAAATAATATTTTAAACTTTGATTGTGATTTTTATATATTACACTTTAATTATTATATGTTAGTTAAATATTTATCTTTAAAATTTTAATAATAGTTTTTATGTTTTGAATTTTTGATGGTTCATTACTGCATGTTATTTGTTGTAAACATTTTAAACTTTAAAATATTATGAAGCTTATGTGTTTTGTGTTGTGTTAAACTTTAAATTATGTAAGCATTTTTTTAATTACAATGTGATTGGTTAGAATATATTTATTTAAATAATTTTATGAATATTTAAATATATTATTGATCATAAAAATAATTATATTATTTTTTAAAAAATAATAAATACGGTTAATCGTTATGGTTAATCATTTCTTAATGAATAGGTTATGGTTAGTAATTACCACGAACACACCTACTATTATCTGTGAATAATAAAGCTTTTGGGTAAACAACATCAATTACCATTAAATTATTAGTTTGATTCTGTTTTGACCATAAATTATAAATTTTATCAAGTATTAAAATTTTAAAATGGTTACAATTAATCTACTGACCATTAACTTTGAGGGAAATAATTATGTAGTTGTTAAATAAAATAGTATAGTTACACATTTAATTTTTATGATTCATGTATTCTTTTAATTTAATCGTAATTTTAATTAATACAAAAAATTAACTCACCAATCAGATAGTGATACGTGTTGTAACGCCTTAAAAATAGGCCTAAAAGTTAGTGAATCGGTTTTGTCGGTATAACCTAGTTCGGGATTAAATACTTAAAAAATATTTTTTAATCAAAATAAATTTTGGAAAATATCTTAAAATCCTTATTTGATATATATTTAACTTTTTCAACTTAATTTCGAAAATTGACGATTGAATCCCTAAGATTTTGAAATTAGTGATTATTTTGTAAAAATTAAAAACTTAAGGACAATTTTATAAACTAAGCCAAAACTTTTAATCTTTAAGGTTCTTTGATCCAATCCTAATTCAAGTTGATCTAAGCCTTTCAAGTGCCTATTTTAATAACCCATAACCCATAATTTTAATTAATAACCCAAATCATTTAATATTAATCCTAAAATTCTATTTTTATGTCATAAATCTAAACTTATTTTAAAAATTTCAAATTTTCATCTTCTTGGCATTCATTCATCATATTTTCAATGATAAACATCAATCTTTTCAATAAAAACCAGTTAAGTTAATTATTTATAATTTTCTTCTTCGGTTTTACTTGAAAAACTTTATTTTTGCATCAAGCTTTAAACTCTTCTCAAAGATTTTGGTTTCTTCCTTACCTAGACATATTCTTCATCATATTTTCAAGGGAAATATCCATTATTTTTCAAAAAATTTCATTAGTTTATTTTCCTATATTTTTCTTTTTCAAAATCTTTTTGTTTTTCTTCGATTTTAATTGTTTTTAAACCTTGGAAGGAGGTTGGATTAATTTTGGAGGTGAGAATCATTCAAACCTATGAATTGCAACAATCTTTAAATTCTTGAATCAATAAAATCGGTTTTTTGATAAAAATTCCATTATTTTTTTTATTTTCGTTCAAGGGTTTTACATGGCTGCTTTTGATTCCTAAATACATGAATCTTGAAGTGTTTAGATTTAATTAAGATGATTTTTAATTATCTATTCCCATACATATGGTTTAGGTGGTATTTGGAAAGATTTTCGGTGAGTTTCGGCTAGGTTTTATAGTGTTTTTAGGGGATTCCATGTCTTGGTCCGACTTGAGGGATGTTTGGGTGTGTTATAATGTACTAAAACCTCTAATTTTGATGCTTGAATCAGGTCAGGAGGTAAAGGAACAAGTTTGAGGGAGATCGAAAAGCCGATTCGTATTTTCGGGTGACTTGTCAGCAAGTTTCGATAAATCGGTGAGTAAATTATGAGAGTGGGCTATTACGGTAGTGTTTTACTTTGTTTTTCAAAGGTTTGGGAGTGTAGGGAAGGTGTTAAAAAAACTCCCTATACTCAGAAGTAAGTTTAAAGTATTGCTTTCTTAAAAGTTCTCATATTACGCCATATTTTTACTATGTTATTTTTCATGTTCTTGTTATGTTATGAATATGTGATTATGCATGTATATATATGCTCAAGAGACTATTTTTAAAGAGATTTTATATACATTCAATTTTCTCACGGTTTTGTTTTGAAAAACAAGTTAAAAATGATTTTATCGTTTTTTTGCAAGTGATGCATGAAAAGTGGGATACATGTGATTTGAATTTTGTTTTGAAGTAAGTTTTGATTCTGATGATATATTTTATAATTAAGTGATAAACCTTATGGGATAAGTTGATCGATCAATAGGGTCTAGAGTATAGTATAAATGTTAAAAAGTCGTATGTGTGAAAAGCACTTGTGTGTTGCATTCTGAATTTTAGTCTATTGCTGTGTGATGGGAGTAGTACTATCACATTAGGGTTGATAGGAGTAGTACTGTCACCGGACACCAAGGTGAGATTTATCATGTTGAGAGTAATATCAACATGTACATGCTCTAGGAGTAGTACTATCATGCAGTCGCTCGTTTATCCTAACAATTTAGAGTAGTACAAATCGGATCATTAGCACCAATATATATTTTTACTTTTCAAAGGTAAGTATCATGGTTTTTAATTGATTGCTTATGATATTATGTATGTGAGGTTTTGTGCATTAGTATGCAGGTGATTTGAGAATTGCTATGTTATTAGCATGTAAGACTTGAGCTTTATGCATTGAGATGCATGTGTAAGCATTGCTATGTGAGTACTATATAAGACTTTTGTTTTAGCTTTTAAACCATATGATTACATAATGTTTTTTACTAAAATTTAATGATGGAATTGTTACCCATGGTTGGATAACACTTACTGAGTTTTAAAAGTAGCGTTGTTAACCATGTTTATTGTTTTATAAAGAGCATGACATGTTTTTAAATTGATGAAATTGGTTTAATACGGGCTTCATTGCAAGGTTTTTTTATACTTGTTTTTATTCACTTACTAAGATTATGCTTACCCTCTCATTTACTTTGCAATGCATAGTAGAGAAAGTTAAGGCAGCAAAAGGAAGCAAGGATTCAGGTAATCGACAAGTAAAAGCTCAAGTATGTCTTTATAACATTAGTAGTAGTGAGAGAGCAATGGGGATGTGTTATCATGTTAAGAATATTTTTATGATGATGAGACTTGTAGTAGTTGTATGCTTATACATGTTTGATGTTTATCAACGTTGGTGTTGCTTGAATGATAGCTTTATGAACCTAGGTGTTTTAGGTTATTTTGGTATGTGCAATTCCTATTTGGTATACTCTTATATTGATGAAGTATATTGAGAATTTATTTATGTTGATTTGAAGTTATGATAAGTCATGTTTTCTTTGGTAAAGTATGCTTATGTATTGTGTATATTGTTTATGGAACTAGATGATGATGCATCTGGGGAATATGTTGTGAGATGTGGTTTATGCTTTTAGGTGCTTATATGTATTTAGAAATTATTTGATTTTTGTTGTAATTGAACTTAGTCCTTGCATGAACATGTAGAATCTAATTAAAGAATTTAGATAAGACAAAAATAGTCGTTTAATTTTTTAGGATTGTTTATCGGGATGAGTCTCCGGATTAGCTTCGGTATTCTTCGTGGAACTCGTTCGAGTCAGTTGGTGTCTAGATTGGATCAAGGGGGTCACACGTGTCATCATACAATTGATATAAAACAATGGAAACAAAAGAATAAGGGTTATGATTCAAACCCCTAACCAATTGTGTGAAAAACACTCATTCTACCATCAGGTCAAGCTCATTGTCACGTTGATAGAACTTCATTAACTGAACGTGAGGCCTTATTCGAGTTTTGAACACTTATCCGACTAATTAAGCCTAAGAATTGATCAAGCAAAGATGCTTAAATTTCTTCAGAAGGAAAAAAAAAGAACAATAGAAAGAAAATGGCTAGAGAAAAGTCTTGAGAGAATTCAAGTTATATTCTCAAGTAATGAGTGAGTAAATGAGGTGGGGTAAGCCTCTATTTATAACTAGAGCCCCCTACATTTAACGATGGAAATTAAATTATATCAAAGGTTATGATTAGACTAAATATTAATTAATAAAAGATAATTAATATTATATGGTTGGAAATCCCCCATGACTTGTTCAATTTTGTTCTGGGCCATCATAGGCTTATTTGGATAGGCCCAAGATGGTGTAAAGGGTCTTCTGGGCAATCTGGTTCACAAAGGTTGAACTTTGAGGCTGGTTAGGTTCATTTGTTGATCCATGGTTCATGGTATTCTCTCTCAACTCCCTTCATTATCAGGAAGTCCCTTCCAATGAACAAAGTGCTAATGTCTAGGTTGATAGCTCGATCTTTGGATGAATCATTCTGCTTGGACATCAAGAATTTCTTCCTCAAATGAGACTTTCACTCCAATTGGAGCTCGGTGTGACTTGTCACACCCTAATTCTTCCCTAAATTAAAAATCTAAATCCCTAAATTCAAAACCCTAAGATTTGGAGATTTATGAGTGGTTAAATTAAAATTTTTGAAAGTTGGGGGTTCAATTTTAAGTTCTTAAAAGTCCAGACCCTCATCTTGTAATTTAGCCATTTTTCTTATGGTATCAGTTTCTTCTTCCTCTTGAAAACCGATTCAGCATTAATTGGGGAGATTTAATTTCTCCTTAAAATCTTATTTTAATTCCTTAATCTCTCGTTTCATACCTGAGAGTTTCAAACCGAGATTTTCTTTGTGGTCTTCGTTTTGATACAAAGTGGTAAGTTTTGGTAAGCAATCATTATCCCTGTTTTCCTTTTCGTTTTTTCGGTTTAGTAGAGTTCAGGATGGTTTAGTATTTGTTTTCGTCAAGTAAGTATGGGGATTCTGTTTTCAGTTTAATCGGATGAGGTGAGGAATTGTTTCGGTTGAGTTTTGAAATGGTTAGGGTGTTGTGTTTGAATCGATTTCTAGAGTTAGAGTGTGTTTTGAGTCTTTTTCAGATCGAATCAAGAGGGGAGAATATCAAAAATTTTGTTGATTTCAAGCTTGGATAATCTGGAAAACCCAGAAATTCTCGGGAGAATCTATCCTAACCCGACCCGAAACCCGACCAAACATGACCCGTGACTCGCTAACATCATCAGTGCTAACATCATATGCCGACATCATCAGTGCTGATGTCATTTGTCGATGTCATTCGTGATGACATCATCTGCTGACGTCAATGTTGACCATTGCTGACATCAGTGTTGACTAGTGTTGACTTCAATGTTAACTTTTTCAGATTTTAGAGCTCGAGTTTATTTGAGGATGGTAGACTTTTAGCAGAGCTTCGAGTGGTTCCTACTCTGATATCTGATATCATTTTAATCATCAAGTGAGTGTGGGGGTTCTGTTTTCAATTTAATCGAATGAGGTGAGAAATTGTTTCGGTTGAGTTTTGAAATGGTTAAGGTGTTGTGTTTGAATCGATTTCTAGAGTTAGGGGTGTTTTGAATCGATTTCAGATTGAATCAAGAGGGGAGAGTATCAAAAATTTTATTGGATTCAAGCCTGAATGATCTGGAAATTTTCTAGAATTTTCCTAGAAAATCTTTCCCGACCCGACCTAAAACCTAACCCGACTTGACCCGCTGACATAGTCAGTGCTGACGTCATCTACCGATGTCATTAGTGTTGACGTCATCTACCAACATCATCAGTGTTGACGTCATCTACCGACATCAATTGTGCTAACATCATCTACCAACGTCATCAGTGCTGACGTCAACGTTGACCAGTGCCAACGCCAGTGTTGACCAGTTCTGATGTCAGCGTTGACTTTTTCCGACCCAGTCCCACTTTATGTTTTTCAATGTCCTGAGTTTAATGGCACAGTCCGTTTTTTCAAAATTCGAACCCAAAGTTTCGTTTCTAATACTTTTAAGTTCGAATATTTATTTGGAAGTTATCTGTATCGAATTCTGAAATAGTTTCTGTTTGGTTCAGGTGACTTTGATTCCGATCCTGAGCATCTGCCTCCTCCTCCTCCTGGACAACCTCCTATTCATCAAAATTCGGGAACCGTACATGATTTTCCAGTTTGATTCTATTTTGTGTATTTTTTTGGTATAGTGGCATAACAATGTGTCTAACATAATTGTTACCCGTAGATTCAACACCCGCTCAGTCTAGTGGTAGAGCAGAGTCCAGTAGACGTCACTCTCGACGTTAAGTCTTCTGCTTCAGGTGTGTTCTCTTCTGAAAATTGTGTTTACTTCTATGTGTGCAGATTCTACTTTTCTGTATAAGCATGTTGATACATCATTTCTTAAATTCTCTGTTCATACATCATAATGTCATGCTTTGTTATTAAGTTCATATCTGATCCTGATTGCCATGCATGCCTCCCAATAGATATTAAGGCATGCATTCTGATTTTGTATCTGCACTCATTGCATCTGGTTGGATTATATATATATGGAAGTTTATGATATATTCACTTATGTTCAGTGGCTCCACCTACGGGTCGAGATACCACTTTTGATCAGTGGCTCCACCTATGGGTTGAGTTTCCATTTCTGTTGGTATGATAGAGTTAGAGTGGTTCAGGGGAACCTACTCTCCGTTGGCGTTCGGAGTTGGGTGCATATCATGCATACATTATATCATCTGTATTATTCTATATTATGATCATGTTTATCTACACTTTAGAGACACACTAGACTCTCTAGTTTACACCCTCTCAGTTTCTTGTTTCAGATCTCAGACCTAATCTATGTACGATACTTGAAGTATCCTGATTTAGATTATTATTTATAGTAAGTTTATAGTTTCAAACTTTGGATTATTTTATTATATTTGGATAATATTTTTTGTATAACAGACTTTGAACTTTTATCGGATTTCGTGATATTTAATGTTTGCTAAATTATGGGTTGAATTCAGTTTAAATAAATGTTATATTTTCCAATGTCTTTAAATTATTAATTATTTAATAATTTATCAGAAATTTAAATATTATATTATTAAAACCTAATTTGCAAAGGAAGTTTACGTAATGTGAACCCTAACTTCTAATCTAAGAAATTAGGTTGAATTTAAGGGTTACATAACTTATCTCGATCTAGATCCTCCTTATCCTGATGTTATGGCTTACGTAGGCTGACATGGAACACTAGATGAGCTCGGATGGTTTTCGGTAACCACAATCTGTAGGTCATGGTTCCTACTCGCTTCAACACTTTGAACTAAACCTCATATCTCCGCACAAGCCCTTTGTAAACAGTTAGGTTGCATAATTTCCTAGTCAGTTTGACAAGGACAAGGTAGCCAACTTGAAAATTCATGTCCATGTGCTTTTGATCCATCCATTTCTTCACACACTTCCCGCCTTGTGTAAACAAACTCGGGCTAATTCATGTTGTTCTTGCTACTCCTTGGAAAATTTATGTGTTGCTGGATTTGGCCCCTCGTACCTAGAAATAACTTAGATGGGGGTGAGCAGTTGTTTCCCTAACATTACCTCGAACGGACTCTGTTTCATGGCCTCACTTCAGTGCAAATTATAAGAGTACTAAGTCACATCCAACAACTTTGTCCAGTCAGGTTGTGTGGAACTCACATGGGGACTTAAGTAGATCTCAACGAGTGCATTCACTCTTTCGGTCTTTCCATCTATCTATGGATGCACACTAGTTAAAAAGTTCAAGCTTGATCTCATGAGCTTGAACAAATCGATCTAAAACTTTCTTATTAATCGTGTGTCCCGATCACTGATGATAGTTTATAGTACTCCACAATACTTTACCACGTGCTTCAGGAAAAGTCGGGTTGCCTCCTCGGTTGGGCACACCTTGAATGTTGGAATAAATGTCCCATACTTTGAAAATTTGTCGACAACCACCATGATGCTTAATAAGCCATCAATCTAAGGCAAACCAATAATGAAGTCCATAAAAACACTTTCCCATGGTCGTTTTGGAATGGGCAAAGGTTGCAACAGTGCTGATGGCTTCTTCATTTCAATCTTGTCTTATTGGCAAACAAGAAAAGTCATTACATAGGCTTCAATGTCTATCCCCATCTATGGCCAGTAATAATGTTCTAAAATTAAGACAATCGTCTAAGTAATTCCTGGATGTCTTACCCATTTTGAATCATGATTTCTTTGTGCAAATCCCCGAACTGAGGCACATAGAGTCAATTTCCTCAAGCATATAGCAAGTCCCCCTTAAGCCAAAATTTGCTCTAACAAATTCCCCACTTTTCGGATAATAGTCTCGAGGTTATACCTTCCGCTCAATAAATCGACAACTGAATTCACCTTTCCTGGCTTACATTCCGAGGAAAAATCAAACTCTGCTAAGAATTCTAGCCAATGGACTTGCTTAGGAGAAAGTTTCTTTTGGGTCAAAAAGTAACTATGAGCAACATTATCGATAAATACAAAAAATATTGACCTAAGAATATGGTTTCCCCAAGTGCATTAACAATGTACTACGGTCGTCATTTATTTCTCAAGAACCGTGTATTTTTTCTCAGTTTCATTAAGCTTCTGACTTTCAAAGGCAACCGGATAGCCTTCTTGCATCAAGACTCCACAAATGACAACATCAGATGCATCGGTTTATAATTCAAATGGTTTGGTGTATTCAGGTAACACTAACACCGGTTCACTTACCATGGCTTTCTTTAATTCCTAAAAGGCCTTCTGACAATCAATGTCCCAATCCCACACCTTTTCCTTTTTCAATAATTCGGCCAAGGTTGCGGCTACTTTTGAGTAGTTCTTCACAAACCTTTTTCAATGGTCGTTTGAAGGCTTTTTGAACCCATTTTTCGCTCACTTGTCTTTGTTTTTTCCCCAATTATTTTTGAACTTGGCTTTTGGTTTGGATGGTTCAGACTTTTTATTCTCAAATTTGGTAAGAGAATCTGCCACATCTAAGGTTTTGAAAAGAGTTGTAACATCCATCCGCTCTAACTCCAATCGGATCCACCTTTGAAGTCCATTAGTGAAATCAAAGTAGCATTCTTTTTCACTCAAGCTCGATAGTTGGAGCTTAAGTTCAGTGAACTTCTTCACATAGTCGGTGATAGTCCCATCTTGTTTAAGTTGACATATTTGTGATCGCGCCTCTAACTCAACATCCCTTGGATTGAAATGCTCATTGAAGGCAAATTGAGAGTCCTTTTACGTCTTAAAGGGAAATTTTTTGTCTTCCTCTTTATCACATCTACGTCGCCACCATAAGAGAGAGACATCAGTAAGATAAACATAGACATAAAAATACTATTCAAGTCCCAATATAAAATTATCGACATCTTGGGCTACATTGGACCTTGTGAACTTGCTAGGCCGCGGGGCATCAATCATTGTATTGGGTGATGAAATATCTCAAAGTTGGGTCTAGAAGTTTTAAGGTTAGTTAGGGAGGTTTTATTCGGGTCGAATCAGATTTTGTCGATTCATTTATTTCGGGAAATTAAAATTTTAATATTTTAATCGGTTAGATAATAAATTTGGAAAAAAAATCAAAATATTTAAATAATGTTTTAAGACTATTGGAAGGTTATTTGGATTTTAATTTAATCTAAATAAATAAGATTATTATTCTTAATGACTAAAATGTAAGAATTTCAAAGTTGGATTTTGGTGACTAAATTGATAATGGGACAAAGCTTAGAATCCTTGAAGTTCCATTATTCTAAAATGTTTTGATGGAAGAATCTTCTTCAAATTAAGTTTTGTTTTCACGTAAAAAAAATTTGTTAGCCATTTTCTCTTCATTTTCTATTTTCTCTCTATTTTTCATCATTTTTCTCCCTAATTTTCTCTTCATGTTTTTCATTGATCCTTGTTGAATTCTTGTTCATTTTTCTCGATATTTATATTATTTTAATCTCCTTTTCTTTCTCATCAAAACCTACTAAATTGTTTTATAAAATTTCTTTGCATTCTCAAGAAAAGCTAGAGAGAAAAATCACGTCAAATTTGGTGAATAGTTCTTAAAGGTAATTTTATGATTCCTTATTAATTCTAAGGTTCTTTATTTGATATTCCCAAACTATTGGCATATTAATCATTTTTTTAACTTGATTTTGTGTTTGGATTCAAGAAATTGGAGTTTTAATGAAATTCTCATTAAAACATTTAAGTCTTGATTTTGTTTGTATTTTGAGCGACTTTCTGTTAATTTATGCTTAATTAAATGGGAAAATAAATCTTATAATAATTCTGTATGGTTTTAATCCTGGAATAAATGAATTGGTAGTGTTAAAGATAGTTTTTGGTTAGTTTTATGGGTTCTTCCGATTTCTTTGATTTAGATGAGGATAAAAAGAAGGTTTGAGTGTGCTTTTGGTTCTTAGTTAACGGTGATTAAGTTTTAGGTTGACTGGTTTAATGGATGGTGTAGTGTTGTACGTTTCGGCTACGTTTTCGGCATGTTTCGGTTTGATTTTTGGTGAAGTTAGAGAGATTTTTGTTTCTGTTTTACGAAGTGTGTTTTAATGTGTGAATGTTTTGTATTTGTGATACAGAGGAAGTCTAATTTCTTGACATACATGCACCATTTTCAAATCTAATTCATGTATTGAAAATCATTTCCTCATAAGCATCTTTCATAAAACCAATGCAACATTACCAAATCATCGAATATGTTATTAAAACCAAAGAAATCACTTACTCTTGAACCATGGAAAGTTAAAACATTATCCCAAGTAGGGATGTAAAAAGCTGACCCGACCTGGAAACCCGCCTGAAACATGTTTGAGTCAGAACTTGGTTTGACCCGAGGATGTAATGACCCGAACTTGATCTGTATCCGATTGTTGTTGACCCGAACCCAAGTTGGACCTATTACTGTAGTAATCGAACCCGAACTGTATCCGACCGAGAATGACCTGAACCCGATTTCAATCTGTTATTGTAGACTTGAAACCTGACCTGTATCCGACTGAAACAAACCCAAACCCGAGTCCGACCTGGTAAATAACCGATATTACCCGACTGAATCGACCTGAGACTTAATTTTATCCATCTTGTTTTAAACTCGACCTGTTTTGAACCCGACCTGATAAATGACCTGACTTGTTTTATACCCGACCTGTTATTGACCTGAACTAATATTAACAAAACTTAATATTTACATGACATATAATTAAATATACTATAATTTGATGAATTTAAAATATTGATAAATATAATTAGGCTTAAAAATAGAATTAGACATGAGAATTAATTTATGATTAATATTTAAATATAGTATTACATATTTAATTAAATTAATTTATTTACTATTTTATTTAGTTTTAATGTATTTAATTTTAATTATAATATTAAATTAAATACATACATTAACTCATAAAAAAAATATATATATATTAGTATACATTTAAGTATATATAATATATATTATATATTAAAGTATAATTTATATGTATTAAATTATATTATATACATAGTATATATTAATGTATACATCTAATATATATCTTATATACATATATATAAGTGTATATATTAATATATATATTATATATACATATAAATATCATAATAAATATACATATATTTTTATTAATTACTTCAATTCAAATTGACTTGACTTTTGAAATAAATTTAAAATTAAAATTTTGACGAAAATTTTTTAATTTTAAAGAAGAAATATTTGATTTTAACGCGTTTGGGGGGGAGAATTTTTGACTTTGGGGGAAGGGGGATTTTTCATTTATGGGGGGTGTTTTGATTTCGATTTGGGGGGGATTTTGATTTTGGCGTGATTTTAATTTTTTGGGTTGTTTTTAGGGGTATAATATATACTTTATAATATATATTATAATACATATTATATTATATACTATAAGCATACATACACACATATATTAATATATTATATAATATATGTATAATATAATATATATATATATACATTAAAAATAAATATGTATGTATGATATATATAATGTATATATCTATAATACATATACATATAATGTATATAACATTACATATTTACATTATTAACATGCATATGTATATGTACATAATTTATAATTACATATTGATATAACATACATATACGATATATATATATATATATATATATATATATATATATATACTAATTACTATATACATATACTAATTACGATATATATATATACTATATACAATTATACATATACATATGTTATATATACATAGTATATAATATACATTTACTAATTATTATATATACATATACATATAACATATATATATGATATATTGAATTATTGATATATATATTAATATATTTTAAAAACTTCTAATCGAGTAGATTTTAGATATATAATTTATAAAATTTAATTATTTAAAATATTTAATATAATTATAGTTAAAGTTTAAGAAAACTGACTTTCAAAAAGTCAATAAGGGACATTATTTTTTGGACGGAGGGAGTATATAAATATTTATATTAGTTATTAAATTATTAATATATTATATATATAGTGTAATGTATACCATATTTTAATATATATTATAATTTTATTTTCCATATATATATATATAGTATTAATTCTTTTATAGTATTATTCTATAAATGGTATTATGCCATAAATAGTATTATTCATTATTATAGTATTATTTTACTTCCAACAATAATATTATTTCATGTATATTATTAATCTGTATATAGTATTATTCTATTTTCAAAAATAATATTAGTCCATTTATAGTATTAGTCCATATATTATATATTTTCTACATATAATATAAATTCCTTATATAGTATTAATTTTATATATACTATTATTTCATTTATAGTATAAATTCAATATATTGTCTAAAATTTATTTTTAATTTTTGTAATATATTAAACTATAGTATAATTATAAATTTATAATGTATTAAAGATAAATTTTTAATACTTTTAATTATTATTAAGTTATAATTTTTGTAATTTAGTCTTATAACTTACAAGTTATTTTTTTTGAATTGATGATTATTGATTTTTCTAATTTACTTTAATTTTTCTAAGTTTTAATTTTTGTAATTGAGTTGACAAGTTAATGTTAATTTTTTTAAATTTCAAAATTTAATCTTTAACTTCATGGTCTGTAATCACTAATTTTATCCGGGGTTAAAACCCAGGTTTAAATTTTATTCGAGTAATGGGCTTATAATTATAAAACAAAAAAACATTTTGTAGATACTTCTTTTTGTTAAGTTTTTCTTTATTATTATTTAAATAATGATTTTATTTACTATTTTTATTATCAATTTAAATTGTCATTTACATTATAAACTAAAACCCAAAATATTATAATATACTACTTCGTTTTTATATTTGCTTTTGTTTTATTAACTTTATTACTAAATATTGTTATTCTTTTATTATTATTTTTTTATATGTCAAAAAAATATATATTCCAGTCTTATTGTTAAACTTTTATAAATATTTCCTTTGGTCTTTTTTTTTGTTGCAAATTCATTTTGAAAATCCAAAAATAGTATTACAATAATTTTCGTTCACAATTTGTACATGTTTTGTTTCTTTAAATCTAATTATTATTAATTATTTTTGTTTTTTTCTTCTTCATTAAAAAATAAATAAATATTGTATGTTAATAATTATTTTCCTTTTTCCTCTTTGGCACGTTTTTATTTCTATTATTATTATTATCATGATATTATTATCATATTATTACTTCCCCTCATTCGGTTTTGTTATTATATTATTATATATATCATATATCATATATCATATATCATATAAATAACCCAAACAATTAAATAAAAATCCATTTTATTAATCCTATAAATAATAAGTCCAAATTTTATTAGACAATTAAATAAAAGTCCATTATACATATTTTATAACAGTCCATAATAAATATATAAGCCCAACATTAATTATAAGCCTGAAATTAATGAACAATTAGCTCAATATTCAACCCAAGTCGGATAACAAAGGAAAACCCTAGCTGAACCCTAATTAACACCCTTTGTCTATTTGCGCAGCCGTTCCCCCATGTTAGATCCAATCTTGATCCAACGGTCCAGATCGAGAACTGAAGGATCATTCAACTCTGGCACGCGCCCACGCGCCATCTGTTAAGCTTCCTACGCGTCCGTGCAAGCCACGCGTGCGACCTTTCGGCTCTTTGGAGATTTCTTGCCTCCTAGACGACCGTTCGCTCGTTCTCGCCGGCAGCCGTCCGTTCACCGGTGGTCCCCCTTTGTTGCTCCGATTGTCACGCATGCAAAACAAACAAAAGAGATCAGATTCGTACAAGATATCAGAGGCCAAACCATGCGATTCCAACAGCAATTACAGGGTACAAACCGACCAAAATTCAGGATTTCAGAAGTAAAAATGCATCAAGTGTCAGATCTACAAGAGATAATCGCCAACAATTTCCAGAAAGGACGAATACAACCAACAACCAATAAAAAGAATAGGATTTCCATTTTTATTTCCCATGTAATTTTCGGCTTTAAAACCGAAAACTATTGTAGGGATTCTTTTTTCATCTTTTCAATCGAATACAACCTCAATCTTTAGAGGTAAATCTTCTCAGTTTTTGATAAAAGAGAGTAGGGTTAGCGTTTCTTTTACCTTTCAAATCGAGTTCATTCGCCGCTTCGGCTCCACCGGCAACAAGCTTACGATCTCCGGATCTTGAATAGTGAGCCGAGTTGGGGAGAAGATGAGCCTTGCTTCATCGGTCTTTATTCGAACAAAACAAGAGGAAACTCCCTTCGTCCTTTTTTGTTTACTAAAACGAAAAAATTTAGATCTTTGTTTGGTGAAACAGAAGTTTGATTAGGGGTTAGGGCTTTCAAAAGGGAGTAAAAAGGAGGGTTTTCAAAAGTTTTTAAACTCGCCAGCCACCATGAGCGATGGTCGGCACGATGATTTTCGGCTTTTCTCGTGGTGGTTTTCTGGTATTGAAGAAGAACATTCAAATGTTCTTGAGATTTCTGGGTTCCTCTTTGAATATCAAAGAGAGTTTGGAGTTTTTTTTTTATTTCTCGGATTGAAATGGGTAAAGGAGGTTTATTTTAATTCTCTTTGAGTTTTATACTCATTAAAATTTTTAAAAATGGTTTTATAACATTTTAAAACCCTCCGTCCCTTAATAATAACATATGAATTCCCTCTGAATTCATTTGGTTTTACAATTTCATCACTGATTTGATGATAATCGTTTTAATCAAAATGGTTTATTTGTTTTTCGATCCCTCCGTGCCTGGAGATTGACTCTCCATCCCTTCCTCACTCAAAAATAGTATTTTGAGGGCTTGAAGGTTCTCAAATTTTTTCAATCTAGTCCTTAAACCGATTTAAATATGTTTTTAAACTTCTAGACTTTCAATCTGTTTTATTTTGAGTTAGTTCTTTTCCTTTTATTTTATTTTGGTCCTGTTTACAGTCTTAGAATTCTTTTTATTCATTTATTTACTTATTTATCTATTTATTTATTTATTTATTTAATGTTTATTTGTTTTTATTTATTTTTTTGGATTATTCATTTATGTACATATTTATGCATTTATCTTGGTTAGCTTTTATTTATCATGCGTTGTATAGGTAGTTTTTTTATTCTTGTTTCAAGCTTTTATGTTGTTCTCATCCATTTCATTATGACATTTATTTGTCTTTGTTCCTCGTCTCATATCTATCCATTTTAAGCATGCCTCTACTTTTTTATTATGCTAAGTGTTTTTTATTTAATTTTCCATGTATATTATTTTCATGCATCATGCATTTTTAGTCTAATAAAATAATAAAAAGAATTCCACGTAATATGACATTTTATGCGATTAATTTTTAATAACATGTATCATGTCATTAGGAGCACCTAACTCATGTTTTTCTAATAAATCACAGTAGCTTAATACCCCTTTGTTTGACCTCTTTCTAGCCTGGTTTCATAATATACTTGTGCATTTAGTGTAGGTGCATGCTTGCATTCAGTGTAGATGAATATTTGTTAATTTGATTTATATTCGGTTGCATGTCGTTTGGTTTGATTGTATTTTGTTCATGTATCTATTCCTTATAGTTGTTTAATTTATTTGTATATTTTATTTTGCTTATTTATTTATACGTTTGGTTTAAAATTGCGAACTTTTAAATTTAATATTTTATTTTTTGCCAAATTAAAAGGTAAAAGCTTTGACAATAATACAAACAAACAGACAACAATCAATGAAGATAAATAACAGGAATGATGGTAAAATGAAATAAGCCGGAGCTTTTCATCTATACAACGTTACTTTTAAAAGTACTTTTAGGATAAAAAATAATATAGAATATTAAAGTAAAAATTATATTTAGACTTAAATTTGATTTAGATTTGAAATGTTATTCTCTCATCATATAAAATTTAACTTAACAAACAAAATATATATTTTAAACCATAGATTTAGCCATCCTATAAAAGTATTAACCCACTCATAAATCATGTAAATAAATATAAAATATAAATCGTGTTATAAAATGGGAGCTCAAGTTTATACATTATAAATGAAAACAATATTTTATATAATTATAGACCGTATAATGTAAGATTTTAGGAATATATTTGAATTTTTAACGATTGTCTTCAATCTCTGATCGCTTCTAAACAATCCAGCTTTGAAGGTAAATTTTAATTCGCCCTCTAAAATTTATGAAGCACGTTTTCTATAATTTTATCTTTTGTTTGCCATCTTATTTAGGGATAACACTCTAATCTCATTATTATTATTATTATTATTATTATTATTATTATTATTATTATTATTATTATTATTATTATTATTATTATTATTATTATTAGGGATTGGAATATATTTGAATTTTTAACGATTGTCTTCAATCTTCTAAAATATTTTGTTTCTTCTTTTTTATATTGATTTTCAGATCGGTAAAGGCCCTGATTTTCTGGTCTATGTAGTTAAGATTTGAGAGTTAATTGTAGTTGTAATTTATTGTTATTTTTGTTGTTACTATTTTTTATTGTTCTGTGAAGATGTGGATTTTTGCTTGTAATGCCATTGGAAGCATTGGTTAAAGAGTTCCAAAGAGGCGAGTCAAGCTTGTTCCGAGTGTTCAGATGATGAGGTGTGTTCAATGATAGTAGAGATGAAGGATTAGAGTGTCCAATTTGTTGGGAATCTTTCAACATTGTTGAGAATGTACCTTACGTCTTATGGTGTGGTCACACACTTTGTCAAAATTGTGTCATGGGTCTCTAACCTGCTCTTTTGAAATTCCACACTCAGCAAATCAAGATCCCCGTCTTCATTTCTTGCCCATGGTGCCACCTGATATTGCTACGTTTGGTTTATAAGGGGAGCCTCAAGTTCCCTCGCAAGATTTTTTTTCTTTCATTTTGTGGATGATTGAGAGCTTGAATGGGGATAGGTATGGCATTGCCAGGAGAAATCTGTCTTGGGACAGTCAACCGGTTATCTCTCCGAGATGTAATGTAATGCTTGGAAATCAAGCTAATCATGGTGTTGTTAGGAAAGTATCATATGAGATTTTGCTTTTTTACTTCAGGGTCTATAAGATATATGGTTCCTAGTGAATGCATCTACTGGTGGAATCTGGCATCATCCTTCTTTTGATGCTCACTCCATTGCTTTTACTTGAAATTTAGTAGACTCCATTGCCGGTAATGGGATGTTTTGGCAATGACCTTAATAATGGGCAATGACCTCAAAACATTTCAAAAGCTTGTGTTGGCAATTGTGGTTATGCCCTAAATGACGTCATTGAAATGACACCTACCTGTTGTACAAGCTTGAGTTCTCCAAAGAATTTAACTTGCAGTTAATTGTGGTTGTTATTCCGGTCTCTTTATTCTGGGCTTTGATATAAAATTTCTACTTTTTATTGTTGAAACTGATTCAAAGTTCAGATAAATGGATTTGCCAGTTGCTTAATCTTTTAGCCCCTGAAAATTACTTTTACTTATTTGAGCTTTTGTCATTGCAGGTATGGCTTTACTCCCTAGTATATTTTAACTGTTTTTTTTTCAACTAATCAGAATGCACAAATGGCCTTGTTTTTGCTTAACTTGGTCTCATTTATACTACTTGAATCTGATGAATTATTGAAATGAGCTTGTTGTACTAACCTTAAAGGTTACGCCGGTTCTCACTTTATGATCTTGTTCATCATATAGGAGATCCTTTTCCTCTACCAAGAAAGAAAAGTTAAACATAGGAACGTTATGGTTCTTTCTGCTGTGTATGGTAGTAATAGCAGAATTGAGAGGAGGAAGTTGTGGCATCAGTTAGTACAAAGTGAGAGGTTGGTAGGGCCTTTGCCTTGGCTTGTGGGAGGCGATTTTAATGTTGTGATGCATGCAATGGAGAGCTCTGATTTTGATAGGTTGAGGAACTATATCACTTTAGATATGGTGGAGTTTACTGATTGTCTGAGCGATATTGGATTGCAGGATCATCCATTTGTTGGGCCGAGTTTCACTTGGTCTAACAAACAAGATGATACTTTTTTGGCCAGGAAATTGGATCGAGTTTTGGTGAACTCTAACTGGTATGGGATGAATCCTCATACTAAGGTGGAATTTCTTGCACAAGGGATCTCAGATCACTGTCTTGCTTGGGTTAGGTTAGTTGTTGATGCACCTGTATTACAGCCTAAACCTTTTAAATTCTTCAATTTCTGAACTGCTCATAATGAGTTTAAGGGAATTGTGGAGAGATCATGGGGGGAGGCTGTTGTAGGTAACCCTATACAAGTTTTGTTTGGAAAACTGAAAAGATTAAAAATCCATCTGAGAGCTCTAAATCAGAAGCATTATGCTGAAATTTCAAGAAGAGTGGAGGATAAGAGGAAACAACTTGAAGTGGTGCAGCTAGCTAATCTGGATCATGGTGGTAGGGATACTGACGCTGAGATGCAATTGCAGGCTGAGTTGCTAGAGCTGAAAAGGGCTGAAACCTGGTTTCTTCAACAGAAAGCCAAGGTACAGTGGCTCCAAGAGGGGATAAGGGGACTAAATTCTTTCATTCAGCTGTTGTTGAAAAAAAGAGCAAAGGCATCATTCGATTTTTACAAATTGATGAAGGTACTAAATTGGAGTCTTTTGAGGATATAGCTGCTGAAGTGATTCGTTTTTTCTCAAAACAAATTGGTTCAGTGGATGCTGGAGTATCTGGTTGTAGTGTGGAGGTTTTGAAGGGGCTCTTGCAAGGGGCTCTACTTGAAGGGTCTTGTTCTCTTTTGGTTTGAGAAGTGTCTGTTGAGGAAATTAAAGATGTAATTTTTTCTCAAGGTAAGGACAAAGGCCCTGGTCCTGATGGATATACTTCTTGGTTCTTTAAGCAGGCTTAGAAGATAGTAGGTAGTGATTTTTTGCAAGCTGTGAGATATTTCTTTTCCTCTTCTTATTTGTTGCCGGGATTTAATGTCACTACTGTCACCTTAGTTCCTAAAATCTAGAATGCATGTATGGTGAAGGATTTTAGGCCCATTTCTTGTTGTTCTGTTGTCTATAAGACCATTACTAAGATCCTGGTAGGTAGACTGAATAGTGTGTTGGCTGATTTAATTACTGTGAATCAGTCAGCTTTTATTAGGGGGAGGAGTATTGTTGATAATACATTGCTAGCTCAAGAATTAGTAAAAGGGTATGGTAGAAAGACTATTTCACCTAGGTGTGCTCTAAAAGTGGACTTGCAGAAGGCGTTTGATTCTGTTAGTTGGGATTTTATCTTGAATTTGTTAGAGGCAATGGGGCTGCTTGAGAAATTTCAGGGTGGATTAGAGTTTGTTTCACTGGAAGTAGATTTTCAATCTCTTTGAATGGGAGTTTAGTAGGTTTTTTCAAGGGGCAAAGGAGAGTTAGGCAAGGGGACCCATTTTCCCTTATCTCTTTGTGATTGTGATGAATGCATTATCTAATTTGTTGGATAAAGCAGCTGAAATAGGGATTTTTCAGTATCATCCTAAGTGCAAACAAGTAAACCTTACTCACCTCTATTTTGCTGATGACCTGTTAATATTTTGTAAAGGAAATCTGTATTCTTTAATTGGTATACAAAGTGTTTTGGAGAAGTTTTATGAGATAGATGGGTTGAAGTTAAATGTGTCAAAATCCGAACTCTTTGTGGCTGGAGTCTCTTTGGAGGAGCAGGGTAGGATGAAGGATGATATTGGGTTTAAGATTGGATCTCTCCCTGTGCGATACTTAGGAGTTCCTCTAGTAACGAGAAGATTGCGTGAGAAAGACTTTCTGGTGCTAATTGAGAAGATCAAAGCTAAGCTGGGGTATTGGTCAAAATTAAATTTGAGTTATACAGGAAGAATACAGTTGATTCGAGCTGTGTTATGTAGTTTAACTAACTACTGGTGTAGGCAGTTAGTACTTCCTAAAGGAGTCATTGAAAAGATTGAACAATTGTGTTTGCGATTCTTTTGGAGGGGTCAGGATAGTACTTGACAGGGTGCAAGAGTTAGTTGGAAGCATGTTTGTGGTCCTAAAAATGAGGGGGGACTAGGGCTCAAGGATGTGAAGACTTAGAACCAGGCATGTCTAGTCCTATTGTTGAAGAAATTGTTGGCTAGTGAGGGCTCTTTGTGGGTGGCTTAGGTGCATAAGTATGTTATTAAAGAGGAAGACATCTGGAGTTTGGATTTGAAGCAAAGCCATAGTTGGCATCTAAGGAAAATTTTGCGGCAGAGGGACACGTTGCAAAGCCTGTTGAGGAGGGGGCATAACAAATGGACCATGGGTGCAATATGGAATGCGATTCGTGAATCACGAGACAGAGTTCAGTGGCATAATTTGGTGTGGTTTAGCCTTCATGTCCCAAAGCATGCTTTTATTCTTTGGATGGGAATGCTTAATCGGTTGCCAACGAAGGATAGGCTTCGGAGAATGGGGCTTCAGATTGAGGAATGTTGTGTGCTATGTGAAAGTGCACATGAAACTAGGGATCATCTCTTTGCAGGTTGTAGTTATTCGCGGGCTATATGGTCTGCTGTGTTGGATTTGTGTGGACTGTGCAGGGGTATGTTTGATTGGGATGTGGAGGTGCAGTGGCTGAGTGCAAAATTGAAAGGGAAATCCTTGCTGGTTTATGTTTTGAAGGTTGCATGGAGTGTCTATGTGTACTTCATTTGGGAGGAGAGGAATAGAAGATTGTTTAGACATTCTTTTAGGCCTGTTGATAGTATTCTGGATTGTGTAAAAGAGGTTATTCGTATTCAATCTCGAAATAGAATTATAAACTTTGATGATGTAAATAGGAACATATGTACATCTTGGGGAATTCTTTAGGGATGGATGCCTAAGTGTACTATAGAAGTTGTTCTTTTGTCTTGGATAATAAATTACACTTATCCAAAAAAAAAATTAAGGTTATAACATGCACAACCTAAATCCTTGGTAAGATATAGTTAACTAAGATTTTAAACTCTCAGCATGTTCTTGTTAGCCCTAAAGAGTTTGCAATTCTACGTACTAATTTATTATCAATCTTTGAGAGTATTCAAATTACTTCATGATCAACTTCCAGACTGCTGGCAAATTCTTCATCAATTGTTTCAGTCCAGATGATTTTTTTTGGAAGTCATACAGAAACGTCAAGGCATGCAATTGAGCAATGAATAGGTTAGTTGGTTTATAAATCTGGTAAGGCAAAGAAAGAATTCCCCCCCCAGGGGTGGTTGTTGTTGTTGGCAGGCAATGAGACGACTGATGAGCCTGCATGGAAGCCTGCAAGCTTATGCTATGGCATTGCTTACGTTGCATGCAAAAGTAGGGTTTGGATATTCTTAAACTTAACCACCCTTCAGTCTGCAACATGATCCGTATTCTTTCTCAAAGAAGTGTTTCCTTTCCCAAAAGTTGGGGAAAGAATCTTGTTTTTGGACGCTCAGATAGCTTTCCACCTATGATTATCTGTGTAATGTTGGAGACAACCTTGTACAGTCTTTTCTATTAATTTAATTTAATGTCTTTTAATATAAACTTCTTTTTAATGAGATATATTACGAACTAATTTAATATTATTTTTAAAATGTAAAATATCAATTAAATATTGAATGATAAAAAAATAATGAATTAATGATAAACAAAAAATGAATTTGAACATGTTTTGCGGCTCTCGTAGCCAGATGAAGAACTTCAATGTTATGGTGGGAACCAGGAGAAAAAAATCTTCTACCTTTTTTTTATGTATCTATTTGTGTTTCTTGTTAAAAAATTTTAAAAAACTGAAGTTTAAACCTTAACTTTAATTTTTTATATTCTAAACTTTAAATCATATACCTTAAAAAATATACCTTATCTCTAATTCCGTAAACCCTAACCTTAAACCTTAAACTCTACATCTTTTCTCTAATTTAAAGTGGAGGCACAAATGGATGCATAAAAAAAAAGTAAACGATTTACGCATAAAGAAGTAAACGTTTGACGGTGATAGAATATTTGGGGAGGCAGGGATTTAAGATTCATTGTTTTGAAAACAAAATTAAAGTTTTGGATTTTTTTTTCTTTCAGAAATTAGCTTTTCAATTTTCTAAAAATAAAAGAAATTACATATTTAATATGTGTCGAGCAATGATTAATATTGATTTTTAATTAGTTAATTTTAAAATATTAACGAAATAAAACGTTAGATATACAAAACTTTTAATGCCTATTTTGATTAAAAAAACTTTAAGCATTTGAAGTAAAAATGTTATAGTTTAGACAATTTTTTAACTAAACCAAAGAAAAATAAAATATAAAAACCCAAGGGCATGAAACAAATTAAAAGCGTTGGATATAGTTGGTTTTGCAAGCTTTTTCGCTAATAGTTTTGAATGAATCGATAAATTATCGTAAAAGAGATTTAATTATATTAAATTATTATTTTTTAATATGTATTATAATGATTATTACACGAATGATAGAAAATAAATAAAAATTATATCTTAAGATAAACGATTATTATATCGCAAAAGGATTTGAATTAGTTAATAGGCTTTTTCTCAATAAAATGTTAAAATAGTGATGGTTAATTTTTCGAACTAGAACCAAAGTAATTTTATTAACAGCTATCATATCTTCGTTATTTTTAAGGAAAAAATATTTTTTTTATTAACTTAGAGTGGTCATTTTATAACTTCATATAGTTGGATGACACAACTAAAAAGCGTGTTATAGTTGGTTGACTATTTGGATAATTTACTCTAAATAGTGTATATATAATTCGTCTTAGGTTTGTTGTTGGACTCTAAAGCTAAATCTCGAGGGGGAAATTAGTTAACCATAGGAGTGAACAAAATTCGATTCAGTTTAAAAATATCGAATGATTTGATCTTATATAAAAATACTTTATTCGTTTAATCAAAATTTTATAAATTCGACTCAAAAAATTCAAATAAAGTTTGAGTTGTAAAATGAAAATTCGAATAATTCAAATAACTCAAAATTTTTACTAATTAAATAATTTATTTTTAAGTTTGAGATGGATCTCTCAAATTTTTATGATATATATATATATATTGATATATAAAAATATAAAGAAATATTGTCACATATGAAAAAAATATGAAGAAATATATATACATATCTTTTATGGTCAGAAAAAATCATTTAAAAAGGAATCAAATTGTACTATAACATGATATAATTACAATTAAATATTTATAGAACTCGAAAACTCGACTCGAATTTCTTAAACTCAAATCGAATCGAAAATTTTTTAAATAAAATTTGAGTTGTAAAATATGATTCGTCAACTCGAATAACTTAAATCTTTTTAACTCAACTCGATTCAATCGAATACGCACCCCTAATTCACGGAGTTAAAGATTGAATTTTGACCAGAGTTAAAATATTAGCTTTAAAAATTATAAAAGTATTTAAACTTAAACTTTATAAAATAGTAAGCTTTATTTTATCTAATAATTTTATTTATATGGATCTAGATTATTATTTTATTAAAAAATTTAAAATATTTATTTATTTTTATTTAGTTTATTCTTAATTTTTAAAAATTAAATTTGATCCTTAATTAATTACATATTTAATAAAATTTTAATTTTAAATATTTATTTTAGTCTCGAAATTTTTCGTACCTTAAAGAACTCCGTCCTTGCATACCGAGAAAATTAATTAAAAGTATTGACTATGTCACTTTAGAAAATAACGAAGCGGAATCCAGAAACCATTCAAACCATGTCAAAAATACAACCGTCGCTTTTGTAAAACCAAGTTGCTCCTCCAACTCATGCCAAGCAGTAGCAAGAGATGCCTAAAACTTTTGGAGAAATGCAAGAACATGAAGCAACTAAGACAAGCTCATGCACAAGCAATCACATGTGGTATCGGCAACAATAACTTTTCTTTAATCACGCTCTTAGCATTTTGTGCAAACCCAGAACATGGAAGCCGGACCTAGGCCGGGAACCTCTTCAAACACATTCAGGAACCCACAGTTTGTATCTGCAACACCATGATCAAAGGTTTGTTTCTCAAAGGTGAAATTTTTAAAACCCTCCAATTATACAGTAACATGTTGAATAAAGGCATGCACCCAGATAATTATACTTTGCCTTTTGTGTTGAAAGCTTGTGCAAAGTTGCAGTTTTTCTACTTTGGGGATTTGATTTGTGGTCATTGCTTGAAATTGGGTTTAGGGTTTGATATTTTTGTGGGTAATGCTTTGATTTCTATGTACTGTGGATTTGATAATGTCAAATTAGCAAGGTGCATCTTTGATGAGATTCCAAGACTAGATGTTGTTTCATGGACGGTTATGATTTCTGGGTATGGGAAATGGGTGAGATTGACACTGCCAGATTGCTTTTTGATGAGGCTCCAGTAAAGGATAGAGGAATCTCGGGGGCTATGATTTCTGGAAATGTAAAAAACAATTGCTTTAAAGAGGGTCTTTATATGTTCAGGCTAATGCAAATGAGTGATATAAAGCCTGATGAAGCTATATTTGTAAGTATTGTTAGTGCCTGTGCTAATTTGGGTGCTTTAGATACTGGGATTTGGATTCATAAATATATAGATCAACAAAAGTTTCCATTGAGTCTTCGTTTGAGTACTTGTCTTGTAGATACCCTTTTTTTTTTGAATATTTAAAAAACGGTTTAAAAGGTTTAAAAGTTCGGTTGGATTTAAAAATTTGGTATCCGAAGATGACACTTGAAGAACAGGATGTCACTTCTAATGGAATACCGTTACAATTTAAAAATTCGGTATCCCGGGAAGATGACACTTGAAGAACAGGATGTCACTCTCATTAGAATATCGTTGAAGTTTAAAAATTAGTTAATCGGTTGGAGTCGCCATCGATCGTTCAAAAAGGTGGATCGAACACCAAGAAAATAAAACCAGAGATGGGTTCGGGAGTTGGTTACGTTTGGGGAAGGATTAGCACCCCCATAACGCCCAAAATTGGTACCTAAAGGTTCGCATCGTAATTTTAAAAAATATAAAATTTGAATTAAATTGATTTTTAATTTGAAATGTGTATCCTAATATCCACAACGATTCAGAAAAGATAACACCCGAAGAACGAGATGTTACTCTCAATAGAATACATCGTGATAATAATTTCTAACAAAACGAAACGAAATTATAACAACATGAACGAATTTAAATTAAATCTAATATTAAAGTACGTATAATTAAATATATATATAATTACGAAGCCTAGCAAAATAATTATATAAAAAACAACTACAAAAGTTTATAAAAAAACGTAACAATGACATAAATATTATATTATTAACATAATTTACATTAAAAAGGTAATAAATAAACAAAAATAATATTAGCAAAAATAAAATAAAAGACATAAATAACGCCATAAATAATATAAAAGTAAAATAATAGTACCAATATAAGGTAATAATGACAATTTATATTAATAACGTAAATAAAAGTTTACAATACTAAAAGACCTAAATAATGATATAATTTAGGTTAAGAGTTTATGATAGTTTATAAAAGGTAATAATTTACATCATTAAGAATGGCGTAAATATGGTAAATAATTTACATTTAAAAGGTGATAATAATCTTATATTAACATAATTTTTTAATAATATTAATAACATATATATATATATTTAATATTGTAAAAATAACATATTATTAGGTTAAATCTATCAGAAAACAGAAGTTAAGGGGGTTAAAAATAAATAAACAGTGACCTAATTGCATAAAAACATAAAATATAAGGCTGAAATAGCAAAAACAGTGACCAAATAAATAGAAAGTAAACTAGGGAGCCGAAATGAAGGATACTGTAAAAAGCAGAGACTATGTGCGTGATTATCCCCTTTTTTCGGGTTAAGCGCGGGTCCGGGTCGGATGGCCGGGTCGGTTGCGGGTAACCATAGCCAAAACGACGTCGTTTTGGGCCTTGTAGCCAGGCACCAAAACCGTGCCGTTTTGAGTTTAATATAAATACTATCATTTTATGAAATATCCTCATCCTCTTCATTTCTCACATGAGAGAAAAGAAAAGCTTAAAATGCTCTCAAGGCATTCATCTGCTCCGGTGGAAGAGCGGCCGCCGACCGCCTTGTCCGACCGCCGGCCACCGTGTCGGCCGCCGCGAAGGTCGCCGGAAATCGAAAGGAGGGGACTTTCCGATAGATCTCGACGCGAGGAATGCAGATCTAGCCTCAGATTTTCGAGAGGAGTTGCGTATCGAGGAAGATCTAAAGATAAGTGTCCGACTTTAATAATTTTTTTTACCTTTTTCCTTTTGATTCTCTTCTCCGATTCACACTATTTTGCTCTCGGTTTCTTTTTTTTACTTTGGTGTTTGGTTCAAATACTCCTGGATTTTTTTCATTCCCTTCTTGAATCGGTTACATTTGTGGTTCTGAGGGATTTATAACCCCCATTTTTTACATATTAAAAAACATCAAATCTCTACTTTTACTTTTTCAGATCTAATATTTCAGATCTAATAATGTTTTATCTCTTAAAAATGCAAGTTAGATGTGATAAGGGCGGTGGCTGCAGTGGTGAAGCGGTGGCCGGCCATCTGAGCTAATGAGGGAGCGACACGTGGCACATGGAGGGCGGCGGCGGCTAGGGTTAGCAAGGGTTAGGTTATTATATTTTGTTATTTTAGGATTAGGGTTAGGTTATTGGATATGGGTCTGATGGGTGTATTGGGTTAAATGGATTGTAATTGGGTTGGTATAATAAAATGGATTCTTATAAATTGGTTATTACAGATATGTATGCAAAATGTGGGAATTTGGACATTGCTAAAATGCTGTTTGATGAAATGCAGCAAAGAGATGTTGTTAGCTGGAATGTTATGATTTCTGGGCTGGCAATGCATGGAAATGGAGAAAATGCAATTCAACTGTTTAGGCAAATGGAGAAAGATGGAGTCAGCCCTGATGACATTACTTTTATTGCTCTTTTCAGTGCTTGTAGTTATTCTGGTAATGCATTTGAAGGTCTAAGGATGCTCGATAGAATGCGTAAAGTGTATAACATTGAGCCTAAAAGTGAACATTTTGGGTGCATAATTGACTTACTTATCCGGGGTGGGCTCTTTGAAGAAGCTAATTAAATAATTCAAAGTATGCCAGATTCAAGCAATCCCTCTGATGAAGCTATTGCCTGGAGAGCATTGTTGAGTTCGTATTGTAGTAGTGGGCAAACCAAACTGGCTGAGGTTGCTGCTGAGAAGCTCATGCGACTTGAAGATCATAGCGGCGTATATGTTTTGCTCTCAAATCTATATGCATCATCCGGGAAACCTTATGATGCCAAAAGAATAAAACAGATGATGAAAAGCCGAGGAGTTGATAAGGCACCGAGTTGCAGCTCTATCAAGATCTATGGGGAAGTTCATGAGTTTATTGCTGGGGAGAACAGCCACCTACAAATGGAGGAAATACACTTGATTTTGGAGAAGTTGGACAAGCAATTACATTATACAGGTTTGAGTCCTTATTCATAGAAACAGTTACCATTGGGCATAACAAATAACTAGCAAACAGCTTCTATCTTTTTGAGGGGGAAAGGTATACCTACAGCCGAATGGCAACGCAAATGAAGAATCTCGTGATCAGCATCTGTTAAAGAATCTATACCTAAACATCCCCAGATATTTATGGATCTATAGTGGGTGCTCTTGGTAAGTGTCATGCACCTTTAGCTCTGAATCCATGTCGTAGCATAAACATAAATATAGATTGTTGCTGATCTCTTTTTCTCAGTCCAATATTGGTGATTTAGGCCTGCATTTTGCCTGCCATTTCCACTTAATCACTTGGATGGTGGTCAGTGGGGTTATCGGCCAATGGTAAATCGTCTGGTGCTTCTGTCTATTATGGAAAAAAAACTAATAATGTTTTTTCTTTTCTTAGTACTTTAAAATATGACTCGATGTAAATCTGTTTATTTCCTTTGCTAGAGAACTAGATGAAAACCAATGTCTTGGCAAGTATGATCAAAATTTCCATAACTGATAAGCAATAAAGAATTATATATAGTTCTTTAGACACTAAACTAGGAACTCTGAGTCGGCAAGTTCCAGGACTTTCGGGACACCGATGGATTTTGCTCCTTTTAGGAACGAATTTCCCGCAATGTACCTGTTAAACAAGTTTGATAATTTGTCAATTAACAGACATTAAAAGAATTGTAAGTTACTAGGAAGGGAGGGTTGAAGAAAACTTGCATTTCTTTCAGGAAGGGATGTTTATAGAGTTTTTCAGGAATTCTTCCTACAAATTGATTGTGATCTAAATGCCTGCAGGTCCAATTAGATCGAATATATCTTATGAATGCATCCATGCTGAATTAGCTCATAAAGCTGGAATAAACCAAAAATGCATTGCAAATGAATCAGCAATGTTAAACTAACTTACAAAGATGTCAACTGAGGGAGATGAACAATGTCGGGTGGTATTACTCCTGACAGTTTGTTGTAGGATAGGTACCTGCAACCAGTATATCGAATGATGAAAATCTGAGTTAGACTGGAGTATTCTAATATGGTTAAAAGGGTATCCGAAAACAAGGCGAACTCCATTGCTATATCCCCAAAGGTTAAAGCACTATACTCACAAGATTTCCAAATTGTTCAAGCTTGCTAGCATCGCCGGAATTCCTCCAGTCAAGTAGTTATTATTTAGGTAACTGAGGCAAATGTTTCTGCAATTAGCCATTCATCCAAAATAGCAAAGCTTGAACTAATACAGAATGAACTTACAGGTTTCGAAGCGATGGGAAACAACCATACAGGCTTATGAGTTGTTTTATAGTACCCACCAAATGATTGTTCCCGACATCCCTATGAACATACAGTGTTAAAATCTGATCTACCGAAGGAACAGATAACTTTAGTTTCAAACTTACTAAGGAACATTAAGTGTTAAGGAGATTGGTTATCTTACAAGTGCTGAAGTTTCTCCAAAGTGCCTAACTCTGCCGGAATCCGGCCTGAAAACCGGTTTTGATGCAGATGTATGTAACGAAGCTCCGGTAGACTCGCAAGCTCCTTCGGGATCTCCCCTTTAAAATTGTTGAAGCTCAGATACCTACGCAAATTTCCGGTTAGTAGAAAGCAACAATCTTCAAGAACAGAATGTAAAAAAAAAAAAAAAACTTCCAGGTGCTGCTTACAGATGTGTTAGACTCTTAAGTTCACCAATTTCAGAAGGAAGAACATCTTGTAGCTTATTCCATCTCAAATTACTAGAGCAAAAACAGATAATTAAAGAAAATGACATGAAATCGAAGTCTAGAGTAACAAAAATTACCCATTACCTCCTAATCTAGATTCCAACTCTGAAGAACATAAAATATCGATTTAAATCAAAAGAACATACAGTATTTTAAGTCGTTTGAGCCGCCCGATTTGAGGCGGAATCGGTCCGGTCAGCTTGTTATTATGCATATCACTGTATGAAGCAACAATTGAACAACTTTAAATTCACTTGTAGAAGATGGAACTTGTTATAATTAAATGGTAATTGCTAAGGAAAATATTAATTATAATCATACAGTTTTGTAAGATCGAACAAATTTGTGACCGGAACGGGAAACGGCCCGACGATCGACACTGCATAAACTTCCCTGCAAATTAAAACAAAGAATTTAAGACAAAGGACAAATGAAATTAATTAAAACAATTGAAGAATAGAGATGAAAACAGGAAATTACAATTCTGTGACAACTCTATAGTCACCCATGAGAGTGCACGTGATACCAGACCAGGGAGGGAGATTTCCGTCGCCGCAAGGATCGTCACCGACCCAAGAGTACACCACTCTCCAACCTAACGACGCCTTTATTTCGTTCAATGCTTTAACTGCCATAACGAAATCATACGCAAAAGAAGAAAAAAAATCAAATTTAAAATAAAGAAAAGACGGTATCAATTAAGAAAGAAGGAAAATTACCATCGCGTTTGAGAGTTTTGCATGAGGAAAGGTTGAGAAACGCGAAGAAAATGAAGAGCAGAATCCATAAACTCGCCATTTCCCTCCTCTTCTTTTTCTTTACAATAAAATGGGAATTTCAGACTGAAAAAGAAGATCATCAAAACTAAAAAGAAGAGAGGAAAATTTGGAAAACTGAGTTCACCTATCTTTTGCTGAGAGAGTGTCGGATTCTGTTAAGTTTCATCGGGAGAGGTGCGCGAGGAATTGGAAAGCCGTTTGTTATTTTAATTGTATTCGAACCTAAAAATATTCGTCTATTATATTCGAACTCAATTAATTAGGTGATCACCGAATAATTTACCTCAATTAATTAGAGAATTAAATATGTAATTTTACAGATTTTAATTAACAGTCATGTCATCACCGTTAACTTTTTAACGGTGATAGTTCAAATAGGTATGATTTAAAAGATGGATGACCTGATTGACGAATTACTTAATTGGTGATCAAAATAGGTATTCTCAATTAGTTAGGTGGTCACTGGAGTAGGTTACCCTTTTATTTATCATAATTTATTTGATTGGTTCAGATGAAGACATGTGGGGCCAGCATTTTTACATGCTTGTCGGGATTCCACGTGGCACTTTTTTTTTAAATTTATTTATTTTTTTATCTTTCATACGGTTTTTAGTGAATGAGATCTTCAAGTTTCTAATCTAGATTTCTTTATTAAAGTTATAATATGTTTTATTACCGTATGCAATATTTATTGAATATTTTAATTTTATTTTTAAAAAATTATAAAATAATTAGTTAAATTAATAATAATAATAATAATTAAAAAATATTTCAATCACTATAATTTTTTTTAATATTTGATCATGATTTTTTTATAATATCTTCACTGATTTTTTATTTTATGGTATGAGCTTTTATTTTTATTTTATGATTTAAGATGATTGTTATAATGATAAAATACTCGTCGACATTATAAATCAATTTTAATCGAACAGAAAAATGTCTTCAATACAATATATTGACTCCAAATCAATTGGACACTTATTGCAATTCATTTCAGTAAAATCTATTAATCACTTTATTAATTTGATATAAAACATCATAAATTATAAAATAAAAAAATAAAATTTCAAAAGTAAAAAGCTTAACAACAACATCTAACAATTATCTTGCTCCACGTTATAAATAAAAAATGATTATCAAATTTAAATCTTAAACTTTCACATGGGTATGCGAAAATTAGCAAATTAATCTGCACATGTATGATTTAAGTTGGTTCAGTTGGTGAATGAGTCGTTAGATTTGAGTTGTTTTGAGTATGATTATATTCGATTTGAATAGTTTGATTTTAATTCGAATATATGATAATTTTGATTCGGGTATCAGATTGAGTAGATTTATTTTTGATTTGATTAATATTAGATCGATTCCTTTTGGGTCAAGTTAATAGTAGATCAATTGATTTTAGTCAGATTTTCAGGTCGGGTTAAGTTTTTACACCATATATATGATTTTATATAACATATATATTTGACTTTTTGGTGAGTTATGTGTGGCAATTGACATCTATCTATCTTTATTTATTTTAACAATTTTATTTTAATTCGAGTTATTTTTTATTTGGATGAAATCAGTTTGAGTTCATTTAATTGGGTTGAAAATTAGTTCAAATCTAATTAATTTAGTTGAAAATCAATTTAAGTTCTCTCGATGAAGTTTGCTAAGCCTAGTTCCTTGAAAAAAAACATGACCATAGGTATTTGTTATGTGATTGAAAAATATTACTAATAGAATAATCTTACTAGATAAAATGTTAGACCTTCTAAATAAGATTAGGAGTTTGAATTTTAATATTGTGGATGAAAAAAATTAGATCGAAGGATACCTTATCTCTCCAAAACTCATCCGGATTAGTGATAATATTAAGAGTAAACTACATCTATGATCACCTAACTATTATCATTTTTTATTTTGGTTCCTCTAAGTTTTTTTTATCGAATTTATCCCTTCGTTACATACCTTTTATGTTTTGGTCATTAGCTGTCAAAATTTTTACGCAACAATTAAAAGACTTATTTTTATAATATTTTTAATCCTTATTACTTATATATTTTATCAATTAAGTCTACATAAATATTAAATTTAATCTTCATTTAAAATATTTGTACCAAATATCAAATTTCTCATTCTCTTTCTTCCTCTTCCCACCGACGACAACCAACTCATTTCCACCGTGAAAGGAACCCCGTACGCTTTCTTCAAACCCTGCACCGTGGGAAGCCAAATCAACAAACTTCCAAACGGATACAACATCAACTATGCTCTCGATGGTGTTCCAGGAAAGCTGAAGAAAATCGTCATGGTGTCCGATGGGAAATCTGGGAAAGTGATGGAGTTTTCCACCAATCCACCCGGTGTGCAATTTTATACAGGTAATGACCTAAAAGACGTGAAAGGGAATGTTGGATACGTTTATCAACCTCATGAGGTTTTTCGGATTCAGTTAATCATTCCAACTTTACTTCAACTATTGTTTATCATGGAAAAGATTACAATACAAAATTTAATATAACTGTTAATGTGTAGTTCATGTCGGGAAAAAGAAAATAACTATAAATCAAAGGGAATCAAATATAAAAAACTTAGAATGTGTATAAAAACATCTAAATTACCGAAATAAATCTAGCACTATAATTAAATTAAAATTGACAAACTTGTATTTTTAAACTAAACTTTATATATTTTTAATCACAATTGCTTTTATAATTTCACATATATAATTATTTAATTATTTTTCAAACTTAATTAAAAGTTTTATTTTTATTAATCTTTTAAATTAAATCAAATACGAATTACAGTGACTAAATTAATAGCTTCCTAAACGTTGGACAACTCAATTGTAAGGCATTTTTCTAGTGATCATACCTGAAATCTTTTAAGTAATATTAAGATTAATTCAAATTATAATATTAATAGAGAAATAAATTGTGTTCAGAGAAATACTCATATATTTAATTTAAATTAATCAACCGTTAAATATAAAAATATTAAAAAACAATGGGAAGTAATTATTGAATAAGAAACTAATTAGATATACTAAAAGCAAAAAGAAAAGAGCAAGAAAGATATAAACCCATATAATATATATACAAAGAGTCATAGATTCAAAGCCTGTGCTAAAGAACACATGACATGAACGTATTAAATGCAACAGCAAGATGTCTCCATAAAAGGCTAAGATTCCTCTTCCTTCACACATTCAATCCAAACCTCCATTAATGAAACTCATGGATTTCTCTTGAGTACCTTCCAAACACATATATACCGTTGTAATTAAAGAAACACTGACGGTAAGCCATTTCCTTGCTTGTTTTCGCTGCCTGAAAGCAAACTGCCCCAAGAAAATACCAAAAACAAGGATAGAAATAGTAATCGTTTGTTCATATAAAGAAAACAGGAGCGGAAAATAAAGAAACAGAAAGATTATAAGCTAATGTTTTATTTACTACTACGAGTCTATCAACTGCTGTAGCGGCTGAATCTTGGAGACAATATGGAGAAATATGTTCAGTTGTGAAGAGGGTTGGGCCCCGAGGGAACAAGTCTCTTCTCCACACCATATCTTGGATCGATTTCTTCGACTTTGGAGGGAGGCGGAGGAAGTAACGACGGAAAGAAAGGCTGGAAATTATGGATTCTTTGAAGCTGAAAACACAAGGAACGTTGCTCTAATCGGGAGAAAGAAGCACAAAAATGGCGGGTTCTTGGTGGCGGCGGTGGAGTTGAGGCCTCCAGTGGGAGCAAGAGGAGGAGGAAGAAGAGGAGGCAATAACAAGACATGGCTGAGAACTGGGAAGTGGTTATCTGGTTCAGTTTTTGGCGAGACATAGGAAAGATGGTGATAGGAGGTAGGGTTTATATGCAAGGAAAAACCACATGCAAAAGGGATCTAGTTATATATGGGAAACCATTTTCATTATTTCTCATCAATTGAGAAATTATTCTATGGATCAGTTTTATCACGTTATCTATGGTCTTTAAGAACAAAAAACAAATCCACGTCATATTTTTTACATATCATCTGCACACTCATAATTTTAATTTTCAAATCATCTCTCTAAATAAAATATATTAAAATTAAAAAATAATAACGTGGATTTGTTTTTTAATTATGATTTAGGGTTAGGGTTTAGTGTTAGGGTTAGGGTTTAGGGTTAGAGTTTAGGGATTAGGATTAGTGTTAGGGTTAGGGTTAGAGTTAAGGTTTAGGGTTTAGAATAAAAAATAAATCCACGTCATCATTTTTTTTAAGTTTAATATATTTTATTTAGAGAGATGATTTGGAAATTAAAATTATGAGTGTGCAGATGATGTATAAAAAGTAATGACGCAAATTTGTTTTTTTTTTTCTTAAGGACCATAGATAACGTGGTAGAACCGGTCCATAAAATAATTTCTCCATCAAATTAGTCACGAAATTTTGTATGTCCCGGGTGACACGGAACTCGAATATCGCACAAATTTTTTACCCAGCCCCACCAGTTTTGGTGGAAACGAAATCAGGATTAGATAATTAATCTATACTTAATTAGTGGCCTAATTAATTCGTTTAATTTATATAGTTCTATTTTTTATATAGATTTGAAGGGATTATATGATAATTCGTTTAATTTATTTGGAGAGATTATATTATGAACTTTGTTCATCAAGTCATCTGTGGTCTATGTAATTAGATCTGTTTATTTTAAGTAATAATTTGATAACCATCTATTTACTAATTACAGTAGGAAAAAATAATGATTCACCTTAAAAAATAAGATGAATAAATTTGATTGATTGGTGAAATTATACCATGGGTAATTCCCACCGCGTGTCTATGGGATCAACCACTAAAAATCACTCATATCATTATTTTTTTATGTTATATATTTTTCAAAGTGAATCTTCACTTGAAAAACTGTTTTTAAAATGAATTAATAATAAATGTGAGCGAAGATTCACTTTAGAAAATTTGTGATATGGAAAAAATGGTGATATAGATAATTTTTAGTGGTTGATCCATGGATGACGTGGTAAGACTTATCCATGATTTAATTTCTGATTGATTGAGATCACAGATGATGTGGTAAAAATGGTTGATGATAAAATTTTTCATTTATTTGAATTCTCTTATGTTTCAGTGAGCTAATTACTCTATAATTATATTTTTTATATATATTTTTTATTTTATGGGACATAATAGATGTTAGATATATTTTAAGATAAAATCAAGAGTTTTTTTGAAGTTAAAATAATTAATTTTTGATTAAGCTACGATAGGTGATAAGTGATTTAAATAATCATATTTTTATATTTAAATTTATTTTTAATAATAAGTTTATGGTATATAATCAATTATTTTTATGTGTTTTTTGTACAGACTTCGATCGTAAAAAAATGTACTTAAAAGTATAAAAATCTGTATTCTTTCTGGATTCAAGGATATATTAATGCATCTACAAATTTAAATTTTAAATATTTTAGAATTTAATCTAAATTAATTAAAATTTATCTTTTTATTTAATTTAAATTATCTCATCACTTTAAAGCCATCCACTTCTCAACAGTCAACACTGCAATCCAAGTGACATTTGCATCAGTAGGATCACAGATTCTAAATTGACACAACAAGGCTTTGATTTCATCAAATAAACTCCATGAATTTCCATCAATGGATGATGAAGTGACCTCAACACCAGTTTTATTATTGTTTCTTCACGCGTCCTTCACCGTAGATCACTACGGCTAGGGAGTCGAGTAATCGACCCGAAAGTATCATGTCGACGAACTTGATTTCAAGGATATATCTTATCACTCCGGCTACGGAGACTTGTAAGGATATACCCTAAACGAGAAGCAAACTTAGAACAGAAATACTTCCCCTTCGGCCATGAAACTAAGCTTTTTGGGATACATATTTTTTTTTTAACTCAGAACAGAAGTACTTCTCCTGTTTATGAGGTCAGACCAGCGTGGGTTAAATTTTAATGATAACAAACGTTTGATGATTAAATATTAACTAATTAAAAATATAAATAATTTTATTAACTAAATTTAAAAATCGTTCATTAAAATTATATTTAGACAAAAACATAAATGATCATCGTAATAATTTATTTTAAACTATAAAGCCTTTTTTTTTCTCTCGCCCAACCCTAGCGCCTGCAGCTTCTGTTTTATTTATTTCCTTGGTTGGTGGTAGATGTATATAAAAATTTGAATATCTAATTTGATTTTTAATTTTTAATTAGATATCAGATTTGCTTTTAAACTTTTTAGATCAAATATTGATCATATATTTTAAGTTTTGTATTATCCTAAAATTTAGTTTTTTATGAATATTTTTTTTAACAATCTAATATTTGTTATATCTGAAAATTTTAAAAATAAAATTTTAATAAATGTGATTTTTATTAATTTTAATAATTTATTGTTTGTTATATTCAAAATTCTAAAGTTTTTATAGATATGACTTTTAAATTCATAAAAATAATTAAATTAAATTTTTTTGAGTAATCGAATATCTGAATATCTAATTCGATTATTCGATATATGAATATTCAAATATATTTTTTCAAATCGGATATAAATCACTATATTATTGATCTAAAAAATAAGATATTTGAGAAAATTTGATTGGGTTCGATCTAATATCCGATAATAAACATCCTTAACCGATGGCAGTAACTAGTCTTAGTATTAATTAGCAAGCACTAAGATTTATTACTATTTTTTCATATTTTTAATAAAAATCTATATTTTTTGGCATATTTTTTCTTTATAATTTGTGATTTGATTCAACATGACTTTATTATATGTTAGAAATTGTTTCATGCTTGTATAAAGATTTTTATGATACTAATTTTCTATTATGGTTCTATCAATAGTCATAGAAAGATAGATCTTCACTCGATTAATAGTTGTTAATCGATGTAATTAGTCCTACGTAACGAAACAATCTGCCTAAGAGTGTTATTCTCTTGCCCCTCAATTGTCATCCGTAAAAATAATGGCGGATCTAGAAATTTATTTGAGGGTAGGTACATATGAAATTTCAAAATTTCAGGGTGAGCACAAAGCTTAAATATTACAAAAACATAAAAATTTTAAAAAAGTAAAAGTAAATATATGAACTGTAAAAAGTTCACATATTCAAAGCATGGATCCGCCACTACGTAAAAACGTCTTGTTTGGTTAAAAATAAAATTTTAAATTTTGACGTTATACTAATTAGAGATTAATATTTTTTTACACCTTTAGATTTTTATACGAGATTTTAATGGACTAATTCTTATTATTCTCTTTCCTAGGTGTATTATATTTGTAATAACTTCTATAATTTTCTATGAAATTGAATTGTTACGGTAAAAAAGAGGATAAAATTATGATTCCCGTAAATTGACTAAGGTTTTATTTTTGGTTGTGATGAAAAATCAAGGTTTGATTCTAAATTAAGGTTTTATAAAAACTAAATTTTTTTTTTTTTTCAAAATCAAGGTTTGAAAAGTTAGTTTGAAGGGAAAAAATTATACTCAAAAGCTATCAATTTTTTTAGTGTTTTTGGTTGCTTTTAAAATTTTTTGGATGTAAGAGCTAAGGCTTAGTTTGGCATTGATTTTAAAATATTGGGTTGAAAAAGTGATTTAAAAAGTATTTTAGAAAAAGTAATTTTGGAAAGTTAGGGAGTGTTTATCATTAATGTCAAAAAGTGGTTTTAAAAAAATAAAATGTCTATTTTAGACATGATATTGAAAGATAGGTGAATTCTCACAAATATTGAAGATTTTTTTTTATTTCTAAAACTATTGAACTCTCAAAAATATTTCTCGAAGTATTGAAGTTTCTACAGTGAATTTGAAGTCGGATTCTTTTGAATCCGACTATGAACAATGTTTATATAAAAAAGTAAGAGAAATGTTCAGGAGTGTTTGACTTTGAGACACTGTTCAAAGTCGGCCTCACATGACTCCGACTTCCCCTTTGTTCTGCAGGCTACTGAACATTTCTCCCCCTCGGGTTTGGGCTTGGGTTAGTGTAGTTTTGGGCTTGTTGGGCCTTTGGCTTGTTGGACTTGTGAGATGTGGGCTGAGGGCATTTTGGTAAATGCCTAAATAGGGTGTTTTGAAGGGGGTTTAGAGTGGTTTCTGCAGAGGTATGAGGTCATAGTGCAGGGGGTTTCTTCCTCTCATCTTCTTCATTCAAGTTAAGAGAAAAAGGTAGGATCTTGCTGAGTTTGGGTTAGAATCCTGTTTTTTTGATGGAGAAGAAGTTGTAGGGCTGTTGAGGATCTATCTTTCAAGCTTAAGAGGTGTTAGTTTGGTGGGAAGAAAGGTTTAAGTGAGGGTTTTAGGGGGAGCTCGGAATTGGGTTTTAAGAGCTTTAAATCTGAATCTTTTTGTATTTTAAAGCTCTAGAATCATCCTAAGGTAAGTCTAATCCGTTCTTCATCCTTCTCTTGTAGAGAAAGAGGCTTGTGAGCCATCAACTAGCCTTGGAGGGGAAAAATCTTGAGGAAGGAAGAGGAGCTCGTTTGATGTTGTTTTTGCTTGAGGTTCGTACTCCCAACTCCTTCTACATCATCCATTCATGGTAGATTGCATGACATGTAGAGATAATCATGCTTGTATGTTGTGTTGCTTGGTTTCTTGAAAATGGGTCTTTAATGGTGAAATCCGTGATAATGTGATTAAGGGTTGGAAATTGGTGTTAAAACACTTTAAACAACATTAATATTGAGTAGGAACACTTTAGGATCGATTAGGTTGAGCTTGGGGTTGAAAATCTAGAATTTTTAAGTGCAGAACCGTCCTTAGTGCAGGGGGTATCGATACTCGGGCTATCGGTATCGATACTAGTGGGTATATTTTTGGCTTGTTGTTCAGGGGTATCGAACCTTGTTTTGATACCGTGGGTTCCAGAAACTTTTTGTATCGATGTCTGTATCGAAACAGGTCCTCCCCTTTCTGTTGACTTTTGGAGTTAGTCAACGGTATCGATACTTGTTTCGATACATGTGTTTCGATACCCTCTTTGGGTGGGTATCGATGAAGGGTGTTTCGATACCCTACATAAGGGTATCGATACCCCTGTGTAATTTGGTTAAATTTGAATAGAGTTTGGGGGCTCGATGATCCTAATGAATAATTACTCAAATCTAAAAGCTATGAAATGAATTGTCAAACTAAGTTAAGGTTATAACTCCGAAAGACTAAGTAAGATAAGACTTTAATATATCTTGTTGTGATGAGATCCTAGGTGGATCGTTTGTGTGGTCGAGTCTTTGTGTGTTGGAATCCGGATATTCATAAGTGTTGCAACACGTCGAAGGCCATCCGATGTAACATGACGGGTGATGATTGAAGACTTTTATTCCGAGTGTTGGGCGACCTTACTTGAAGATGTTCGATGTAACATTCCGAGCAAAGGGTTGGTTGGGCGGCCTCCACCCTTTTTCCGAATGTTGGGCGGCCTCGTTCGAAGATGTCCGATGTAACATTCCGGGCATAGGATTTGAGGGCGGCCTCAATTCTGAGCGTAGGATCCCGATGCTGTGTGGACGTGGGCCTCGCTCTTGTGTGTTGACTTATATGACTGTATATGCTGTGTGCGATATTATGCCCTCATTTATACCATGTGTTAGGCAAGCATGCTAGACCTTCATACCATGCATGTGATTTATATGCCATGCTTTACTACTTTGATATGCATGATGTTGGCCGAGTTTGGCGTATCCACTGAGCTTGTGTGGCTCAGCGTTCGAAATCTGTTTTCGTGCGTAGGTTAGGAGGAGCAGGATTTTGTGGAGCACCATAAAGGTTTGGACTTTCGACATCGACCATGTTGTCAGAGTACAGTTATTAGATGTAGTGGGCTTAGACTATGTTGAACCCTATATGTATTGTAACTCTGTTATTTTATTTGGGTCGAATGTTTTAAAACAGTCTGTAATATATTTTGGAGCTTTGATTTACTTTGAATTATTTTGGACTTGTTTTTATTTAATTGGATTATGAACTTGGTTTTGGATTTACATGATTTTTATTATTGGGCTTTTAAAACAAAATTTTGAAATATGGGTTTTGGGCCGGAGGCCCATTGTGACATCCGGGTCGGGTGTTACATTTAGTGGTATCAGAGACCAGGTGTTGTCGGTTTTAGGAGTCCCCGGGGGAGTCTAGTGTGTTATATAGGTGTTAGACTAGTACTAGCCCACGAGTCGATATAGTACTTCTTTTAAAGCTGAAAATTCGATGGTGTAATCCCGTTTGTGGTTGTTGTGCAGCATGCCTAGACGCGTGAGAGATCAGGAGGAGAGCCGAGGTTCTCGAGGAGGAGACTCCGACTATGAGTATGAGACCGATGAGGAGGTGCCATCGGATGATGCAGTTGGTCAAGGGGCCAACTACTTTGCTCAGTTGAACCGTACGCTACGTAGGATAGTAAGAGCTATACCGAGGTCGTCTTCTACACCTCGAGAGGCACCGGTTGAGAGGGTGCGGAGGCAGGGTGTTGTTGACTTCTTTGGTACGGGACAGGATAATCCCGTACAGACGGATCAGTGGTTGCACGACACGAGGTGGATCATGAGACAGATGCGACTAAGGTCAGAGGATAAGCTATCGTGTGTATTGTCTCTTCTCAAGGGCAACGCAAGAGAGTGGTGGGAGACTGTCGAGCAGGGTTGGTATCCCCATCGTCCTAAGTGGGAGGACTTTCTGGAGGAGTTCGAGAGCAAGTATGTGGGTGAGACTCACATAGACACCTTGAGGGAGTGGTTTACCCATCTGGTTCAGGGGAACCGTTCGGTCTTCTCTTATGAGCAGGAGTTCCTTCAGTTGAGCCGATATGCCCTGGAGCTTGTTGCTACCGAGAAGATGAGATGTAAGAGGTTCTTGAGAGGTCTGAGGAAGGAGATCCAGACTTATCTTACTGCTAGACCACCCACAGTGTTTTCAGAGTTGGCTGCTAGTGCTAAGTCGTTGGAGCAGGTTCAGGGTTTGACCTATGGGTCGTCTGTTGGCCAGGGAGTCTCCTGTGGAGCTAATCAGATTCGTGCGGGTAACTGTCAGTCTCACTCGGGTAGGAGTAGGAACTGTTGAAACCAGAACAGAGGAGCATCAAATCAGAGTTTGAGGTCAGATCAGAGGTCAGAGTCTGCGGGACGTAGGAGGCAGTCTGTGTCTTCTTCTGCTGGGGGTCCAGAGAGTTTACAGAGGAGTGCCAGTGTTAGTGTTCAGACTTGCAGGCGTTGTGGTCGGAGCCACCGAGGAGAATGTTGGGGCAATGCCAGAGCTTGTTTTCAGTGTGGGTCCCCGGATCATCTTGTTAGGGACTGCCCTGAGGTTGTGACGTCTCCTCCCGGTCAGGCTCCGAGGACTGTTTTCTAGGCTCAGAGAGGTCGTGGGTTCTCTCGTGGCGGAGCTAGCCATGCATCAGGAGGCACCTTTCAGTCCACCGCCAGAGCACCCGCGAGACAGTATACTGTGAGGGCACAGGAGGACTGTGCTGCTACCGATGTGATCTCAGGTACGTTCAGTTGGTTTTCTGTACCTATAGTTGCTCTTGTGGACTCGAGTTCTACACACTCGTATATCCGTAGTGGAATATCTCAGCAGTGAGGGTTACCAGCGGAGGATCTTGAGATAGGGGTTCGTGTGACAAGCCCGTTGGGGTTGGATGTATTGGTGGATAAAGTGTACCGGAGGTGTCCGATCGAGGTTCAGGGATTTATCTTTCCGGCCGATCTTATGGTCTTGCCGTTTTAGGAGTTTGACACAATCTTGGGGATGGATTGGTTGTTTGAACATGATGCAAGTTTGGGGTGCAGATCCAAGAGTTTGAAGCTCAGAGTGGCGGATGGTTCTAAGCTTGTTGTGAGGGGTGAAAGAAACCCGTGTTTATCGAATGTGGTGTCAGCATTGACAGCTCAGAGGTTGATCCAGCAAGGTTGTGAGGCTTTCTTAGCTCACGTGGTGGATGTGAGTGTTGGCAGCCCAGCTTTAGAGAACTTGAGGACAGTCTGCGAGTATCCCGACGTTTTCCCAGAAGAGTTACTTGGTTTGCCTCCCGATCGTGAGTTGGAGTTCCGGATAGAGGTGTTGCCTGGTACGGCACCGGTGTCCATAGCACCTTACCGTATGGCACCGACTAAGATGAGAGAGTTAAAACAGCAGATCCAAGAGTTGCTTGAGAGAGGTTTTATCAGACCGAGTGTGTCATCGTGGGGAGCATCGGTTTTGTTTGTCAAGAAGAAGGACGGGTCGATGAGGATGTGCATCGACTACCGTCAGCTCAATAAGGTTACGATCAAGAATCGTTATCCTTTGCCTAGGATCGACGATCTCTTTGATTAGTTGAGGGGTGCCCGTGTGTTTTCTAAGATAGACTTGAGGTTAGGGTACTATCAGTTAAAGGTGGTAGACGAGGATGTCTAGAAGACCGCTTTTAGGACGCGGTATGGATACTATGAGTTTCTCGTGATGCCGTTTGGGCTCACGAATGCACCCGCAGCTTTTATGGACTTGATGAACCGGATCTTTCAGCCGTATCTAGATCAGTTTGTGTTTGTGTTCATCGATGATATCTTGGTGTATTCACGCTCGGAGGAGGAGCATGACTACCACCTTAGAGTTGTTCTTCAGGTGTTGAGGGATAGGCGTTTGTACGCCAAGTTCAGTAACTGCGAGTTTTGGTTGTCTGAGGTGGCGTTTCTTGGCCACATTGTCGCAGCGGATGGTATCCGAGTAGATCCCCAGAAGATACAAGCTGTGGTGGAATGGAAACCACCAAGGAACGTATCGGAAGTCCGTAGCTTTCTTGGACTTACCGGATACTACAGGAGGTTCGTTAAAGGTTTTTCGATCATAGCGACACCTTTGACCAAGTTGCTTCAGAAGGGAGTCCCGTTTGTGTGGAACGAAAGAAGACAACAGAGTTTTGAGCAGTTAAAAGCTTACCTGACAGAGGCACTGGTCTGAATGCAACCGGAATCGGGAAAAGATTATGTGGTGTTTAGTGATGCTTCCTTGAATGGGTTAGGTTTTGTGCTTATGCAAGAGGGTAAGGTGGTTGCTTACGCCTCGAGACAGTTGAAACCCCATGAGAGGAATTATCCTACACATGATCTTGAGCTTGCAGCAGTTATCTTCGCTTTGAAGATATGGAGGCATTATCTCTATGGGGAGAAATGATACATCTACACCGACCACAAGAGTTTGAAATATTTGCTTACCCAGAGGGAGTTGAATCTGAGACAATATCGGTGGATAGAGTTGCTAAAGGACTATGACTGTGTCATAGAGTATCATCTCGGCAAGGCGAATGTAGTAGCTAATGCCTTGAGTAGGAAGTCCATGTCAGACTTGAGGGCTTTGTTTGCTCGGTTGAGGATGACCAATGATGGAGGTCTTTTAGTTGAGTTGCGTATGGAGCCCACGCTTGTTCAGGAGATAAAGAGAGCACAAGTGTTAGACGAGGAGTTGGTAGCTCAGTTAGAGGCTGTTCAGAGGGGTGAGTCGTCAGACTTTGAGGTACGAGATGGTGGATTCTTGTACTTTCAGGGTCGGTTGTGTGTTCCCGCCTTGGAGGATCTGAGAGATCGTATCTTGAGGGAAGCTCACCGTAGTCCGTTTTCTGTTCATCCGGGTAGTAACAAGATGTACCAGGATCTTCGTCCTTTCTTTTGGTGGCCGTGCATGAAGAGAGATGTGTCAGAGTTTGTGACAAGATGTTTGGCATGTTAGCAAGTGAAAGCGGAACATCAGGTTCCTTCAGGGTTACTTCAGCCTATCCAGATTCCACAGTGGAAGTGAGATCGTGTGACCATAGACTTTGTCACCGGGTTACCGATGACGTTGAGGAAACATGATGCTGTATGGGTCATAGTTGACAGGTTGACTAAGTCAGCTCACTTCTTAACCGTGAGGATGAACTTCAACTTGGAAAAGTTGGCTCAGTTGTACATCAAGGAGATCGTGAGGTTGCATGGTGTACCTTCATCGATCATATCGGATAGGGATCCGAGGTTCACAGCGAGGTTGTGGAGGTCTATCCACGAGTCTTTAGGCACCAAGTTGCACTTCAGTACAACCTTTCACCCTCAGACCGACAGACAGTCTGAGAGAGTTATCCAGATCTTGGAAGATATGCTTCGGTGTTATGCGGTAGACTTTGCTCGTAATTGGGAGGAGCAGTTACCTTTGGTAGAGTTTGCTTACAAAAACAGTTATCAGTTGAGCATCAGGATGGCTCCTTTTGAGGCCTTGTACGGGCGCAGGTGTAGGACACCCTTGTGTTGGACAGAGCTAAATGAGAGGAAGATAGTGGGTTCGGAACTTGTTAAGGAAACTGAGGAGAAAGTTCAGATCATCAAGGAAAGGTTACAGGCGGCTTTTGACAGACAGAAGGCTTATGCGGATAAGAAGCATAAGCACATCGAGTATGAGCTTGGTGAGAAGGTGTTTCTCAAGGTATCTCCTTGGAAGGGTATCATCCGATTTGGTCGGAAAGGAAAGTTGAGCCCAAGGTATATCGAGCCGTATGAGGTACTTTAGAGGGTTGGACCGATAGCTTATCGTCTAGCTTTACCTCCAGAGTTGGCACGTATACACGATGTGTTCCACGTGTCAATATTGAGACGTTACCGTTCCGATCCCTCACATGTTGTTCAGCTTAAGGAAATCGAAGTCAATATGGATTTGACTTACGAGGAAAGGCCCATCAAAATCGTGGATAGAGGAGTCAAGGAGCTCAGGAACAAGAGTATACCTTTGGTAAAAGTGTTGTGTAGGAACCATGGGATCGTAGAGGCCACGTGGGAGTCGGAGAAGGACATGAGGGCTCAGTATCCTCATCTCTTCCTGACAGGTAAATTTTGAGGACGAAATTTTCTTCAAGGAAGGGAGAGTTGTAACGCCCCGAACTCTTGGTTTAGTGTATCGGGTTAACCCATAGTGTTGGGCCTCGGGTTTGGGCTTGGGTTATTGTAGTTTTGGGCTTGTTGGGCCCTTGGCTTGTTGGACTTGTGAGATGTGGGCTGAGGGCATTTTGGTAAATGCCTAAATAGGGTGTTTTGAAGGGGGTTTAGAGTGGTTTCTGCAGAGGTATGAGGTCATAGTGCAGGGGGTTTCTTCCTCTCATCTTCTTCATTCAAGTTAAGAGAACAAGGTAGGATCTTGCTGAGTTTGGGTTAGAATCCTGTTTTCTTGATGGAGAAGAAGTTGTAGGGTTGTTGAGGATCTATCTTTCAAGCTTAAGAGGTGTAAGTTTGGTGGGAAGAAAGGTTTAGGTGAGGGTTTTAGGGGGAGCTCGGGATTGGGTTTTAAGAGCTTTAAATCTGAATCTTTTTGTATTTTAAAGCTCTAGAATCATCCCAAGGTAAGTCTAATCCGTTCTTCATCCTTCTCTTGTAGAGAAAGAGGCTTGTGAGCCATCAACTAGCCTTGGAGGGGAAAAAGCTTGAGGAAGGAAGAGGAGCTCGTTTGATGTTGTTTTTGCTTGAGGTTGGTACTCCCAACTCCTTCTACATCATCCATTCATGGTAGATTGTATGACATGTAGAGATAATCATGCTTGTATGTTGTGTTGCTTGGTTTCTTGAAAATGGGTCTTTAATGGTGAAATCCGTGATAATGTGATTAAGGGTTGGAAATTGGTGTTAAAACACTTTAAACATCATTAATATTGAGTAGGAACACTTTAGGATCGATTAGGTTGAGCTTGGGGTTGAAAATCTAGAATTTCTAAGTGCAGAATCGTCCTTAGTGCAGGGGGTATCGATACTCGGGCTATCGGTATCGATACTAGTGGGTATATTTTTGGCTTGTTGTTCAGGGGTATCGAACCTTGTTTCGATACCGTGAGTTCCAGAAACTTTTTGTATCGATGCCTGTATCGAAACAGGTCCTCCCCTTTCTTTTGACTTTTGGAGTTAGTCAACGATATCGATACTTGTTTCGATACATGTGTTTCGATACCATCTTTGGGTGGGTATCGATGAAGGGTGTTTCGATACCCTACATAAGGGTATCGATACCCCTGTATAATTTGGTTAAATTTGAATAGAGTTTGGGGGCTCGATGATCCTAATGAATAATTACTCAAATCTAAAAGCTATGAAATGAATTTTCAAACTAAGTTAAGGTTATAACTCCGAAAGAGTAAGTAAGATAAGACTTTAATATATCTTGTTGTGATGAGATCCTAGGTGGATCGTTTGTGTGGTCGAGTCTTTGTGTGTTGGAATCCGGATATCCATAAGTGTTGCAACACGTCGAAGGCCATCCGATATAACATGACGGGTGATGATTGAAGACTTTTATTCCGAGTGTTGGACGGCCTCACTCGAAGATATTCGATGTAACATTCCGAGCATAGGGTTGGTTGGGCGGCCTCCACCCTTTTTCCGAACGTTGGGCGGCCTCGTTCGAAGATGTCCGATGTAACATTCCGGGCATAGGATTTGAGGGCGGCCTCAATCCTGAGTGTAGGATCCCGATGCTGTGTGGACGCGGGCCTCGCTCTTATGTGTTGACTTATATGACTGTATATGTTGTGTGCGATATTATGCCCTCATTTATGCCATGTGTTAGGCAAGCATGCTAGACCTTCATACCATGCATGTGATTTATATGCCATGCTTTACTACTTTGATATGCATGATGTTGGCCGAGTTTGGCGTATCCACTAAGCTTGTGTGGCTCAACGTTCGAAATCTATTTTCGTGCGTAGGTTAGGTGGAGCGGGATTTTGTGGATCACCATCAAGGTTTGGACTTTCGGCATCGACCGTGTTGTCAGAGTACAGTTATTAGATGTAGTGGGCTTAGTACTATGTTAAACCCTATATGTATTATAACTCTATTATTTTATTTGGATCGAATGTTTTAAAACAGTCTGTAATATATTTTGGAGCTCCGATTTACTTTGAATTATTTTGGACTTGTTTTTATTTAATTGGATTATGAACTTGGTTTTGGACTTACATGATTTTTATTATTGGGCTTTTAAAACGAAATTTTGAAGTATGGGTTTTGGGCCGGAGGCCCATTGTAACATCCGGGTCGGGTGTTACATTATCATTAATTTTATTAGTTTTTTATTTTATTTATTTTTTAATTTATTTTATTTTTAACTTAATCTTTTTTAAAAATTAAAAGTTTAAATCTTTAAAAAATACTCTCAAATCTCTAACTCTAAACTTAAGCCTCTAAATTATCATCATTGTCACCGTTTACTATATTATCAAAGATCACCGTTACCGTTGATGGATTATCACGATCATTTTCTCTAACTACCCAATGTTGATAATCGGTGGTAGGTATATCGATCGGCTTTCTAATTAAATACTCTGAATTGTACACGTGTCACTCAATCAAAGACTATCCGTTTCGTTTATAAACTACTTTTTAAATAATAGGTTGCTGCTAGCTTTGTTTTCCAGATTTCGAAGGTATTAAAACCTTCTAGAAAGTTCCAAGGAATGGAAAATTTCGAGTTTTTAGCTGAGTTGCTTCTGGGTTTACCTGAAGAACTCGGTCTTTAGTGCTTATCTCGGCTACCTTACACTGCTCACAGACTCGCCTCGAGAGTTAGTCATTGATGGCGGGATTTACTCCGAAGTACAGATTTTTATTACCACCGTAAAAGGTTACGGTACACCCAAAGACAGGAGTATACTCGTAATTTAAGTGGTGAATATTAAACGACTTTTAGACGTTTATTAAAATATTTTAAGAGTATTATAGATTAAAAATTTAATTTTATTGGCTATCTAATTATTTTAGAAGGATGTTATGATGTCAACTAGGTTTCTGATAGTAATGAGGTACACTCTAAAAGTGAATATATTTTTGTTTTAGGTAAACCTGCAATCTCGTAAAATTATATCAAGTAAACTTGTATTGTACACTCCACCATAGAATTAAAATTTACAGCTCTAAACTTAACTAGACAAAAAATGGCTTAAAAATCTTTTTGCAGAGATACCTATGTGAATATGTAATAAACTATATTATATATAATAAAATATATTTTAAATACTAAACTATAGATAAATAATGTAACATTAATATGACTAAAATACAAGACAAACAATATGATAATATACTTATACCAAATGAGAAAACCATATAGCATTGTTTCGGTGTGAATATGTAATATAAATATATAAGGGAAAAGTAAAATGAAACAGAAACATACTTTTATGAAATTAAATAATAATATAAAAAGAAAAAGAAAAGTAAAGATACGTGTTTGAAACAAACAAAAAAAAATAATAACATTTAATGTCGATTATGGAAAATGAAAAAAAAAAGTCCGACTCATTAAGCAATTCCTAGCCGTACACAATCGAAACTTTTTATTTTCGATAGATGCTCTCAAACTCAAGAGTGTTTCGACTGGCGTTCATCTTCAAGACACGATCAAGTTAAAATAACGACAAATCTTCGTCGTTCATTGGCGGCGAGACCTCGTGTCGACAACTCAAAACATTGAAGATGAAGAAAAACGACAAACCCATTCTTGAACATAAGTAAAATTTTAAACTCTTTTCTCTTTTATTTCGGATTTAAAACAAAATCAAAGTTTTGATCTTGAACAAAAACTAGAAAATTAACTTTTTTTTCTTAAAACAAAATCTGAAACATTTATCTTAAAACTTCTTCCTCTTAGTTTAGAACTGGGATTTGAAAAGGAATACCCTTTTTGTTATTAAAATCATTGTAAGACTCTAAAAATTAAAAAGCATAATTAAAATGAAGAAAGAAACAAATAGAGCATAAGGAGACAACAAAGAAGAGAAATTTGGGGAAAAGACGAAAAATCTTTGATTCATTTCATAAGATAAAATCTACAGTCTTAGGTATTTTTATCTTAGAAAACAAAACGACAACACTTCAACAAAATTAAAACTAAATAAAACAGTTCCGTTTTGTTTAACCAAAATTAACACGTTACAATAAAAAAAAAGATGACAATGAGAAATATGTCGACGACGGGAACCGGTCTTCATTCTCAATGGTAAAACGCCTAAATTTTCCTATTCTATTTTCTATTTGAAAGGAAAAAAAGTTTGTTTCTGAAAATTTTTACCTTTGTATTGATGTTTTCTTGTGAAAGAACCCGTCTAGGGTTACAGTGCTTTGGATTCGAGGCTTTATAGCTAACATTACATTGAAATAAAATAAAGGAAATAAACGAAAATTATTGGATTGGTTCTGATTTCTTAAATTCTTCTGTTTCTTTTTGTTTCTTTGCTGGTACTCGTACGAGAGAAAGACGAGGGACCACTGGCGTCTTCTGTTTCTTGGTTGGTTGCGGTAGAGAGTGGACCGGATGAGTTGACAAAATTTATTGGGTAGTGATATTGGCGTGGCTCTGACGTGACCGATGAATTGAGGAACCTACGTGAAAGCCGAACGATTGCCAAGAAGATCAAGAGGTAACCTCAGATATTTTTGGGATTACCAAAAATTAAACGATCAAGTTTCTGGATAATTACAAAATTTGAAAGGTCATTTCGAGGAGTTAAAAAGTCGGGTTATAATCGGGGTCACTCGAGTCAACTGGTTCAGTTATTAGGTATTCGGGTTTGGGTAGGTTGTAAATAGGTTAAACTAATGGGTTGTGTAATGAACTAAGAGAAAAACCAGCTTAACAAATTAGGCTTTGGGTATTGTAATTGGTTGCAATAAATGGGCTAGACTGATTTGGGTATATAGTGTAATGGGTTAGGGGTTCAATTGGTTTGGGCTTTATAATGGATTTGGGTTTTGGAAGATTTATAATATGACCTTATATTATTATTATTATTATATTTGGATTTATAATATTTTTTTCTATTTTTATGAATATATATATATGGATTTATTTATTTATTTGGTTTAATTTGGAATTTTTGGTTTAGGGATTTGGTTCGGGTTAAAGGATTTTATCAAACCCGGATAAAAATGGTTATTACACCAGTGTCCACACAGTATTGGAATCTTACACTCAGGGACCTCCAAATCTCATGCTCAGAATGTTGCGTCGAGCATGTTCGAATGAGGTTCGTGTCTATATAGTATCAAGATCCTCCATTTGAAATAGACTTCAATAAAGCATCCTTGATCTCACATTGGATGACATTCATTATGTTGCAACACTATTTTTGGGGTACCCAGATTCCCATCATACAAGGGTTTTGCCTAAACTAAATAACCTATCAACACACAGTAAGGTCCTAGTTAACACATAACATCAAAGTCCAACAAATACCCTTATGGTTTCTATCATCCATTTAACCTTCTTCAAGTTTACCAAACAATTAGTCCAATTATTTACATATGGGGGTTAATTTATCAAATTCTCAGTTTTAATATTTGTTTTGTATCATAAGAGACACTTAGAACCCATTATCAAAAATTATAGATCCCTCGAACTTATACATTAATTTTTGGATAAATTGCTCAGCAAGTATCGGTACTCCTATATAGGATATCAGTACGTCACACAATATCGATACGCCCCAAGGCATACCATTACACTAAAGTCTTATAAGAGCTCAATCTGTCTACCCATACCGATACGATCAGACCCCGTATCGGTACCCCTTTGTACCCATATCGATACGCCTATATGTCGTACCGATACACTTGTCTATTCTAGAAAACTTTACTAGAATTTGAATTATAAAGGGGTATCGTTATACGAGACCCTTGTACCAATACAACTTATAACATTCCCCTTCAAATCTACTCTATCGTAACGATACACTCATAGCCCATATTAGTACGCCTGCACAAAAATGCAGGTCTAGACTTGAAATTTGCTAAGAACACTTCCTAAACAATTTTCATTGAATTTCAAATCATTCATACACATTATTGAAATAGTTTAGAGTGTGTTGCTACCGAATTTAGGCCGTAAATCGTTTTAACCCATAATTCACCATTAAAGGCTTTTTAAGCTACTACGTAAACCAAACATGAATCAAACATATAATCAGAGATTTAAAAAGTGTTTTCGATCGTGTTTTCACTCGTATCACGTTTATCGAGGTTGTAGACATAACGGTGGCTATCGCGGTCATTACGGAAGTCGCGGTCGTTAATTTTTTTAAAAATTCGCACAACTTATTATGAGAGTTTTTTTAAATAACGATACAATAACGATAAAGAATAGTATAATAACGACAATAATCACCATTATTACCGTTATTGATCGTTATTCGTTAAATGATGGTCGTTATTAACCGTAATTGGTGTGAATTTAAATCTAATTGTTATTTTTACGAATAACGATTTTAGATAGTGGTGTTATCATTAAATAACGATCGTTATAGCGAGAACGAACTATTTTTTGAATCCCTGCATGTAATACAACCTATTTTCATGGGATGTATGATATATTGAGAGTTAGAGGGGTACCAACCTCAAGCCACAACAAACACAAACATCCTCTCAAGCTTTCTTCTTGCCAAGCCCTCTTAAGGATCTCCAACTTCTTTCTCTACAAGAAATAGATTAAGAGTAGCAATTAGATAAATCTAGAGATAATTCTATAGCTGAAAACTTGAACAAAAGAGAAAAGAATTCAACAACACCTTTTTTTTTTTCATTTTTGCTTCCTCAACCTTGTTTTGAAGATTACATCCAGCCTAACAACTTTTCCTTAAATTATAAAACAAAAATCCTAATCAATACTAAAAAGCTTGAACGTTTCGCTGAACTTTTCTAAAGAGAGAAAGAAGTTGAGAAAAAGCTTTCAATTATCTCACCTCAATTACTCTAAGCAAAACTCCCTTTTTCATGTTTTTTTTGTCCCCAAATATGAAATTACCATAAAACACATCTTATAAAATCACTCTGGGACAAAGACAACCCAAAACATGCAAGCCCAAGACCTAAAACCAGTCTGAAGCCCAACAAGGCCAAAACATGAAAGCCCAATTCTTCAGGTTAACTCAAAACTAGAATTTAAAATTCGTGTCGTTACATTAAAAGTGACGTTAAAATGAGAAAATAATATTTTAGGAAAGTCTAAGAAAAATCTTTAAGATGATTAATATTTTTTAAAACTAATATTATATTGATGGATAGATGGATGAGCATGTGAAAGATTAGATGGTGAGTTAAAAATTTTCACCCGAATCAATCACTTGCTCCATCCATCACCCACTTCAAGTGGATCAAACCCACATTACATCATATTTTTATCCATTTAATTAAGCTTTATGAATCAGGTAAACAATCATCCATAGATAATTGTAAATCCTAGAGATAACTATTGATACACTAACAAATTTAGGTCTAATCGATAAACCTTTTAGTTTGATTATCTAAGTCAACATAGTGGACTCAATTGATACGTCATGTGAATCTATCGACTTTAATGTCAAGAAAAAGTGATCAAAATATTTATTTTGTCATATATTGTATAGGTTAAAATATCGACTTGTTTTTAAGAATGTAATATCTTTACTTAATTAAAAATAATAATATTATAAATTTATTTGAGTTAATTAAATGTTTCTTGCATATTTTAAAATATTCATTTTTTATATCATTTATTATTTAAAAAATATTAATTAATTTTTTTTTATTTTGTATGAGTGAAAAGTATTATTTCCAAATAAATATTATTTATATATTATGTTTGTATAATGTAACCAAAATTTGTGTTATTAAATATCAGACCATATTACACAGGCCTAGATGAAAGGATCCGGAAAGCCACCTTTGGATTCCATTGGCCCAAAATTTGTATACTCGTAAATCTGAAGGAAAAAAAATAAAAAAAATAAAAAGCCCCCGGGCGAGGATTGAACTCGCGACCTTTCGCTTACGAAGCGAACGCACTACCACTATGCTACGGAGGCATATAGTCGAGATGTTCAAAATAATATAATTATTCTCTTTTCTACCAGTGTGTTTGGGGATGTAATGAAATAGAACAAACCTCTAAAATTAACGTTTTAGCATCCCCTTACTGCTTTTGCAACCTCACCACCGCCTCCAATCTTAACGCACCTTTTCACTGTTCTCTCTCTCCGATCCTATTTATTCTCGTCCCAGAATCACCGTTTTGATTTTTTTTTCTTCCCCTTTAATCTGAATTTCGAATTCAAACTCTGGTAACCCGAAGACTTCTTTGATCAAAAGTTGCTCCCCTTCATTTTTAGCAATTAGGAATGATTGGAAGTGCTCGAATTAAGCTGAGACCATGGCAGCAGGCGGCCGTTGCAGTAGGTTCGGCGGTGGGTGCGTTGCTCGATCCACGAAGAGCGGATTTAATAGCTGCTCTAGGGGAAACAACTGGAAAGCCTGCTTTTGAAAGGGTTCTTGAGAGAATGAAAAGGAACCCTGAAGGCAGAGTCAGTCTCACATTCTATATCACTCACTCCTATTCTATTTATTTGCTCCTTATATTTTACGATAAATAATGATTTTTTTAGGAAAAAAAACAGATTTTTATGGCCCCATTTATATACTTGCTTGAGAATTCAGAATGTTGAATTAGAAACTTAAATGGTTAAAGAGGAGGGAGAGAACTTTATGTATTGGCATTGGACTTGCAAAGCTATACTTTAAATATACTAATTTAAAGACATAATCATAGTAACCCGACTCTCTGGTGATTGCTAAAGTTTTAATTCGATTGTTTCACATTTGAAGCTAATTTATGGATATCATCAATGTGATATTTAGAATTTAGTGAGAAATGCTAGATGGGAAATACTTTCTTTGTTGATTTTTGAGGAATGAAGACTGCCTCATAAGTTATAGCCCTTCGTTAATGTGTTTCTTGTGGTACACCTATGTCCAATTTGTAAATTTAGAGGTTAAGTGTCCGATTTCATGATTGGAAACATGGAGTTTGCTTGTGATATTAATCCGTTGCATTCTTTTTCGGTTGCTAAGCTGATTGATGGTTCAAGCCACCTGTTTTCATTGGTCATCCTCATCCATGGGACTTGAGCTTGTATCCATGTTGAGCTTGTATTTGAATTGGCATGATTGACATTTTTTAGCTTTCATCCATAACCGAGTTTCTTTAACAGGCAGTGCTCCTTGAGCGGCCGCGTGTTATATCTTCAAACGTGGGTCATGCATGGGACTTACCGGAGAACACTTTTGGTGCTGCGTATGCAAGGTTCATGGGATCCAGGAATTTTTCCCCTGATGACAGGCCACCGGTGCGGTTCATGGACACAGATGAACTTGCATATGTGGCTATGCGGGCTCGTGAGGTGCATGACTTCTGGCATACCCTTTTCGGCCTTCCTACCAACTTGATTGGTGAATCTGCATTGAAGGTTATTGAGTTTGAGCAAATGCATCTCCCAATGTGTCTGCTTTCAGTTGTAGGTGGGTCATCAAGGTTTAACCAGAAGCAAAGAGCCTTGTTCTTCCAGCATTATTTCCCATGGGCTGTCAAGGCTGGTTTTCAGTGTACCGATCTCATGTGTGTATATTACGAGCAACACTTTCATGAAGATTTGGAGGATGTTCGAAGGAAATGGGGGATAGTTCCGGCTCCTACTGCCCCTAAATAACCGCATAGTTGCGGATTTGGCATCTTAGCAGCACTTTCCCCCCTCACCCTCAAGTTCTCTTTCCTGAATAGATCCATTGACTGTATTTTCTGGAATATTTTGGCATTTGATGGCATCAAATAAAAAACTTTACCATGTACAAATTTTCCATTGGTTTTTGTCATGAAAATTTGGCAAGAAAGCATATGGTAGATGTACCACAAGAAAGCATATGATAGATGTGTTCAATTTGTAATATTAAAGCCTCCAATTGTTTTCCAAATTAAAAAAATAGATTAAAGTAAAGATAATTATTTGATATACATGGCGAAAATTATAAGCGTCTTAGTTTTAGGGTTTAAAGACTAAATTCAAGTCTTAAGGTTTAGGGGTATAGGTTTAGTAATATAGAACTAGTGAATATGAATAAAATTTAAGGTTTATAACCTAAATTATCAATATATTACCATAAAATCCAAAATCCTAACCTCTAAGCCTCAAATCCTAATCTTACTCCTAACCTTAATTATAACAACTGCTTATAAATTTTAAACCACAATGCCTTAAATGGAGTCCTTGAACCCTAAAACTAAGGTACTAGCAAAAACTAAAAGTTTCACTGCCAGTATATCAGATATAAATCTTTAAAATAAAGGTAATTATTCAATCCACATACGACAAAAATAAAAAGTTTCAATACATGTCATGGTTTTAAGGTTTAAAAGTTAAGGGTTTAGGTTTAATGTTTTAGAATTGATGGGTTATGATTAGAATATATGGATTGAGATTATAGTTTTTATAAGTTAAATATAAATACCTAACCATATTATACTAAACTCTAAACCGTAAATCTAGCCATCAATATTAAATTTTAACTACAACTCATAAATTCTAATCTCTTAAACATTAACTATTAACTTTTTAAATTCTAACATTTAAACCTAAAATCAAATCATTTATGTATCAAATATAAAATTTTAAAATAGAAATGAAACAAACTCACAATATCAAATCACATAATAATTGATAGAGCAATAAAATCAAGATCCATACTTTCATCTAGCTGTCAACCTTAGAAATTTTAGTACTCTTTTCTAAAAAATGATTATGCAAAATCTTTAAAAATATATCACTTGTACTATAAATCATACCTGGTAGTACCTTTCAAATAATGTGTACAACTGTTTCAGGGGTTCAACAGATTCATCTTTAATGAGTCTTTAGATAAAAAAAATTGCATATACAAAATTTAAATTTTAAAATTTAAAATTTATCTATATAAAGAGTTTTTAAAGATCAATAAATAGTAACTAAAATAAAACGAGGAATTACACAAAATTTGTGGGATGAAACTTTAATTAAAAATATTGTTTGTACATCATTATTTCCCACAATATTGTGGATTACTGTAGAGTTCAGAAGTCGGGTTTCTTCCAACCCATTTTTGAACAGTAATTGAAATAAAAAATTATTTTCGGAGAAAACTAATTGAACACAAACCAAATTTAAACAGTGTAGCTTGGCACTATTCAAAGACCTACCCCTTACAACCCGTCTTTGATAGGCTTGGAAGAATTATCACGTGCCTTAGTGGAGGGAGGGGCATTGTTCAAAGACGGGGTGCCTATCACAACCTAATTTTTAAAGTCAAAATCCCTAATTTTAAAGTCAAAATCCCTAATTTTAAAGTCAAAATTCCTAAATCGAAACCCTAATTTTTGGGGATTAAATTTCTGAAAAATAGTGACTTAATTGAGAAATTCTGAAAGATAAGAGTCTAAGTGTGAGAATTTAAAAACATCAAGCCTTTTTTTCTGTAATTAGACTATTATTTTAAAGTAACATTTTCTTCCTCCCCCAAAACTGATTCTGTATTAATGGGGGAGGAAATAAATTTTCTTTAACTCTCGTTTAATTTAGATTTTATCAACACATTTCCTTTCGCTCTGAATCTTTCAACCAAGCGCCTGCTTTCTCACCCTCGTTCGATCCGATTTGGTAGTGAGGTAAGTTGTTTCGGCTTTGTTTTGATTGGATTATGTTTCGATCTTTTGTTGATGTTTGTTAAGGGTGTTTATGATTCGATTTTAGTGTGGGGGTGTGTTTAGAAGTGTTTAGAATTGAATCGAATCTTTTAAGGGCTTGAATCGAACCTTGGGGGGTTTAAATCGAATTTTAAGACTGTTTGTTTACTGAGAAAATCTGGAATTTTCCAGATTTTCCCGGAAAATCTGGAATTTATAGATTTTCTCGGAAAAATTATAGAGCCCGTGACCGACCCGACCAACCTGACCCGTCCAACCCGGATACCGACCTGATTTTCGACCCGGTTGACGTCACTACTAACGTCAGCGTTGACCAATGCTGACGTCAGCAGTTAACTTTTTCGACCCGGGCCTATTTTATGTTTTTTGACGTCTTGAGTCCAATAGCGTTGTCTGTTTTTTAAAATTCGAATCCGAAGTGTCGTTTTGGGGGCTTTTAAGTTCGATCAGTTATCTGGAAGTTATCTGTAAAGGTTTCTGAATCAATTTCTGTTTGCTTCAGGTGACGTGGATTCCGACCCCGAGCAGTTGCCTCCTCCTCCTGTACGTTGTCCTATTCATCCGCATTCGGAACCTTCACGTGAGTAACGATTTAATTCTGTTTAGTATACTTTTCGGTATAGTGGCATAGTAGGATGTCTAACTTATTCCGTTAATTGTAGACTCTACTCCTGCTCAATCTAGTGGTAGAGTCGAGTCCAGTAGACGTTAGAGTCGACGTTGAGTCTTCTGCTATAGGTGTGTTCTCTTCTGTTAATCCTGTTAACTCTGTTATTCAATATACTCGATTTCTGTTAAGCCCGTATGATCATGCATCATTCTGTCATTTCATTTCTGATCCTGTTATCTGTCATGCTTGCCTCTTGTTAGGCTATAAGACATGCATTCTGATTCTGTATATGCATATAACATGATATCTGGTAGATTATATGTGTACGGGGAAGTTAGTGAATTATCACTTCTGTTCAGTGGCTCCACCTACGGGTCGAGATACCACTTCTGTTGCTGTGATGATGTTAGAGTGGTCTAGGGACCTACTCTTCTGTGGTGTTCGGAGATGGGTGCATATCATGCATATTCTACATTATCTGTATTTTACTGTTCTGTAATTCCGTTAATCTGTACTAGAGACACACTAGGCTCCCTAGCTTACACCCTCTCAGCTTCTTGTTTCAGATCTCAGTCCTAGGCTCGGTACGGTACTTGGAGGATCCTGATTCAGATTCTTATTAGTAGTATGTTTTACAGTTTCGGATTCCAAATTATTTTTATTTGAATAATAATTTCTGTATATTGGATATTACACTTTTATCGGTTTCTATGACATTTATTGTTTATGAAATTTATGGGTTGAACTAATTATTTAAATGTTTAATTTTCAGCATTTTAAATTATTAATTATTTAATAATTTATCCGAATAATATATTTAATTTTATAAAAACCCTAGCTTGTGAAACAAGTTTTCAGTTTGTAAACCCTAACTTGTAATCTAAGAAATTAGTTTAATTTTAGGGGTTATAGTGCCCTTCCTCCGTCTTCAAACAATGTTTATGGTAGGCTAATTCCTGATTGTTGCAAGCGTGGGTTGATGGCAGCGGAGTGGCATGCAGGCGTGTTGTTCACGTGTGAAGGGTGCAAACAGCAGGTTGTTCAAGGGATGACAATGGGGATGCAGTGAAAACACTTTTATGGTGTTTTAAAGTATAGGTAGGTATTTTTAAGTAGTATATTAATTTAAAAGTTTATAGGGGTAGTAATTTTTTTCTGATTTGAAATTTATTAGTGATTTTTAAAATTTGTGTAGGGATAATTAAGTAAAAATTATTAATCTTTATTTTAAATATGTATGTTGAGGATGTTGAAAATTTTGTTTGATATCATTTTGAGTAAAGAGAAAGAAGGAGGAAGAAGAAGAGGAGTTTGGGCAGAAAATTTTGTAAGTATTTTAATAAATTTTTTCTTATAATATTGATGGTAAGTTTATTATTGTTTCGTAAAATGTTTGTTTATGTAAAAAAATCCGAGATTGATAATTTAGAAGAATATTGTTCATGTATATTTATTTTCTAAATCGAATGATGAAACATTTTATTTTTAGGAAATTTGTATAGTTTTCGAAATTTATTTTGAATATATTTTTAAAATATATTTTTAGATTATTTTTATAATCTAAAAATGTTAGTATTATTTTTTAAATTTAGTATCATTTTATTTTTTTCTATTGTATATTATTGTTATGTACATTATTTCTCACAAAAATGCAGTCAAAATGAGCAACAATAGCTTCGTTGCAATTCGTTGCGAATGTTCATTACAATGAAAAAATGGTGAAAACCGATGTCAGTATTGAATTCAACTGTGATAGCCTTACGAAGATGAGATTTAAAAAAGACATCACACATCGAATATTAAAGGAGAAGATATCGGAAAAAATTGGAGGTCAGATTCATGGTTTATGATATTGGTGGCTTTGTGACAATTCAATCAAATATTCCACAATAGCTCCCGAAGATAATACAAATTTGGAAATAATGATCACAGAGCATGAGATAATAAGTATTCAAAATGTTGATTTATTTGCGGAGATTCGTGTTATTTCTATCCCATACAGAAACGTTATAGGAGAAAGTAGTGAAATGTGTATTGGTAACGAATTTGATATAATTAGAGGCAATTTTTTTCCACTAATGTCAACCGGGGAGAATCTACAAGGTCTATAGGGGGAATCTCTTGAAGATTCAAGCGAAGATGAAGATATCGATGATCCTGATTCGTTTTCTGGTAATGTTGGAGAAGCCCCTAATTGCAGTGTTGGATAATTAGTTCAAACGGGGGATGACACTGCGTTCTATGAACCACCAAGTCATATGAGCTCAGTGGATTTAGAAGCGATGAGAGCGCAAGATTTCCCAGATATGCTTCATTTAAATTATAGTCAATAGGGTGAACTATTTGTTGGATTTCGATTTTACGAAAAAATGAAGCAGCATTGGAAATTAAAGAGTATAGCATTATGAAACATGTAGATTATGAGGTTGTTGAATCCACCCCACGGACTTTCTTTGCAAAGTGTGTGAAATTTGGACAATAGTGTAATTGAAAGATTCACCCTTACCACCATATTTCTTCTTATATGTTCTACATTGGTCTCGCTCATTGACAAAAATTAAGTAAGGCATTTCATTATTAAAAAAGTAGATCATATATTTGGACATCTAAAAATCAAAATCATCCTCTTGAAGTGCAACTCGTAATGGTAAATTCTGAGATCTGTTATTCCACATATAAATGCATTCTGCATGAACAATTTTCCATTGTACGTCAGCTCTATCGTGTCCATCCAACTCATGCTAAAAGTCATGCTTGAATGGATTATTCGTAATTGGTTGGTGGAAGCTAAACTACTTTAACACCCTACCGATGAAAACGAACTCAATAAAGGCGAAGTGTATTAATGGTGTAACAGAACACCACATCCACCAACAATTCTTCAGGTATCAAATTCAGATCATCGGTATTGTACAACATCCAAATAAACTACAAAAAAATATTATTTCAATAAGACATCGACATAGAACATAAATAATCATTTATTTTAAAATTTAAATTAAAAATAAATAATACCTACTTTTGAGCATACAAATCGATTTGAGCTCGAAAAACTTTTAAATTGTTATGTACCAACCCCGTGCGAGCTTTTTTATCGCACAATCTGAACAAAATAAAGATTCTCTTAAATAACTAAATTAAAATGAAAACTTAAAATTAAAAGAAGAATGAATAAAATTACCGAGACACAAGAGAAAACTGAAACGATGTATGTGTGACCAGTTTTCAAAAAGGTAATCGTTGCCAAGCCCACGCTTGCAACAACAACAAACATCCATCGATACCACGAACCTTATGGTAATCTACTATAGTAGCCCCTTACACAACTCACAATACAAGAATGCTAATACAGTCGAACCCCAACTATAGGTGGCAGCTTCCCATGGATACCTCAAAACCCGTAGATATCTTGTATAAACAACATTGCCAGATTTATCTGGCATCAATATGCCTCCAATCAATTGAAGAATATAAACTCGACTAGCATTATAAATTGCACCTACTGAGCTATATTCACCAAGTTGGAAATTATTTTATAGCCAAATTAATTTTACCCGACCTCTTTTCAAATTTGATTTTTCAGGAACCTGTCCAAAGTAAAATTCGTAAATGATTTCAGGTGTAGCTTTCACATTATCGATGTCCGAGTCACTAGTCAATGGATTACCGATCAACGGTGCCCCATTTACTAGGAGCCTGATCAACATGACCACATCTTAAAGTGTGATCGTACATTCCCTACACGACATATGGAACGTATGGATTTCAGGCCCCCAACGCTCAATTAGAGCGGCTATCAATCCGGGTATCAACTTATACCCACGAATGAATATTGTGTGATAAAATCTAGAACCTTTTAACCATTCAATGATCCGATCGTCTGGATGGTTATGGGTCATGGTCAAATGATGCCTAAATATATCCTCATAATCCTGTAACATGTTAAAATATATAACAAATATTATTTTTAACATAATTAATTTTTTATTAAATAAAATTCAAATAAATTAGTACCATCTCAGGAATCGATCAACTGTTAATATGTCGATTCTGTAACCACAAAAGAGGAACTTACTCATCCATCCTACAAGATAAGAAAATATAATAACAAAATTTGTATAAATATTTCACACATATTTACAAAATTAATTATTTACCTAAACTAAAAACTAATTTATAAAAATATACTTTTTTTGTTAAACTATTTTTTAATTATTTTTCTAAACTAGAAATTAATTTATAAAAATAGTACTAACTTATTTGCTAAACTAATTTTCTAATTATTTTGCTAAACTAAAAAATAATTTATAAAAATAGTACAAACTTATTTGCTAAACTAATTTTCTAATTATTTTGTTAAACTAAAAACTAATTTATAAAAATAATACAAACTTATTTGCTAAACTAATTTTTTAATTATTTTGTTAAACTTGAAATTAATTTATAAAAATAGTATTAACTTATTTGCTAAATTAATTTTCTAATTATTTTGATAAACTAGAAACTAATTTATAAAAATAGTAATAACTTATTTGCTAAACTAATTTTCTAATTATTTTGCTAAACTAGAAACTAATTTATAAAAATAGTAATAACTTATTTGCTAAACTAATTTTCTAATTATTTTTGTTAAACTAGAAACTAATTTATAAAAATAATACTAACTTATTTGTTAAACTAATATTTTAATTATTTTGCTAAATCAAGTCATATTAGTCCAAAAAATATAAACTATTAACATAACTAGTTACCAAGCTAAGTCTTTCATAAATTAATGTTTTTGCTAAAATTTAAAAATAAGATTAAAATCAACTACTAAATCAACTAAATCACTGAATTAACTAATAATCAAAAATTTTAACTCTAATAATTTAAATTAGATCTCTAAAAATATATAAAAAATTAAAAAGTTAAAATAAAATACTATAACTACCAAAATATAATTAAAATAATTTTTTTAAAATAAAAAATACTTCACTCACAAATTTAACTCTAATTTTTTTTTTTTCTTCTACACTTCCCTTTCTCTTCTCCTTCTTCTTTCTCGTTTTAATTTTCAGTTCAAACTTTTAAAATCAAACATCTCTATTTATCACAATCTTCAACAAATATCTACCACCCATTTTACCTATATTTTATCCAATCAAAATTATTGTCCTTGACACCCTTATTTATATCCACCACCTCTTATTTTTCATAATCCACGTTTGCCCCCTTAAACCCCACTGTCATCAACCCACACTTGTAACAATCATGAATCAGCCTGTCACAACACTGTTTGAAGACAGAGAGAGGACACCCCGTCTTTTAACAGTGCCCCTTCCTCCATTAAAGAACTTAATAATTCTTCCAAACCTGTCAAAGACGAGTTGTAAGGAGTAAGTCTTTGAACAGTGCCAAGCTATACTGTTCAAAGTCGGTTTGTGTTTAATTAGTTTTCTTTGAAAATAAATTTTTATTCTAATCACTATTCAAAAACGAGTTAAAAGAAACCTGACTTCTGAATTCTACAATAATCCACAATATTATGGGAAATAATGATATACAAACAATATTTTTTAATTAAAGTTTCATCCCACAATATTTTTTGATTCCTTTAAAATAAACATAGTTAAAGAGGGTCAATTGTTCCATCTTCAAAGTTTTTTTATTTTTATTTTTCTATTTATTTTTTAAAATTTAATTTATTTATAAATTATCTTTTACTTTTAAATAATTTATATTTTATCTTTTAATTTTAAATATTTTTTAATTAAGAAAACGCTGAGTATAATTTTGTTTTTAAAGTTATATATTTTTATTGTTGTTTCATAAATTTAATGTTTTTAGGTTTAAGGGTAAAAAACCTTTGAATTTTTAAAAAAAATTAATTAAATCTTTAACTTCTTTATTTAACTAAATCTTTGAATTAAAAAATTAAATCACTAAATCTTTGAACGAAGAAATTAAATTAATTATGAAGTTTTACAAAATAATTAAAGATATAAAAGGAAAAAGAGTATGTTTTGAGAACTATTGTAATTACCAGAATGAAAGAAAATAATGTTACACATATATAGCGTTACCTTTTAAATTATTATTTTTATTTTTTTAAATAATAAATAAATTATGTATAATTTAAGATGTAACGTTATATTTATATGATTATCCCCTTACTATAATAATTATCTAAAATATATATTATTTTTTTTATTTCTAATTATTGTTTGGGACTTCAATACTAAAACAAAATGACGAAAATATTCCCACTTGTGTATCCCTAATTCTCTTAACCAAACGTGTCCAACCCCTTGCCTAGTTGTGTCCCAAGTTCCAACTCATAGCCTATTTGGCAACCAGTGGGTCAAAACAGTAACCTACTCAAAAAGATGTGGCTGTGCAGTAATCGAGACACAGATTGGAACATGCAACCGCAAACAAGGAAGGTGAAATTGATTCAGTTCAGATCAGAAACATCAGATCAACAACGTGGGATAGCCCTGGAACTCTACAGCTGGACGGTGAGGAAAGGGTTATGCAGAAAAAGATTGAAGAGATGAACAAGAAAAAGGGTCCCAGAAAACAGACACAGCAGCGGAGAAAAAGGAAAAAGAAAACAACAGCATGGGAAGTGTGTTAGAGAGTGAAGCAATGAACAAAATAATGAAGGTGTTGACCTTTGACAAAGAAACATGGGCGGCGTCTGTGGCCTGTGTAAAACAGACAGAGATTACTGTTGTTGTGGGTGAAGCTCTGGGAGTTTTCTCTGCCTGCAACCGCATGCATGTTGGCGCATGTTGCTACTGCCATAGTGGTTAGAAATTGAATGAGATACTCGATTTTATATATATTATGCTTTTACGATGGTAATTTATTGCTAGAAAAATCGAGTTATTATGTGCACACTCAACATCTCACATTCTTGGAGTCTTTGTTTATAGCAAGAAAATACAGTTAGGAATTCCGATAAAAAAATCATTTTCTAAAATTTTATCATGCATGTGCAATGAGTTTAATGAGTTTATTGGGGCGGTTTAAAGATTTTAAAAATTTTATATAATTTATTAAAATTTGATCTTTAAAAGTAATTATCTATAATTTATAGTAGTTTTAAAAATGTGACATTTAAAAGTAATTATCTTTTTTAGGGACGCTATACGATCATTTCTGTTGTGTCTTTCTAGAACCTCACTAGTTCTTTAGAAACAATAGTAATAAGAACAATCAATAACATTCTGTAATCAATTATCACATTTAAAAAACAATTATAAAGTTTTAATATTATAACTCATATTTTGAGAGTAATTTTAAAAATTTTATAATAATTTTTAAGATTAACATTATCTAATAAATATTGTTTATTAAAATTTTGAGCTCCTCCTTTTAAGAGGGCCCTGTGCAATTGTTATAATTGTATCTGTTCAAAACTCCATTTACCGTAACGATATTAGTTCAAGAAATATAAACTTTTGGGGTTCCATTATCGGGAATTTAAGATGTAGAGCGCTAGTTTGGAGATTATCCCGATAATTGGTATAGTTTACCTATTATTTTATTAAATAAAAATAAAAAATATAGAAAAATAACATATTAAAAATAAATTAAAAGTTTAGTGATCATATATGTAATTTACCATTATTATTATTATTTGTTTGCAGTCATATGTACTCGTCTCCTTGTGCAACCAGCTTTACTGTACCTCTGTGTACAAGTAAAAGATTTTTTTACTGTTTCTGTGTCCTTTTTCTTTGTTTCTTTTCTGTTCTTCACGTGATGACTGCACTTCGTGTTAATTTCATATCCTTAGAATGCATTATTGTGCTTCTTACTGAGTTGCTTTCCCCCCAAGTCTTTCAGATTTACTTGAAACTTACGTTTGTCAAAAAAAAATATATTCACATTCAGATAAAATTATTGCTTTAAATAACACTTATATTATAGTCTGAAAAGGTATTGCAATTTGCAGCATCGGCATTTTACGAAAGATGCACTTGATTCATGTAGGAGTGTGAAAAAAATATCTGAAACTGATTTTAAATATTTTTTATAAAATTTAGATGTTTAACGTATTATTATTAAAAAATAATAAAATTATATGTAATTTTTAAAATTTATATATATATTTAATATATTATTAGAATTTATGTTTTAAATTAATAAAATAAAAATCGTTATTCGAACGAACCTTTTGATTAACTGAACAAATAATTAATCCGTTAAATGATTACGATTTATGATCGAAAATTGAGTAAACCAAATTTATCAATTAATTAAAATATTTTACTAATAATTAACAAACCCTGATTCTACACACCTCTACTTGATTGCCCATATTTTTCGAATAAAAATCCTCTATTTTTTATTTTTTTAATTATATTTCTACAATAAAAAATTAAATTTATGATTTATAATTAAAATTAAAAAATTTAAAATATAATATATTTTTTAATCAATATAATTTAAGATTTAAAATTTAAAATTAAGACTTATCATTTATTTTTTAATATTTTTTAATATCAGATACATATAATTTTTGTCTTATTTTTTCATACTCCTACTTGGCAACAGAGATAGAATCAAACTATAGAGTGTTATGGCAAAACATGAAATCTAACCAATGGAATTCATACGTATGGTTTCGTTGATATGAAGAAGTCTGTCTATCTATCTACCCAACGAAAATGGAACATAACCAGCAGCAGAAGCAATACCAGTGACATTGAAACACAACCAAAGCAAACAACACTTACAAACTCAACCACGTGATGTGCCAGAACCAGAACCAGAACCAGCAAATCAAAAGCAACATAAGCATATCAAATAACATAAATTCTTGCTGTTATCAACACCCGTTTGCTTCTGTTGCTACAAGGAATATAATCTTCATGGATATTGTTACATTTACAGACATGGAATCATCACTGTTCTTTTCTCCTTCTCTATATTATTACATACATGGAATATAATCTTCATGGAAATATATGGAACCACCATCCTAATCACGATTTGTTCCTTCAACCTTCCATTAATAGCTCCTTAAAGCCATTATTGGATTAGACTAATCACACTGATTCAGCTTTAGAACTACTCAGGGTCATCAAAAAGTCATGTTAAAGTCCTAATGCCCTACTTTCATTTGAATTTAAAATAAATGATTATAATAAAATAAAGCAGCACTGAGCACTCCCACGTGAAGTCTTTAAACCCTAATGCCCTAGTCTCACCCCAGGCTCTAGGCCTGCAATCTCTAACGCTAATATATTCCCAGTACATATCTTTTCCAAAAGAATCTCGCAGCTAAGATTCATCTTATCAAATCTGATCAGGACGCCGCTGCCAAAACCATATGTTCAAAAACAAAGAAAGGTCGCTTCAAACAGGGAGAGATTTAAAATTTTATATAAAATATATAAATTATCAAAAAATTATATTGAAAATATAAAAATTATAAGAGTTTACGTAACATTCTGATTCCATTTTAGATTCGAAGTGTTACATTCAGGTGGCAAAAAACTTGATCCATTATTTTTTTTAAAAGTATTCTAAAATCTCTAAATGTCACGTCTCATAAATTCACGCAAGTCACAATAAAATAAAATGTTTATAAATAGGACTTCATTTTGAAATACATCAACTGACTCAAAATAAAAATACAGATTGGATTTATGATAAGGTCCTATGAATACAATAAGTCCAAACTAAAGATCAAATACAACTCTTCCACGGCTCTGATGCTGGGAAGTCTTCCATGATGTGCTCCTTCGAAACTAATAATCCCTCAAACAATGAAAAAAAACACAATTCCGCACGCTGAGGTAACAAAGCTCAGTAATACATTTCTATTCTACTTTAGTTAATGAATATCATAAAGCAAGCATTCATGATAACATAGCCAAGAATGCATAGAAATTCTTCTAAACTAAGGTTCATCTCCTAGCCTACCTTAGTTAGAGTTTTTAAATTATTTATCTCAAGACATCAACATATAAGAGAATCAAATAAAATACCAGGCTTACCTAATCGGTATCACACAGCCAATCGAGTTACTCGATATCACACAACCCACCAAGTTATAAGTACCTTACCCCACTCACACAGTCTTAAGGTATAAAGTTCACCAACCACTAAACAACATAACATACATATGTGCATACAACATTCACACCTATTGGCCAAACATAATCCTACTATATCCGTGCTCACATAGTCGTCGGGTTTCCCCATATCACATAGCCGTCAAGTTTTCCTGTGATCACATAGCCGTCGGGTTTCCCTGTAATCATATAGACGTCAGGTTTGATCACATCTGGATCAACATAGCCACATACATGTCTGGGACATACTTGGATCACCATATCCACAAGCAGTCCACTCTTGAGGTCACATAGCTCATCAGGTTACTCGAGTTCACATAGACTTTCGAGTTACTTGATACTCACATAGCCCATGAAGTTACTTGATGCTTACACATCTCATCAAGTTATACTTCCTTATCCGGATCAATATAGCCACAGATAGGTTCGAACCACATCCATATCATATAGCCCATGGACACGTCGAACATACTCGCTCATACAACTTAAAGTATACATCCCTTGATTAAGTGCCTATGCACTGACTCCTATGATATCTGGATTTTTTTTTTTACACACACAAGTAACACATGCTCTCCTGAGCAGTCCACGTATCTTATCAAGAGATAACGAACACCAAGTTAAACAATTATCAAGCCAAGACATGCTCCTAATAACCAAAATTTAGTATTTCAAAACTACTAACTCAATCATATAATTCTCATTAGAATTAACCACTAAACAAGACCTCATATATTTAATTCAAAGTCCCATCAGCATACGAAAAGAGTACAAGGCACTACATGTTACTACTTAATCCACCAAGGATCATTAAAGAAGCATAATATTATTAAGTTACCTATCAATTACTAAGTCTTTAGTCATAAATTCACATATTGAGATATTAAACTCAATTTATCGATTTTATAGTTTATTTTACACCTTTAGAGATCCATTGAAGCCTTTATCTTGAATTATGGAAACCCTGAACACTAACTCAAATTCTTGGGCAGATTGCTCTACGTGAATCGATATGCCAACCTAGGGTATTGGTAAACCTCCCTAGGGTATCAATACTCCTTACCCAAATATCAATACGCGAACGACATTCGAAAGACTTAGCCAAAACCATTATCGATATGCCTAACCCCCGTATCGATAACAAGTTCTAATACACAAGGGCCCCGTATCGATACACAATCTGTATCGATACGAATCTAATTGCATATCAATACTCGAAGTCATCTTCAACCCAATTGAATAGTGGTACCGATATGTCTCCTCGTACCGGTATACGAAAATGGTTTTGGAATTCAAGACTCACTACGAGTATCAATATGCTCTCTCATGTATCGATACACTTCTTACAAAATAATATCCCTTGTTACACTAGCGTACCGATATGACCCTACCCCGTATTGATACTCCTGCACGAAAGTATGGTTTTGGGTTGAGAAATTTCCCACCTCAACCTATATGATTGATTCTCATTTCGTTCCTACAAGTTATTTAAAGTATATAGGGTGGTCTCTTATCAATTTTACAATATTACAACCCTAAACATGAAATCTATCATTTATAGGGTTCTAAGCTATCAAAGTACTAAAACAACAATTCCCGAAAATTCTATTAAACAAAGCAATCACTTTATGAGTCTCATGAAATGTAAGAGTCAGAAATGTATTGATCTCAAGCAACAACCCAGATTAGAGCTTCCCCAAGCTTTCTCCACTTTCAAACCTCTTTCTCCACATAACCAAAGGATATACACCTTGAAACAAAGATCGTAAGCTATTGAAAAAACTCTTCTTTGATGAGAAAAATGTGATTCTCCTTCAGCAGCAACAAGCTTTTATCTTTCTCTTTGAGTTGGTAAAGTAAAAATAAAAGAGAATAAAGAGATTAGAAAAACAAGGTGATCCCCCTTTCCCCCAAGTCTGCAGAAGCATTAAGTGAATGGGTGGGGTGTAACGACCCAGATTTTTTGTATCTGAGTGTCGGTTTTACTCGAGGTTTGGGTTCCAGTTTTGGGCCCCGAATAGTGTGTTTTTAGGCTTTGTTGGGCTACTAGTTGTTTGGGCTTGAGTGTTGTTGGGTTAAAGAGGTTTAAGTGAGGGGTAGTTTGGTCTTTGAGAATGTTAGAACAAAGAGGTGGTTTAGTTATTTTCTCTACAAAAAATGAAATGGTGAAGTCACCATTGCTAGCCTTTCCCCCCCATCTTTTCCTTATTCCCAACAGGGAGTTAAATGAGTAATCTTGTTGTTGTGAGTTTTTTTTCTCGTCTAGAAGCATAAGGGTAATTTGTTGTACACCAAATGATCTATATATCAAGGTAAAAATGGATGGTTTTGGTGGAGATAAGGTTTTAGTGGGAGTTAAGGTGTAATCCGGGAATAAGAGTTTTCAGGGGGGGGTTCTATGGTTTTTGATGTTTTCTTAGAGTTTAAAACATCATCAAGCAATGTCTAATTGCTTGTTTAACCTACTTCTTCTAGACAAAGAAGTGGAGGCTCAATCTCAAAGGCAAGGCAAGAAGAAAGCTTGAGGAGTAGGAGAGTGACGTTTTGCTGCTTTTTTTAGCTCAAGTTTGGTACTCCCAACTCTGTTTTCATCATTCATTTCATGGTAGAATGCATAGCATGTAGAATCCATGTATGTATGCTTGGTTTGCTTGAAAGAGGTCATTAATGGTGAAATTCGTACTTATGTGTTAAATGACTAGAAAATGATATTAAAATATCCTAAACATCTTAAGGAACGAGTAGGAACACTTTAAGATCGATTAGGTTGAGTTTGGGTAAGAATCTCTAAAATTTCTAAGTGTAGAACTACAAATCATGTAGGGGGTATCGATACCCCTGAGAGAAATTTAGGCTTGAGGAGTAAGGTTATCAAACCATGGTTCGATATCGAGACCTCCAGTGGCATCTCCGGTTCGATGCTGGTATCGAATCAGGAGGGCCTCCGTGGTTGACCTTTGACGTGGTCAAAGGGTATCGATGCTGACATCGATACCATCGATACCCGTGGTTCAATGCCCTCCTTGAGTGGGCATCAATGTTGCCTGTTTCGATACCTCATCTAAGGGTATCGATCCCCTTGTGTAATCTGGCCAAGTTTGAGTATCAAATTGAGGTTCGGTGATCTTAATAAATAGTTCCATTAATTTGAAAGCCACGAAATGAATTATTAAACTAAGATTGATGTTATAATCCCAAAAGACTAAATTGAGATGATCTTAATATATCTTGTTGTGCTAAGATCCTCGGTGGATCGTTTGTGTGGTTTGAGTCCTTGTATGTTGGAAATCCGGATATCCATAAGTGTTGCAACACGTCGAAGACCATCTGGTGTAATATGTCGGGTGATGTATTGAAGACTTTTATACCGAGTGTTGGGCAGCCTCACTCAAAGATGTTCGATATAATATTCTAAGCATGGGGTTGGTTGGGCGGTCTCCACCTCTTTCCGAATGTTGGGCGGCCTCATTCGAAGATGTCCGATGTAATATTTCGGGTATAGGATTTGAAGGCGACCTCAATCCTGAGTGTAGGATCTCGATGCTGTGTGGATGCGGGTCTCACTCTCGTGTGTTGACTTGATATGATTTTTATATGCTGTGTGCGATAATATACATTCATTTATGCCATGTGATAATCACGCATGCTAGACCATCATATCATGCACGAGATTTTATATGCCATGCTTTACTGCTTATGATATGCATGATATTGGCCGAGTTCGGCATACCCACTGAGCTTTCGTAGCTCAGCGTTCAAAATGTGTTTTCGTATGTAGGTTAGGTGGAGCCGGTCCCGTGGAATACCATCGAGGTTTGGAATTCAGCATCAACCATGTTGTCAGAGTACACTTATTAGATGTAGTGGGCATAGTACTGTGTTGAACCCTATATGTAATTTTGTAACTCTATTTATTTTAATTTGGTTCGAATGATTTAAATGAGTTTGTAATATTTGGAGCTCCGTTTACTTTAAATCATTTTGGGCTTACATTTTAACTCAAATGGATTTTATTAATCATATTTGGACTTGAGTTGGTTTTAATATTGGGCTTGAAGCCGAAATTTTGAAATATATGTTTTGGGCCGGAGGCCCAATGTGACACTGGGTCGAGGGTGTTATATGGGGGAAATTACTCCCTCCATTCATTAACTTCTTCTCATCTAACACAACCCAAAAGCCAAGCCTAAGCCCACAACAACCCGAAAACCCCAACAAGACAAAACTGAGGCCTAAAACGATCCAACAAGCCCAAACACGTAACACAACCTAATGATCCAAGATTTGGGTCAACTCCCGATATTAACCTGGAAAAACTGGGTTGTTATAGATTAAGAAGTACAAAATTAAATTATCAATATAAAATATAAAAAAATAAAATTTTTAGGAGATATGACTATATATCCAATCCTTCTAATTCAATCCATGTATTCAAAGCTTTATCCAGAACCTATTTTCCTCTATTTCATTATTTTCTTTTATCGAACCAAGTAATTGAACTATAATTGTTTAGAAAAATCCCTTTAATTACCTTTGTTTAAAAGGTCCATTGAAAAAATAATTATTTAATTTAATTTTTACAAGATTTCCAAAAATAAAACCCTCAAAATAACCAATCATTTTGAAATATAGTTTCTTGAAATCATCTATGATAACAAATTATATGTAACAATTAAATGATTTAATTACTATTTTATAATAATTAAATGTTTGATTTATTATTCAATAATGATTAAATAGTTTAATAACTATTATATAATAATTAAATAACTCAATGATTATTTTATAATAACTAATATATTAATTTAATTATTTGCCAACGTATTCTCATAATATTGACGACATCTAACAGCTTGATGTACATTTTATAATAAAACTTAAAGTTTAATGCTTATTTTATAATTTTTAAAAATTTAGTGATCAAAGTTATAAGTTTTAATAATTTAATGATCATTGATGATTTTTATTTATTAGTTTAAATTATCAAAAATTATTATGAAAAATATTTTTAATTTATTTGATTTAACATGCTTGTATATAATATTAATAAAAAAATTGATGAGTAAAAAATTAATATAAAAAGTAAATGATTAGTTTTATAAAAAGATAAAGTGGATAAAAAGTTTAAAAACTAAAAAAAATAAGTTCAGTGGTCATAAAGGTAAGGGTAAGATGTTCCTTTAAATAATTTGGGTTTGATGTAACAATCCAGATTTTGGATTCGAGTGTTGAGTTAATCCGAAGTATTTAGGCTTTATTGTTTGGGATTTAAAGGCTTTAGTGGGTCGGTTGATGGGCCTTGGGCCTTTTTGGTTGAGTTGTTAGTGGGCTAAGGATATGATGGTAAGGGTAAATAGGTATTTTTACCCTTTTTAATGACAAAAAGGAGGGAAAGAATTATGTTTTGCAGAAAGTTTTGAAAGTGAGGTCACCTTGTCCCCTTCTTCATCATTTTTCTATCTAAATCATAAGTTTAAGGTGTTATCTTTGAGTTTTGGGTTGTAAATCCCGTTTTAAGTATTGGGAGAAAGTTATAGAGCATCAAGGAATCTGCAAAACAAGGTAAAAATATTCTAGTAGGTGGAAGAAGTTTTTGAGTGAGGTTGAAGAAGCAAAAACGAGAACAAGGGTATTGTTGAGTTTCTTATCAGTTTTGTTGATATTTTTAGTTCCCCAAAACATTCTTAGCATCGTTTAACTGCTGGATTAACTTTTTCTTGTAGAGAAAGAAGTTGGAGAGCCTTTAAGATCTTGTGGGAAAAAAAAGGCTTGACTTGAGAGAAATCCTTGTTTTCAACTTATTTGCAAAGAAGTTATTACACTACTAACTCTCATAGCAACATATTGCTGGGACCGTGGGTACACCTCATGACGTAACGGAATAAAATTATGACGGTCTTTCCAGTGATCCATGTATATTTAATCCAAAATCGGGAGAAAGAGATGCGATTACTTACATTGGGTTCCTTGATAAACAGCAAAAACAACAACTGAGTCTGTTACAGTCAAAATCTTTCAATAATCGAATCTTTAGCCTCCACGAATATTTTTACGACCTTTACTCAGTTCACCCGATTGAGAGAGCAAATCACAAAAAACTATTTTTCGTGATTTTAGGTTTGGAATACGAGATTCATTGATATGTGGCTGCTAGACCTAAAGATCCCTTGCGGGTGTATCGATATGGGTAGGTGTTTTAGAGTTTTTCGAAGGTAACAATTTATCGTTATTCCTTGCGGGCGTATCATAACTGGGTGACGTACTAATACCTCATGTACACGTATTAGTACTCGTTAAGCATTTGGTCCAAAAAATTAGTTTGAGTTCAAGGGCTCTATAATTTCTGATAATGGGTTTTAAGGGTCTCTTATGGTACAAAATGAATATTAAAACTGAGAAATTAATAATTTAACATTGAATATGAGAAATATGATTAAAGATTCAGTAAACATTGGGTGATTTAAATGGATGATAGAAACCATAAGGATCCTTAGTATATTTTTTTTATGTTATGTGTTAGCTAGGGCCTTGTTGTGTGCTAATAGGTTACTTAGCTAGTTAAGAATTTGTTTGATGGGAATCCGAATACACAAAACAATTAGTGTTGCGACACTATGAAAACTCCTGAATAGAGGATCCCGATGCTGTGTGGACGTAGGCCTCAATCCCCTGAATGTAGGATCTTGATGTTGTGTAGACGTGAGCCTCACTACTTTGTGCTTATGTTTTCAATGTATATGTTATGTGCTATAGTATATATTCGTGCCATATATTTAGGCGATTATAGCTCAACGTTCGAAATGTGTTTCCTTTCATAGGTCTTTAGGTGGCGGCGTGGATTAGAGGATCATCATCATGGTTGGACTTCAACCTCGACTTTTGTTAAAGTAAAATCATTTGATGTATTGGGTTATGTACTTATATGACCTATATATGTTGTAACTCATTTTTAAATTTGGGATTAAGTTGAATGCTTTTAACAGTTTATATAAATAGAGCTCTTGTTACTCTTTTAAAATTACTTTGGGCTTTATGCTATTTCGAATGTTGGATTTATGTTTTGAACCTTTGGATTTTTATATTTGGACTTTTGCAAGAGAAATTTTGTAATTTGGGTTTTGGATTGAAGACCCAATGTGACATCTTGATCAAGGGTGTTACATTCGAACAACATAGTTTATAAAAATATATATAATTTTATCTAAATATGAAATAAAACTAAAATACCATCATATTAAAATGTTAAAAAATATAGTTATATTTGATAAATATCGATTTTAGTCAAAATTAGAGGTTTGAGTTAATATTAAAGGCTTTATCGGTCAAATTCAACAATTTAAATGTTTAGTGAATAGCGGATTAAGATGAAATCTATAATTTAAAAAAATGACAAAAAAACTTTTTAAATTAAAGGTTTTGACATAAGAGTTGTAAAAAAACTCTTTTACCCTAAACTATTATCAAAATTCTCAAATGATTTAAATTTAATTTTTTTCTATTTTATTTCTTCAAATATTTACATCATGAAATTCATAAAAAATATTTTTTATTTTCACATATTTATATATGTATTTAAATTTAATAATTAATTAAGTTTTATTAAAAATAATTATATAAACAATAAATTAATATATAAAATATTCAAATATGTTTAATCCTATTATATTAAAAACCATTTTTTATAATATAATTAATACTAATAACAACGAATCTACATGTTTCGAACATTATTGAATACCATTAAAGATCAACATTGTTGAACACCAATAAATTAATTAATAAAGATTAAAAATATCAAGACTTAGTATATAATTATAAATAATTTAAAAGTATAAAGTTAGAAAATACCCCTATTGTTTGACTTAATAATCATTTTGTAATCTATTTTTTGAGCAATTCAACCCTTAATGTTTTATTTTGGGTTAAAATGATCTCTCCATGAATAAAAATTATTAAAATACTGAAAGCAAACAATTTAAAATAATTTGACATAATGATAATTCAACAAAAAGTCTTTTATATTTTATATAATTTCATAAAATTATTTTTAATGGATGTAATATTTTTCAAGTTAATATATTTATATATGATAATGTCATGTCAGCATGCATTTTGTCAAATATGTTTATGACGTTATTTTAAGTAATTTATCGTCAACATATTAATAATTTTCATATGAAAATGAGTTATTCTAGCAAAAAATAAAACGTTTAACGTTGAATTATTAAAAAAAAATAGGGGGCAAAGTGATTATTTTGTTAAATGTTTGGGGTATTTTTTTACTTTATGCCTAATTTAAAATAAAATTTAATTAAATTATTTTCATATATTATATATATTTTAGTTTTTAAAAATAATTAGATCAAATACTAACCTTATTCAATTTTTAAAAAATAAAAATCCTAAATCTTAAATCCTAAACCTTAGGTCCTAAACATAAAACTAAAAAAAATTAAAAACCATAAACCCTAAACTCAAAACTAATACCATAAATCATAACCTTAAACTTGAAACAAAAAATCTTAAACCTAAGTTTACTGTTTAGCATTTAAAGTTTATTTTTTTATAGTTTTTTGTTTATGATTTTAGGTTTTAAGAATTAGAGTTTAAAGTTTAGGGTATGGTTTTAAGTTTAGTATTTTTTAGGGTTTTAGGTTTATGATTTTAAGTTTAGTGTTTAATGTTTTAGAATTTTGGGTTTTAGGTTACGATTTTTAGATTTAAGATTTTTTAAAATTGATTAAGGTTTATATTTAATTTAATTATTTTAAACTAAAATGTTACTATATATAGAAAGTAATTTAGTTAGAAATTTATTTTAAATAATTTATAACTATACGTTAAGTCTTTAAGATTTTCAAGTTTTATTAATTAATTTCAGTGAAAAGTTTTTTTTGTATTTTATGCACGTTATAGAATTTTTTATTAATAAATATAAAATATTTATAATTAATAAGCTATTTAAATATAGATGAGATCAAGTTATATATAATAATACTATTTAAATTTTACACTAATTCGTGACTATTGAATGAGTGAAATGGATGAATAAGATTAATGTCAGAAAATATAAAGATTATCGTTTACAAAATAAAAATAATAATCTTATCCATTTATCATCTCATACAATGATCCAAATTTAATGTAAAATTAGATGAATTTTATACTATATAGATTATTTCTAACCCATTTAAATAAGTATAGAATATAATCATTTTCTTAAATCTCATTTTGTTTGTTTAAATAATCAAATTATATATTAATTTTAACAATAATTTTATTTAAGCAATATATTTTATTAACTAAATTAATTAATACAATCCATTATTAATTAATAACTAATATAATGTTGTAAATAAAGTAAAGAAAAATAACAAAATAAATGAACAAAGATCAGAGATAAAAAGAGAGAGACTTGTATTATATTCTTACAATATGGTATACAATGCTTTGTCCGAAACTCCATATTTATAGGCATAAGATGGAAGTCCTAATTTCAATAAAAATTAAACATTAATATAAAATATTATTTAATATATGAATATCCACCATAAATAAAGATATTCATAACACTCCCCCTTGGATATCCATAAAAATAATGTGCCTCGTTAAAACCTTACTAAAATAAAAACCATGTGGGAAAAATTCTTAGTGAAGGAAAAAGAGTACACACACCTTTGATAAGCATAATATGTTGCCTCATTAAAAACCTTACCAGGAGAAAACCTTGATTAAGGGAAAAATAGTACAACACGGATTTACTTTCCCTCATGAAAATATCACATAAGATCTTTGAATCTTCATAATTCAATCTTGAATAAAATCTTCAAATGTTGAAATAGAGTATGCATTAGTGGATAAATCTTCCAAATTATTGTTTAAAATGATTTATCGAATATTATTCCTCTAAAGATCATGAAGGACAAAACCTTTTAAAAAATATGTTTTATTTTATCATATTTGCTATATCTACCTTGAGATATAAATTCTTCATTATCTCTACACAAGATAACTTGCATCTTATCTTGTGAAAGCAATTCGCATATCTTCTGGTTATGTTTATCCAAACACATATTTCGGCTTTGCCTAAAGCAAAATAATTATTTCGAGGTAATGATCTCCTAGCACTTAAATAGTATTTCTGGATTAGTTAAGATACAATGCTTCTAGATCAATTAATCTGTATATGGTTCTTTTAGACGAAAAATATCATTACCCTTTACTCGAAGATAGAATAGATCATTTATATTAAGAAACCTAGAAACCAAATAGTGATCAACGAATATGCATTATGCGTGTAAAGTCTCTTTAAACATTTTTCTGTATACCAATTTATGCATAAGGATTTGAGATCTCTTCACGACATACAAAACAATAACAAATTCAGAGCTAAACCTCTTAATAAAAATGCTCGGGGAAATTAAATAATTCATATAACATTATGCTAATAATTATTCAATAAGGTGATTTTACCAAATACGCCTAAATGTTTCAAGCCTTAAAAAGATATATTCAATATGATTGAATAATATTCTCGAGAACTTGAATTAACTGCTTTTGACAATCTAAATCTTTTCAAAAGTTTTATGTAAATAGTACTATCAAGAGGCTCATACAAATAGGATGTAAAAACATCCATTAGGCGAAAACTGAGTAATTTTATTTATTTCTAGATTGATCAAAATATAAAACTAGTTACATCCACCCCCGAGGAATATAATTTCCTCATAATCGATTTCATGTCTTTGTGAGAATCTTTGTGCAACCAAATTAGCTTATATCTCGTGATTCCCCTTTTGATTTCTCTTTCTCACAAAGTCTTATTTATATCCACGAGTTTTGCACATTTCAATTTATGGGATATATGCTTAAATACTTCTCTTTTCGAAAGAGATTTTAGTTTTGCCTCAATTGTCTCTTTCATGTTGCTCAATCATTTCTTTGTTTACATTGTCCAATTGACAATGCTTTATAATCCACATCATGAAATAAAATCTCTAGTGCTATATTGTATGCAAATATATTAACGATACTGGTTTAAATTTAATTTCACTTATTACCAGACATGATATAATATATTGAGATCTCTTTATTATCAGATACCTGAGTAATGTCAATGTCTCTATTAGAGACCTTTTAATTTCTTATAGAGATTTTCATAATACATTGATTCCTCGATCGAACCATCATAAAATATAGCTTGTTTTCTTTTTCGAGGATTTTTATCTTTGGAACCTACTCGTGTACCACGCTAAAGGCATAAGTTAAACTCATTAGTAACTAGAGTTTGTCCTTCCAGGAAATCAAATTTAATTGGAACATTCATAGCTGGTATATGTTACTTGGTCACTCTTTTAAGGTCAGCAAAATCATCTGCAATTAATTTGCTAAATGAATTATTCTTTGAACATATATTTCACAATATTGAATACGTGGATCAAACTAAGAAAATGATAATTAATTCTAAATTATTTCTTTTTCCAGCTATTTTATTTTCTCTCCTAATGTTGGGTAAATTGATACATTAAAATGATAGTCAATAATTCGAGCTATAAATAAATTCTCTTATCAGAAGCTCAAGATATTTAATTATTAAGGGGAATTTAATCTGATATATATTCCTAATAGAACTCATCTTTGTGCGTTATTGTGGAGCAATTAAAACATATATCGCACATAAAAAAATCTAAGATGAGAAATATTTTATTCCTGACCAAAAACCATTTATAATGGGGAGAACTTATGATCATTTGTTAGTTTTATGTGAATTAGTGATACTCTATATAAAATAACATATCATCAAAATTATCAAGACCGGTTGTCTTTATAATATAATCTGGAAAATGTGCTCGTAACTAAGCAAGTAGCCTTACAAATACTAAGTTGTGGGTTAATAATAAGGATACATATGATCATCTAGTCGATGTATCAATTAAAATAATAAAAATATTTAGATAGACTGTAAGAAATGTTTAGGGGCTCACATATATCACCTTGTATCCGTTCCAGAAAATTAATAGATTTACACTATATTAGCTGATGATGATTGAATAATCATATTTCTTTCATAGCAAGTATCACATGAAAGACTACCTTGAAGAAAATTTTAGTTCTTGAATAAGTGATCACATGAAAGTGTCAACAAATTTTTGTATCATAATTGAACCGGGATGGTCTAACCGGTCATGCCAAATAAAATTATCAGTAAACATTTGTTTTACAATAGCATGAGTTTCAATTTTTACTAACTCTTATGTAGTACAATATAGATTAAAGTGCATGTAATTTTTTAAGATTTTCTTATTACCTTGAGTTATATTCGTAATATTGAGATAACTAGCATCTCCTTGAATAATATTCTTAATAAGTCTCTTTGCGAATTTGACGAGTATAATACGCTATAAATATGAAATAAAATTTCATTTGACAATAACATATTTTCTCAGTCGGAACCTTCTGTGATATTAGTGCTTCCAGATATAGTACTCACATTATTCTCTTGCATTTAAAATAGAAAAATATGCATAATTATGCACCTTTTAATATGTGTTTTATTTTATTCACTTTGGGGAATAAAAATATATGCTTTATACCATTCACTTCGGGAAATGGAAAAATATTAAATATAGCATATCATATCAAATTGATTATCTATCAAAGATAAAATCTCAAGAGTTTCTCCGAAGTATTGATATTTCAATATTTTGAGATATAGTACTCAGATTTTAACACTTTTCTCTTGCATTTAAAAGGAAAAATATTTCTTATGATTAAGTACAATATGAGTACTTGCATTTTTTGCTTGGCATATATAGTCATAATTCATTGTATATTTTATTTCAAAAGTAATAATATTCTTCAAAAGATAAATTAACATAAAGCGTAAATAAATAATAAGTAAAGTAAATTAACATAAATAAATTAACATAAAGCTTAAATAAATAATATATAAAATAAATTAACATAAATAAATAGTAAAGAAAATAAATTAACATAAAAAAATAAATAAAAATCAACTCTTCCCTTTATAGGGTAGAAGCAAAATAAAATAAATAACGAATTATTCCATTCAAGGGTTATGAGAAAATTAACAATATTCAATTGAGTTGAATCAATAATGTCATAATTGTTTTCGCCAAAAAAATATACTTATATTTTCTTTTATTTATCATTCATGATTATGGATAAAATCCATAATACTTTGGCGTTTGACAATTACGAGACCAATAATTTCTACCATTGCATTGATAACATAAAGATTTTAATATGATCTCTATCATTTTTGTCATCTTTATAATTCTACTTCTTGTGGATATAAGCATTCTCAAAAGAATCATCTTATCCGTGTCTATTTTATGATCTCAATGATGACCACAATTACTAATGTGACATTTATTTTTTCTGTTATAAAATATCACATTCACTTCAGGGAATAGAGTGAAGCTAATAAATATTTAAAACCTTTTTATAATACTTTGTCTACTAGACAATATTAATGTGTGAAAAGTGGAGTATATTTTTCTAACATATCATCATTAGTAATACTCTAATACACAACAGAGTTTTACTCACTAACCATATAGTGAAGTATCATATTTGCATTCACTTTAAGGAATGAAACAAATCCAATAATTGCATTGAATAAATATCATATTTGCATTCAATTTAGGGAATGAAATAATTCCAATAATTGCATGGAATAAACATCATGCTTGCATTCACTTCATAGAGTGTCTCCTATAAAAGTTCTTGGATCAAGACGATTATCGTAACTTGAACTTGGTAGAAGTCTATAGTCGAGTTTTTCGACAAAAAATATTGCTTTCAAGTAAATATAGAATTTATAATATTCATACTATTAAATAGTAATTGATCAACCAATATATATATACAATACATACAAAGAATAAAAATTTAATCCTCATATGCGACATTGTTAAACCAATCCACAAGATCCTCTAAAAAGAACCTCCTTTGAGACCAGTAGCTTCGCAGAACGGGATGTCCAGCTAATTTACTCAGATTAAATCAACATAACAGAGCATATATTAAATAATTAATTAAAGGTTCAATATTTTTTTCAAATTTCATGTAATACTTAAAACATAATTAAAAACACAAACTTTCATCATCAAAATAAAGAAATATTAGTCATAGCTAAAGGTAAAAAATCAAATTAAATAAGTAAAACATACCAGACTTTCACCAATTTGAATATATGATAGATTTAGTCATTAATATCTTGTTAAAATCTTTTTCGAGAATTTTCGAAAAGAACCATGGTAATTGAGCAAAACTTTATGGCTACACGAACACCAAATAACCCATGATTTTTCAAAAATTAAAAATAAATTTAAAGATCAATAGAGAAAAATAATCGATAATTAAAATATAATTGAGGAAGAACTTATTTTTGATTTATGCTAGCAATAAATTATTTTCAATAACTCCTTCAAGATTCTAACGATAAATACCTCCATTGGTTAGAGTCTCGTGTAACACCCTCGACCCAGTTTCACATTGGGCCTTCAGCCCAAGGTCTGTATTTCAAAATTTTGTTTCAAAAGCCCAACAAAAAATAAGTTCAAATCCATTTTCATCATAAATTCATAAAATCCAAATTAAAACATGAAATCAGAATAACTTAAAGTAGTTAGAGCTCCCAAAATTTTACAATCCGATTTATGCATTCAACTCAAATAAATAAAACAAAGTTATAATTACATATAGGATCCTATAAGTAAACAACTCACTACATCTAGTAACAGTACTTTAACAACAACGTTGATGCCGAAACCCACCACGATGATGCTCCTCCAAACAAGCTTTCCTTAACCTACGCACGAAAACACATTTCGAAATACTGACCTACAAAAGCTCAATGGGTACTCTATAAACCGGTTCACATCAAACATATCATAATAAATCATGAAAGGCATGAAATAATAACATGACATGAGTACGATGACGTTACCAAATCTGCCTAAACACAAGATATTATGCATGTACAATTATCGCCCCATGGCATTTTCAAGTCAATAGAAGTCCACATAGCATCTCAAGTCCATATACCTCATATATATCTTACATACACTATGAGCAAGGCCCGCATCCATTAAGCATCGGGATCCCATACTCTAGGATGAGGCTTGTATCACTAAGCATCGGGATTCTACATCCATGCTTGGAATGGTTCATCAAGCTTCTTCAAACTAGCCCACGTCCACTAAGTATTGAGATACTACGTTTGGAAAGTCTTCGAGTGTTGTAACACTTTGATCATATAATATAATACAGTTGTCTAGACATACCATATAATAATATAAAACTCTAGACGACCCATCAGCATTAAGCAAGATCCCTAGCTTATCATAAAATATATTTATATCATCAATACTTATCGGTTTCTACCACATATCAAGTCATACCAGTTACCATGTTCTTAACCAATAACACTCAAATGAGGCTAAGGTTCCAATTTATCAGTTTTAATATTCATTAAAAGGTTAAATCAACCTATAGGAGCCCCTAATATGATTTATGAAACCCTCAACTTAACCCTTGAAATTATTTGGCAAATTGCCCAGGGGTACTGAAACACTTGTATTATAGTATCGAAACACTAGTATCAAAATTCTTCCTTTGCGTTTCGATACGATGAATCTATGACTTAAGACCAAAAGAAATATACTTGCATCGATACACCTTTATAGGGTATCGAAACACCACTGTATCAAAATGTCTCCTTAACTTATCGATACGCTATATGATTCTTCTTGCAAGGACCTAAGATCTACCCGTTTCGATACTCCCTTTATGAGGTATTGAAACGATTTTCTATTGGAATTTTGGATATCGAAACACCTAACAAGGGGTATCGAAACGATTTGACACTAGAAGTTTTGGTATCGAAACACAGGCTAGGCGTTCTGAAACGCTTGCCTTTATTGCCTAAATCTTCTCTATAGGGTATCGATACGTGTAACATCCTAAAATTGGACCTAGAAGTTAGTGAACTAGTTTTGCCGGTATAGCCTAGTTTGAGATTAAATACTTAAAAATTAGTTTTAAATCAAAATAAATTATGAAAAAATATCATAAAATCCTTATGTGATATATATTTAACTTTGGTCAACTCAATCTTGAAAATTGACCATTGAATCCATAAGATTTTGAAAGTAATGACTAGTTTTAAAAAATTGAACACTTAATGACAATTTTATAAACTAAGCCAAAACTTTAAATCTTTAAGGGGCTTTAATACAATATTAATCCTAGTTGACCTAAGCCTTCCAAAGGCCTATTTTAATAACCCATAACCCATAATTTTAATTAATAACCCAAATCACTTAATATTAATCCTAAAATCATATTTTTATTTCATAAACCTAAAACTTTTTTTAAAATTTTGACCTTTTCATCTCCTTAGCAGCCATTTCATCATATTTTCAATGGTAAACATCAATCTTTTCAATAAAAATATATTTGGTTAATTTTTTATAATTTTCTTCTTCGATTTTACTTGAAAACTTTATTTTTGCATCAAGATTTAAACCCTTCATTATATTTTCAAGGTAAATATCTATTCTTTTTAATAAAATTTTATTTTTTTTATTTTTCTCTATTTTTCTTCTTCAAAATCTCTTCATTTTTCTTCGATTTTACTTTTTTTAAACTTTGGAAGGATGTTGGATCGATTTTGGAGATGAGAATCATTCAAACCTCTAAAACCGAAAATTCTCTAATGAAATTCCTAAGTTCTTGGCTTATTGCAATAAATTTTAAATTCTTGAATCAATAAAATCGGTTTTCTTTATAAAAGTTCCATTGTTTTATTGATTTTCATTCAAGGGTTTTACATGGCTGGTTTGATGCCTAAATATATGAATTTTGAAGTGTTTATATGTAATTAAGATGACTTTTAAGTATCTAAACTTGACTCTAAGGTTTATGTGGTGTTTGGAGAGATTTTAGTGAGTTTTGGTTAAGATTTATGGTGTTTTTAAGGGTTGCCATGTATTGGTCCAACTTGAGGGATGTTTAGGTGTGTTATAATTCACTAAATCCTATGGTTTTGATGCTTGAATTATTTCAAGAGGTAGAGGAATAAGTTTGAGGAAGATTAGAAAGTCGAATCACATTTTCGAGTGACTTATCGAGCAAGTTTTGGTAAATTGGTGAGTGAATTATGAGGGCTGTCAATTTGGTATAGTTTTAAATGTGTTTTCAAAGTTTTGAGGGTGTAGGGAAGGTTTGAAAAACCTCCATATAATCGGAAGTAAGTTTAAAGTATTGCTTTCTTAATGGTTCCCATATTATGCCTTGATTTTACTATGTGTTTTAGTCATGGTCGTGTTATACTTGTCCATATGTGAATATGCATGTGTTTCAATGCTCATAAGATATTTTTACAAAGTTTTTATATACATATGATGCTCTTACAGTTTTGTTTTGAAAATATGAGAAAAGTGATTTTCACCAGTTTATGCATTTGATGCATGTGTTAGTGAGATGCATGTGCTTACATACTGTTTTAACTGGAAAACTTGAGCATTAGTTTTGGTTTTGTGTTAGATATTAAAGATGACGGTAATGTGGATAAGTTGATCGATCTATAGGATGTGAGTGCACTATAAATACAAAATTCGTATACGTGGGTAAATTCCTTAATGATACATTAGAGTAATTGCTTGAATTATGGTATATTTTTTCTTTTACATTCAATTGTAGCTTATCCTGAAAGCTAAGATAGGAAACACGATTAGATTTAATCCATTCATGTGCATGAGTTTAGCTTGTGCGTGGCATGAGTAAGTGATAGACCCTCATACTGGTATGGTGACAGTATAGTCTCATACGAGGCATGACTTGACATTTATGTCTTCATGTGAGTTTCTATTTATCCTAACGGTTAGAAGTGAGTCTAACTAGTTCACTAATATTACAACACGAGAAAAAAAAATGTAAAGTAATTACCGTTTTTTATTACAAATTGAGTTGTATGTGTTTTGATATTGAGCTCAAATGATTTATAAGTCTTTCTATGTGTAGCATGTATGACTTGGTTTTGCTTAGAAAACATATGATTTCAAAAATGTATTTTTGAAAGGTTTTGTGGCTTATGAGCCATAGTTATTTATACTTGTTGATCTTTTTCAAATAGTAGCGTTGACAGCCATGGGCATTATTTTTTCTTAGAGTATGACTTAGTTTTTAAATTGATTTTGGTATATTATAGGTGCATTGCAATGTGTTTTTAAATATATTTTTATTCACTCACTAAGCTTATGATTACCCTCTCATTTACCTTGCAATGTAGAGTATTTAATGTGGAGGCAGCAAATGAACCTAATTAAATATTGATAACAGTAATTTCATAATTAGCCCATTTAGTTTTTGGAAAATTATATTTTGGTCCCTAAAACATGTTTTTACGTTTTAGGACTCGTTCCTTATTTGTTTCCGCTGCAATTGAATATAATCTACGCATGGATATGTAAGATCAAAATCAAGCATCTAGATAAGATAAGAGAAAAAATAGCCATTTAATTTTTAGGGTTGTTTATTGGGGAAAGTCTCCGGATTAGCCTTAGTATTCCCCGTGTAGCTCGTTTGAGTCGGGTGGTGTCTAGACCTGGTTGAGGGGGTTACATTATGCCTACCAATGGTATCGATACCCTTGTACAAAAATACAGGTCTATACTTTTAAATTAGTTAGAACTCTACCTAAATCGATTCTAATGACTCTCAAATCATTCATACACTCTAGGGGATGATTCTTAGCATGCCTACTGATGAGCGCCTAAAAGGTAGTAATTTACTACCCTTCTTATGGTACTTTATGCACCTATTATACACCCACTTGAACCGAATCATATACTCTTTGCTCAAATACTGGATATTCCGTTATCACCACATACAAAGTTTATATTTATAGAGAATGCAGATATTATTACAATTTCTGTACATGCAGGAATATCCAGAGCCGAAGCAGCAGAAAAGCTATATTGAGGCCGAGGAAGAAGACCGACCGCGGCAGAATCCAGTGTGGCAGTACCAACAATGGAGGCGCATTAGAAGATAAAAATATGGAGAATATTCTTGAAAACATAGCGCATTAATTGGACCAGGCTAGCATGCTCAAAGCCCAATTCAAAGACCAAGCGGAAAACCCTTTCTAGAAGGCGACAAACTTGGAAATATCAGAATCCTTGAAGAAAACTTATTCCCTACTCCCAGTTGAAGTCTATTTAGGAAAGGTTTACCCTAGGTTAAGACTATAAATATCCTAGCCGGCCACATTGTTTGGGGAGAGCCAATTTGTAGAGAAAACTCTTCCTCCCTAAGAATTGTACTTCCACAATAACATGTTCTAAATTTCTTAGGGATAGGTGAAGGTTGTTGATATTAGTGAGAGAATATTAATTCTTGTATTCTTGTTCTTATGCAATAAAATTAGAGTTTGCTTATCCTATTGTCATTCCTTGTTCTCGTATCCGAGCCCGAGAGGGAAGTTTGCAAGTAATCTATTTATCTAGCATCGAGAGGTGTAGATTCACAAAAGGGGTAAGTACGGTATCAGCGACATTAACTCGGCCTGTACTCCGGTGGAGGCATTTGGAGATGGGTTAAGAGTTTCAGCAGCTAAAAGAAGTGTTAGAATGGTTGTTGGTTAGCTTTGGTTTACGCCGAGAGGTATCGTCAAGGACCGAGCATCAACAGTACTTTGACTCAGAGATGAGCGGAGTCACTTACGGGCACTTTGTTGAACTTTGATACTTCTGCCCACGAGCAAGAGATTGCCGCGGCAGAGGAGCACTAGCAATAATGAGGCAGTATCTGCAGTACTATCGAAGCAGTGTTGTGCGATTTCATTAGACAAGAAGAAGATCAATGAATCAACTAATTGACGCAACTAGATCCTACCCGCTTTCTCTATAATCGTTCTCAACTCTTTATTTTATGTTTTGTTATTTACTTATTTAGTTAGATAAAACAAACCATCTTAATTGTGTTTTTATTTTATTCTCAGGAGCAAGGGAACGAAGGAAGACATATTAAGTATACCAATCCATGTGGAGATGATACACGATATACTTATCATTTTATTACTTGACGACGTGTACACTTGCATTCAAAATAACGCTTATACTACGCCTATCAAGTTTTTGGCGCCGTTGCCGGGGATTGACAACGAAATTTTTTCTTCTTTAATTTTCTTGTCTTCTTTGTTATTTTTACTAACATATTTTCTTTTTCCTTTTTCTTAAAAAAAAGGTTTATAGGTGTGTTTCAAGTTGAAGGCTCAAGATGCAAGAAGAAAGAAAGAAATCTATTCGGGACCTGATGTTGGAAGATATAAATCGAGCCAATCAAGAATTTCCTAGATTAAATGATGATTATCTATACCAACCAAGAGCAACCAAACAAGTTTATGTCTGGGCAAATTTTTGTTTTAATTGTGGAGATGATCATTTGGTTAATAATTGCCCACACGGTACTGGAACCTATGACCACAGAGAGGACCATAGATGGAATCAAAAACAAAATCCTTCATGGTATGATCAAAACGCTCAAATTTTTTATCATGACAATTTTGTTGATGTTACAGATATGCCATGGAAATATAATTTTTCTCAAGAGTATCCAAATTCATTGGAGGAAACATTGAAAGCATCAATGTCTAGAATTGATAAATTTATGACAGAGCAATCAAGATTCATGGATGCACATATAGCTAGATTAGATACACCCTTGAGGGATTCGGAAAATCAATTCCATGTCAAGGATAACATAACCAAACAATCAATCCTTAGGGATACTGAAATCCCAACACTAGAGGACAAAGAGGAAATTTCGGAACCCCTAAGTCCAAAACATGTTGATGAGAAAGATTATCAAACAGTGGATGAGTCTGTCGAGAGTCCTGTCGCGGCAGTAGAGAAGCCTGAACAGGGCATAGAAAATTTTGAGGAGTCTAATTCCCAGGATATTACGGTAACAATGATGCTGAAAAAAGAAACTGTGGAATACTCTCACTCACAGTTGTCGGGGCAGTTACACGAAGACATGTTCGATCAACAAGATGACAATGTCGTGATAATGGAAAATGAGATGGTACTGAATGAACCTTTTGAATTCTTTAAAAAATCATCTCTTCCATTGCAGGTATATCTCGAGGAGTTAATGTTACAAGATTTAAAGCCATCAGAAATACGATATGATTGTTTGGAAGATGATATTTCTATGATAACTCCATCTAATATTAGTTCCAAGTCAAAGTCTCTACTGATGGAGATTATTGAGAAGCATAAGAAACAATGTGGGTTGATTCTTGAAGACTTCAAGAAAGATGGTTCTTCAATTGACTTACACCGAATTTTGGCAAAAGATTGCTACGACAATTAGCTATCACAGCAATTGCCACGACAACGAAGGCTATATCCAACTATGATGGAAGTGAACGACAATGAGGTAATTAAGTGGTTAGATGTTGATATAATTTTTTCTAACAATTTATTTTGCCTTCAGAAACAATATCAAGATGGAGGACATGCATGGAGTACAAGAGAACACGAAAGAAAGACACCTCCACCAAGATAATACAAAGGGGACTATCCATATTTATTATGGTCCAAACCTTTTTGGGCAGAATTGTAGCTCGTTGGAGGGTACATATGGACTATAAGAAATATCGGAAACGACCCTCCATAAGTTTTCTTTATATTCTTATTTCTCTCTTCTATTTTATTTGGTATTTTCATTAATTCTCTTAATTATGGTATTTAGGAATAATTATCTTCTCTTTATTTAAATGTTTCTTGATGTTTATATTTTTAGGTTAGGACAATAAAGCAAGAATAACAGAGAAGTAGTTCACAGCACGAAGTCTGCTGCCGTGAAAGGGCACTGTGTCAGAGCCGCAGCAGTCCCAACGGGAAGAACAGGGTAACAACTAGTCTGCCGAGATTCTTGCCGCGGCAGTAAATGTAAACGAAAGAAAAAACCAAATAGTTAGTAGTTCAAACGGCTACATAGCCAAGGCCTATATAAGCACCTTCTTTCTCTTGAACTATTCACTCTTGCATTCTTTTTTCTTTAGAATTGTTTACTGAATCTCTCTCTTGTTATATTCGTTACAATCTCAAAACTCTCTTATTTTTCTCAGAATCTTTCCAAGAAACTCTCCCTTGTTTTATTAATTTTATCTGTTGTGTGATTTGAGCATTGGGGACAATGCTCGGTTTGATTTGGGGGGGATTGAAGGTGCAGAAGCACTGACGAGGCTACCCAATGCCGCGACAATACCATAAAAGGGAGTAATTTTTTCTGAATTTTTTTATCTCTTTTCTTGAATTTATGTTTGTAATCTTGTACTGTCTTATGTCAGCTTTGTTTTAGTTTACTCCTTTAAGGCTATAGAAATTTTTCTCCTTACCATGGCCAAATACTGTTTTGAAGGGATAACCATAGGATACTCATGAAATAAAACTTAGAAGTTTGCTTTAGGGTTAGACAAAAAAAAACTTTTTGGACTTGTTTGATTTAGGATTTCTTTTAATAAACTTAGGTGATAAAGACTTAGAATTTGTTGGAAAGATAACTAGAGGTGCCTATCACCGGCTCTAGTTTTGCTCTCCTTCGTACTAGAGGTGCCCGAAATTGTCTCTAGTATGCTAAATAGGTGCTACAAAAGAAAAAGAATAAATAAGAAAAAGAAGAAAATAAAAAACACATATCTTGAGGTGCCCGAAATTGGCTCAAGACTTGTTGTTTTAAGGAGATAGCTAATCCAAGATTCTACTTGTCTTGAACTTAGAGTTTATCTAAGAAAGCCTTGAATCAACCTTGTCCATTAAACGCACACACTCACCTAGCCCTAGAGTTTGCTTCTTAGTAGAAGTCCTTGGGTAAACTAGTGGCTAAAACGGAAAGATAAACATGACCAGAGTGGGGAGAATAGATGGAAGAGTAAGACCAAAGGGGAGTAAGGTTTAACAATTTGATGTTTGGCATTGCTTGAGGACAAGCAATAGTTTGAGTTTGGGGGTATTTGATGAGTGCCTAAAAGGCAGTAATTTACTACCCTTCTTATGGTACTTTATGCACCTATTATACACCCACTTGAACCGAATCATATACTCTTTGCTCAAATACTGGATATTCCGTTATCACCACATACAAAGTTAATATTTATAGAGAATGCATATATTATTACAATTTCTGTACATGCAGGAATATCCAGAGCCGAAGCGGCAAAAAAGCTATATTGAGGCCGAGGCAGAATCCAGTTTGGCAGCACCAACAATGGAGGCGCATCAGAAGATAAAAATATGAAGAATATTCTGGAAGACACAACACATCAATTGGACCAAGCTAACGTGCTCAAAGCCCAATTCAAAGACCAAGCGGGAAACCCTTTCTAGAAGGCAGCTAACTTGGAAATATTAGAATCCTTGAAGAAGACTTGTTCCCTACTCCAAGTTGAAGTCTATTTAGGAAAGGTTTACCCTAGGTTAAGACTATAAATATCCTAGCCGACCATATTGTTTGGGGAGAGCCGATTTGTAGAGAAAACCCTTCCTCCCTAAGAATTTTACTTCCACGATAAAATGTTCTAAATTTCTTAGGGATAGGTGAAGGTTGTTGATATTAGTGAGAGGAGATTGATTCTTGTATTCTTGTTCTTATGCAATAAAATCAGAGTTTGCTTATCCTATTTTCATTCCTTGTTCTTGTATCCAAGCTCGAGAAGGAAGTTTACAAGTAATCTATTTATCTAGCATCGAGAGGTGTAGATTCACGAAAAGGGTAAGTACGGTGTCGGTGACACTAACTCGGCCTGTATTCCGGTGTAGGCATTCGGAGATGGGTTAAGAGTTTCAGCAGCTAAAAGAAATGTTGGATTGGTTTGTGGTTAGCTTTGGTTCATGCCGAGAGGTATCGTCAAGGACCGAGCATCAACAGTACTTTGACTCAGAGATGAGCGGAGTCACTTACGGACACTTTGCTGAACTTTGATACTTGTAGAACTAGTGTTTTGATATAATAATTGAAAAATAGTTTTGGACTAATTTGAAAAGATTTCAAAAATTGTTCTTATGTCCAAACTACTTGAAAATATATTTAAGATATTTTTGAGTGATTTTAAATATGTTTTAAACGATTTAAAGAAACCAAATAAGTGTTTTTAACCCATGTGTTTCGATACACCCTTAAGGTGTTTTGATGCTTGTTCTTCAATACCATGGTTTCAAAGGCAAAACCATAGTGGTATCGATACTGGTATCGATACCTTTTTGCCACTGTGATGCTCTGTTTTGAACCCTGTTTCGAAACACCCCCAACGGTCAAAATGATTTTATAAAAAAAACCAACGGCTAGGAGTGATATCGATACCGGTATCGATATCGGTATCGATACCAGTTCTTAAATGCAGGTCAACGGCTATTTCCCAAAGCAGCTGTTTCGAAACAGCCTGTAGGTGTTTCGATACCGCCTACACCAGAAGAGGAAATAAGCCTTGTAATCAGTTCCAAACGGCTCCAAACCAATCCCAACGGTCACCAACAGCTAGAACCTCATTTGGGATGATAAAAGGAAGCCTCAAGCATCAAGAGAAGACCAATGCTTCACTTGTAACAATATTATGATCAAGAAATTATCTTAGTGCTTAATTTCCTATTATTTGGGTAGACAAACACTTGTGAGCTTAATTGTCAATATATACTCAAGTGTAATTAGGAATTGGGTGAGTGCTTAGTTGCAAACATTAACCTTATTAGAAGGATTCAAGTTTGCTAAGTTTTCTTGTTTTAGTGAATTCCCAAAGTTCGGTTGTGAACTTTGGATGCTAGATTCGGGTTTGAGTCTAGGATTGTAAGGTTATCCCTTTGGCCTTAAAAAGGTTGAAATTCTTAGTGAATTTGGAAATCCTTAGTGGGAAGCTAAGGTAGTGGATTTAGGTGCTTGTTCGAAGGCCGAACCACTCTAAAATCATTGTGTTATCTTTTGCTTCCATAACCAACCACCCAAATTGCCACTTCTCCACCACTTGGCTAATTTAATCGGTTGTGCATCGAGTCACTCCAAGCCTAACAATACTTCTACCCACGAGCAAGATATTGCCACGGTATAGGAGCACTAGCAATACCGAGGCAGTATCTGCAGTACTATCGAAGCAGTGTTGTGCGATTGCATTAGACAAGAAGGAGATCAATTGAATCCACTAATTGACGCAACTGGATCCTACCCACTTTCTCTATAATCGTTCTCAACTCTTTATTTTATGTTTTGTTATTTACTTATTTAGTTAGATAAAACAAACCATCTTAATTGTGTTTTTATTTTATTCTCAGGAGCAAGGGAGTGAAGGAAGACATATTAAGTATACCAATCCCTATGGAGACGATACACGATATACTTATCATTTTATTACTTGACGATGTGTACACCTGCACTCAAAATAACGCTTATACCACGCCTATCACTTACACCTTAAACACTAAGGTTCATCAACCAATCAATAATCCACCATTAGAAGGCCTTTAAAGTTACTAAACATAACGACCAATCATAAATCATGCATCCATACCTAGAAATACAAAATGTAAGATATTAGGGAGTTGGAGAAGTACCAACCTGAAGCAAACAACAATAACCACGTCTTCCTCGTTCCCTTCAATCTTTCTTCTTCTCAAAGCTTGTAGATGGTTCTTCAACTTGTTTCTCTATAAGAGGAAGACAAACAGTTTCTTATACACACCTTAAGAAGCTCTCCAGAACTTAAAAACAATAAAGAACCAAGATTTAATCTCTCAAAAACCCAAACTCGGATTACCTCTTTGAACCTCTCTAGAACACCCCCTACCTTGATTTGTAGATCACCAACAACCCTAGAATATCCCCTTCAGCTTAAAAACAAAATTCTAAAGTAAACTAGTAAAGATCAAACCTTTGCTCAAACCTTCAATTGAGATGGACAAGGAAGAAGATGGTGAAAAACTTCCAAATGACCTCACCCTCCTGTAGCCACAGTAAACCCCAAAACCCCTTCATTTTCATCTTAATTAGCATTTACTAAAATACACTCAACCCACAACTCAAGCCTAAAAGCCTAAGGCCCTAAACTGGCCTAAAACTCAAACTCGGGACCCAACATCGAAATCCATCACCTTGGGTTAATTCGACACTCGGATCTGAATCCAGGTATTGACATCTCGTGTTGTTAACATGTTGTAAATAAAATAAAGTACAAGAACAAAATAGATGAATAAAGATGAGAGACAAAAAGAGAGACTTGTATTATATTCTCAAAGTAGGGTATACAAATCTTTCACCAAAGTCTATATTTATAAACATAAGATAAAAATTATAATTTCAATGAAAATTAAAGTATAATAATAGAATATTATTTAATATATAAATATTCACCAATTCGTAACATATAATTAACTATTAACTATCCACCGCTAAATATTGATTACCGAAAATGACATATTTTTTCAAACAAATTAAAAAAAACAATTATAATCTTAAAAAGTACCTATTATCATAACTCTAAAACAATACTTAAAAATTTTTTGTATGTACACTGTATGTATATATATATATATAATTTAAATTAAAAAAATATTATTATATAATTGAATTAAATTAATAAAAAAGTTCATGTATTATTTTTACAGTTAGTCTTAGGGCCAGTTTGACATTGCTTATAAAAAGTGCAATTGAAAAAGTGATTTTAAAAATGTGGTTAAAAAAGTGATTTTAAAAAAATTAAATAGTGTTTGTCATTGATGTAAAAAAGTGATTTTTAAAAGATAAAATGTCTATTTTAGACATGATGTATTAGTGAACTTAAATTATATTTAAAAATTTTAAATTTTTATTAATGTTATGCTTATTAAAAAATAAATTTAAATTACAATAAAAAATATTTTTTAAATTTAATTTGAAAATATATACATATTTTAGATTATATACGAACATAACAATTATAAATTAATAATAAATTTAAAATAAATTAAAAATAAAATAATTTTATTCTTAATATAAAATATTATAAAATATATATTATTTTATATATATATAAATATTATTTTAATAAATATATTATAAGGGTAAATAAATAATTTTATTTTCAAACTAGTTTATCTAACTCAAAAACTAAAATTTTTAACTTTTAAGTTTTAGTAAAAAACTTATTTGAAAAACAAAAAAAAAAATCTATATCTATGGGAAGCATTTTTTTTAAGTGCTTTTAATCGTTAAACAAACAAACAAACAGGGCCTTAGTTTTCCATTTGCCATGATTGAATTGAAGCTTCTCCTATTAAACTAGCCTATTCCATTTCTCTATATAAACTCAAACTCCTCAACCTCGTCTTTTGTGCTCTACAAGTAACCCTCAAGTTCCCTGTTCCTGTTCTTTCATACATTCCCTGTAATCCTACAACTTTGAAGTTCAACTTCTCAGTTGAAGATGTCCCTGGATCATGGTTTACTGCTGTTTCAATCGCCTTTGTTGAGCTTTGAAGCATTTCTCTGGGCGGTTCTCTTGGTTGGAACCATTGCATTGTGGCTTTCTCCTGGGGGGATTGCATGGGCACGTTTCAGGTCTAAGACGAGTTCCTCCATTCCTGGCCCAGTTGGGTTACCTCTGCTGGGGTTACTCACCGTGTTCAGTAGCTCCACTCCTCACCGCGTCCTCGCTAACCTTGCTAAAACCCTCAACGCTGTGAAGTTGATGGCCTTTTCTGTTGGACTCACTCGGTTTATAATTTCCAGTGACCCTGAAACCGCGAGGGAAATTCTCAACAACTCAGCCTTCGCTGATAGGCCGGTGAAGGAATCAGCCTACGAGCTCTTATTTCACAGGGCAATGGGTTTCGCTCCTTTTGGTGAGTATTGGAGGAATTTGAGGCGTATCTCAGCCACCCATTTGTTTAGTCCCAAGAGAATCGCTGTCTTTGAACCTTATAGGCGTGAGATTGGCATCAAGATGATGGCTGAAATCAACGGCTTAATGGAAACCAAGGGTGAGGTACAGATTAAAAGGGTTCTTCACTTTGGTTCGCTGAACAGTGTGATGGCGACAGTTTTTGGAAACAAGTACGACTTTGGAGCGGCTGGTGATGGATTCGAACTCGAGGAGCTTGTGAATGAAGGCTATGAACTACTGGGAATATTTAACTGGAGCGATCATTTTCCTCTTCTATGCTGGCTAGATTTGCAAGGTGTAAGGAAAAGGTGCAGGAATTTGGTTTCAAAAGTCAATGTTTTTGTTGGGAAGATCATAGTAGAGCATAGGCTGAAAAGGGTTAGTCGAGGGTTGAAAGATGATTGCTGTGAAGTTGGGGATTTCGTTGACGTTTTGCTAGATTTAGAGAAACACGAGAAACTGAGTGATTCCGACATGATAGCTGTTTTATGGGTACAATTATGCTTTCTACACTTTTAACCTGTTGTTTATTTTAATGCAAGCTTTACAATGTTAAAATCTTGCCTTGCATGGCTTTTTTGCAGGAGATGATTTTCAGGGGAACCGACACAGTGGCAATCTTGCTTGAATGGAGTTTGGCTAGAATGGTTCTACACCCAGAGATACAAGCAAAGGCGCAAGCTGAGATTGACTCGGTTGTTGGAGAATCGAAGCTGGTTTCTGACTCAGACATTCCCCATCTGTCATATCTTCAAGCCATTGTGAAAGAGACTCTCAGGTTGCATCCCCCGGGGCCTCTTCTCTCATGGGCTCGCCTTGCCATCCAGGATGTCCATATCGGTGACCATTTCGTTCCGGCAGGCACAACAGCAATGGTGAACATGTGGGCAATTACTCATGATGAGAAAGTGTGGGCGGAGCCAGAAAGGTTCAAGCCAGAGCGGTTCATGGAACAAGATGTTACCATCTTCGGTTCTGATCTTAGGTTGGCCCCATTCGGTTCGGGTAGAAGGGTTTGCCCTGGCAAAGCTATGGGTTTAGCCACTGTTCGTCTCTGGTTAGCTCAGCTGCTGCAAGGTTTCAAATGGATTCCGTGCAAGTCCGGGAATGTTGACTTAACTGAACATTTGAAACTCTCCATGGAAATGAAGATCCCACTGGTGTGCAGGGCCATACCTAGGACCTAGGATTCCCTGAACTCTCTTTAGTCATCTGGTTTGGTCTGTGTCTTGGTGTTTGCATCTATGTTTTACCTTTCATGTCTAGGGTTTCCTTTTCCTTTCTGTTTTAACTTTATGTAAGAACTGGCGGGCTTGAAAGAAAGTGTCTTCTGTTTGGTGAAATGTCATCTAGTTTGGTCGGGGTTGTCTTTTTATGTACGATGAAAGCTAATGAACGATCTTTATGCTTTGTACAAACCTTTCTTCCTATTCACGTCTCTATTGCTTACGAGTTTGAACGGTTTTAACAGGCGAGTTCTTATCGAAGTCTCCTAAAATAAATATCATCTCGTAACATATTAATAAATTTATATTCGAAGTACCAACGTTAACACGATTTCATTTTCTATAGTAATGTCACATATTATCTTAAGAATAAGAACCAGCAGCTTTCTGAACAATTCGAGATGAAAGGGGGTGGGTCCATATTTCATTGTTCATGCTTTTCTTCCAAATGTTCTTTGGAAAGAATATAAATATATCTTTAACAGGGTTTCAGAAAAGCTTTCCACCTTTGTAAAGGGAGATAGATGCAAATGGGATTCGGATATCCAATCCACCACTTTCTTTTATATGGATTCTCATCTCTATTATATTCCCCCCTCATGCTCTCCAATCCAACCTAGGGTGATATTCTTTTATCATTTCTTGTCCTCTTCATCAATGAATTTATGATTATCAGAATCTTTTTAATGGATATTGGATTGATTAATACACATGATCTACCGACATAGTTGGTCCAAGTGATAGACAATTTGATATTACATAAGCAGGTTTTGAGTTTGGGTTATTGTATAAACAGAAAATCTCTACTAAGATACTCACAAATATACAACGTGAATCAATCTAACGTGAGGGCAACAAACTAAATACATGCATATGATCCTTATCATTTGTCCTAGAAAATGCCTTCTTGTTTCATCATACTCTCATCATTATGGTCCAACCCTGATAGCAATAATTCCTACCAATACCAGCCGCAGTGGATTGAGGAATCATGCAAATGGGGATATGATGAATTTAGATCCATTTGCAGCATCTGTATAAAGAGTGGTCCACTCATGGTTCAACTGCTTGTGCCGAAAGTTTTGTTCGCTCTCTTGCAAGATCATTTCATGACATATATTTCCTTGTCAAACCAGAACAACAACTAATATGAAACATTCAGATTACTAGATATCTCCCTACCGTTTAATCGAATTTAGATTATGATATAATTCTTTAACTTAGCAACTAAATATTTGTATTAAGAATTTAAAAAAAGATTACCGTCAAAGAAATTTTAGTTCAGCTGATATAATTGTCATTGTAACATGTACGAGGATGTAGGGTTCAAGTGAGATTCTTGTAGGAGATTACTTGATTATTAAGTATATTTAATGTATAATAGGTGTTCTTGTACAGATTTGCAATCTATCTTCGTGCAGAAAGTATATGTTATCGGGAGTTATTATTATTATATTATTTTTTACAAAATTTACAACTTGTGGGGTCAGTTTGTAGATTTGTCCGTACAAACGTTACGAGTTCAATGAAATCGTATTTTATAAAATAATATTTATTCATATATATTTTTATAAATAAAATAATTTAAATTTAAATTATTTAAAATAAATATTTCTGTTATTTTTATTGGTGTGCACTAAAGTTGTTGAAGATTGAAGACAAATATTTCACAAATTAATTTATGTAAGCGGAGGAGAGATTATATTATAGATCCGGCTTGTCATGTTATTTGTGGTCTCTAATTAATTAAAGTTCTTTATTTTATCATTAATCATTCATGTCATTAATCTAATTTTTTAAAAATATATTTTTTAAACGATATAAAAAAAATAAATGAAAATTCATTAGTTGGAGATACTAACTTGAAAGATAATGATAAAGTGAGTGATTATGATTGGATAAAACCATGGCTAATGTGATAAGCTAGACCTATGATATAATTTCTCCGGAGCATTTAAGAAATTAACCCAAATTATAATTAATATTAGTTGAGATTTTGATTTTTAAGGTAAACTATTTATTTGATACCTTATTATTTTTATGTTTTTATTTTGATTATTCAACTTTATAAAATAATAGTTAATGTTATATTTTATTTTTATTTTAATATATTATCATTAAAAATTAACGATAAAATTAATATTATATTTTTAATTAAAATTTGTTTTCTTACTCCTTATCAACGTTACATTTTAATAAATTATAACAATTTTTTCATCTAATTATACATGGTTATTGTTTCAAAATTATAGCAAAATACAACTAAAGCAAATTGAAACCAAATCTCTACGTTAAAAAGTAAATACTTACCCACTAAATCAAATTACACAATAATTCTTTACATAACCAAACTAGTAATCAATTTAAAATTTTATTAAATTTGAAAACAAACTAAAATTATTTTTTACTTCAATAATATTTTCATACGTTTAAAATAAATTGTTTTAAAAAAATCATTTAAGTCCTTATGTCCCCTAAAAATTGGAATTTATTATTTTAATTTGTAAAATATAAATTAAAAAAATATTTAAAAAATGTAAATTTTACTTTAATCTATCTTAAATAAATTTATATTCCATTATTACCCAGCAACCCTATTAAAATAACCCATACCCATTTACCCAACCGCCCAAGACTTAAACCAAACCTCTACAAACAATCAGATTTAAAAACCATAAAAGCCCATACCCGTTTACACCCAAATGCCTAATTAACCCATCAAACAAATTCACCTAAAGGGTAAATTACGTAGATAGTCACCATATTATACGGTTGGTATCATAATAACCATCATACTTTAAAACGCGTTAAATACATCAATCACTATTAAAATGGTATCAGTATAATCATCGACCGTTAAAAATTAACAGACTAATGGAATAATTACATATTTATTTTTTATTATTCATATATTTTTAATTTATTTCTAATTCTATTATAATAAAATAATATAAGTGACACGTGTCAGAAGGAAAATGAAATTCTCCAACATGGAGTTGGGGAGAGTCTAACTTGTAAAATTGAAGCTACTTGGGCTACGCCCAACGCCCAAATCACTAAACCAAAGTGACTCTTGTAACATATTTTGCTACAACATATATATATAATTTAATTTTTTATATTTATTCGAACAAAATCATAGATTTAATTTTTAATTTAATTAAAATATTTATTAAATTATTTTATATATAATAAATTAAAATTTAAATTATAATAAAAATTTATTTAATGAACCCTAAATCCTAAATTTATTTAAAATTTTAAATTATAATTAAAAAATTAACTAAAAAAATTCAACCCTAAATCCAAATCCCAAATCCTAAATCTAAAAACTTCAACACTATACCCTTAAACCTCAAACTCCAAATCCTAAATCTTAAAAATGGTATTTAAATTTAAGGTTTAGGGTTTTAGGATTTAAGGTTTATGGCTTAAGGTTTAGGGTTTTAGATTTAGGACTTAGAATTTTAATTTAGGGTTTAGTATTTTAAAATAAATTTTTAAATGAGTTTAGGGTTTATGTTTGAGGTTCATTAAATAAATTTTTATTTTAATTTATTATATATAATATAATTTAATTAATATTTTAATTAAATTAAAAATTAAATCTATAATTTGTGTGAACAACTATAAAAAACTGTATTCCATATATATATGTTGTAGAAAAATGTTTTACAAAAATCACTTTGATTTAGTGGTTTGAGTGTTAACTAAGTAACTTAAAGGTTTCAAGTTCAACTCTTTTTAATAGTGTATTGGTGAATTTTATTTTCCTCTTTTAATCGGTAATGACACATTTTACTGCCTATATTATTTTATTTTTAACTGTTAATTCATCAGTCCGTTAATTTTTAACGGTCGGTCACTATATTGATATCATTTTAACAGTTGAATGGTATATTTGACGCGTTTTAAAATATGGTGATCATTTTGATACCAACTCTATAATATGGTGACTATCTATGTAATTTACCTTAACCTAATGTTGTGTGATTTTAGTACAGTGCAAACGGTGCAAGTGTAGACGTCGCAAGTAATAGTATAGATTAGATATCGTCACCAAAGAGATTGGTTTGGGTCACTTTGCTTAAGTTATCGCACTATAAATTAAAAACACAAGTATTGGTCATATGAGTTTACATAAACAAAAATAAACAATAAAGGAAAAGATGGATGAAATAGAATAGGTGAGAGAAGAGGTTGGATTATACTGAGTTGTAGAGTGATGTTCGAATTGATTTCTTCTTTACAATTGAGTTCTTGAACTGCTCAATTAGTTTCGGCAATTGAGCTCAATCGTATAGCCTAGTCAGTTCTTCGAATACTTGGACAATTGCGATGAGGGAATTGCTCAGACAATTTGGGAGACTATCCTCAAAGTTCGACAAAGCATTCTTAAGTGGTCTTCGTTATCCCTAACGCAAAACTTTGTTAATTGCACAACCTTTCATGATACATCCTTGCGTTAATCAAAGGTGTACAACAACTATCTTGCACTTTTGTTAGCCGTTGAAATCATGCACTTATTCCTAAACTGAATTAGTTCCCACTCATTTGGATCGAACCATGCTTATTCATTTCGTGAATTTAATTCTCTTGAATCTAGATAACTAGATTGTTTATCGAGGTCCTTTCTCAATTCTCTCGCAAACCAAATAACTGCCAAGAATAAACAAACTTTGATTAAGAATAAACTCAATTATTTAGTTAAAAAACAAATCGTATCTCACAATCACAAAATAAAATAACCCAAACCAATTACATGAATTCATAATTGGTCTGTAAAGATATAAAAAGAATAATTCTGATTCTACTCTCTAAATAGACTCCCCAATTCGACTCATCTTGTTTTGACGTCATGTTTTTCATTTTATAAGGTCTTGCTTGGTTGACTTAGATGATAGGATAATATTGAATTGGAAATAATCATGAGAGAATATTTCTATTTATCTTTGATACCTATCACCTATTTCCTTCTTTACATCAATCTCCAATTATTTACTTGTCTTATATCATTGACATTATCACCAAGAATCTTCTTCCAATTCGGTAACTCATCAAGGAATGAATCCTACAAACATGAAAATAATCAAAGCAATATTTTTTCCATATAATTCAACCAACATAAGAAATAAATAAGACAACCAAGAAAATCATCTGAAAACGCATAAACAAATAAAAATGCAACTAATAATGTGCTTAATTCTAACAATAGTATGGGTAAAATGGGTCATAAAAATACTCTCTTTGTCCCATATTTTCTGTCCCTTATTGACCAAGCACATAGTTTTAGGAAACTAAATTGAATACATGTCAATTCATATAAAATAAGATCAATGACAAAATTACCCCTTAAACTGTCAAACTAATATTTATGGCGGGAAATAATTAAAACGAAATTTTAATCAAATTAGATAATTGGCGTTGATAAATTTCATAAAAATTTTGATTCAAATTTTTACCATAAAAAGTTTTGGCAAAATTTTAGACAAAAATTTCATACCAAAATTTAAATCATCATTTTAAATTTTTTTCACCATATTTAAATCACTAGACAGATTAAACCATGTTCGTTCTTTTATTCTCTTTTTCATGCTTTGAATTACTATTTGTGAAAACTCTCTTTTCTATAATGACAGATTCTGAAGAGATAAATGCCACAATGGAGTCTTCTTTAGAATTGGCAAATGATAGAAAATCAAACAAGAAATTAAATAAGGAGTAACGCCAAGCTTTGATTGAAACTCTGTTAAAATAGAGTAACAATGGAAAGCTGTCAAAAGGTTCAATTAGTCAAGCTGCAACTATGTTTTTAGTCTCTACAAAGATTGTGGGTAGATTGTGGAAACAAGTAAAAAGGTTTGTGGAGCAAGGCATGATGATTGATATTGATAGTAAGTATCATCGAATAGCAAAGAAGAGGATTTCTATAGATATGGATCGTATTTTAGAAATTCCACTTCGTAGACGAACGAATATTCATTTAATGGTCAAAGCTTTAGATATGTCGAAGTCTACTCTTCATCGTCGAATTAAGTAAGGTTTTATCAAGCCACATACTAATGCAATAAAGCCTTATTTGACTGATGCAAACAAAAGAGCCAGATTACAATTCTGTTTGTCAATGCTTGAATCAGGTAATCTTACCACAAATCCTTTGTTTATCAATATGTTTAATATAATGCATATTGATAAAAAGTGGTTTTATTTATCAAAAACATCTGAACGGTACTATCTTCATTCACAAGAGGTTGAACCTTTTCGTAGATGCAAAAGCAAAGGTTTATCACTAAAATGATGTTTTTAGCTGCAGTGGCTCGACCTCGTTTCGATGAATTTTCTAATTGCATGATGAATTTTCTAATTGTATATTTTCTGGAAAAATAGGAATATTCTCATTTGTATTCAAAGAACCAACAAGATGAAATAGCAAAGATAGGCAAGCCGAAATTCTAGAAACTAAGCCTATATTATCAGTAACTAAAGATGTAACAAGATCATGCTTGATTGATAAGGTTTTATCAGCTATTAGAGTTAAATGGCCTAGTTTCAGTGACAAGAGAATTTTCATTTAACAAGACAATGCAAAGCCTCATATTGACATTGATGATGAGCAATTCTTGCAAGCTGCAAGTGTGGGTGATTTTAATTTTTAGCTATTTTTTCAACCTCCAAATACCCCTGATTTAAATGTGTTGTATTTTGGATAGATGATGAGAAATTCTTTACAGAATCAAGAATCTCTATAAATATTGATGAATTGGTGAGAACTGTAGAAAAATCATTTAATGAGTTATTATCTGAAAGCTTGAGCAATGTTTTCGTAACATTACAATCATGTATGATCGAAAATATGAAGGTTAATGGGGCAAATAATTATAGGTTGCCACATATGGGTAAGCAAAGGCTACAACGAAATGGTGAAGTTTCCATTCAACTCCATTGTGATCAAGATATTGTGCAACAAGCTCTTCTACAGATTCAACTTCAACACTAAGTGCAGTAAATGTTTTAGTTTAAGTACTACTACTAAAATTTTATGATTTTTGTTGTTGTAAACTTGCGTTATATAGGACTCAAGTAAATAGGATAGTTGTGTTAAAATTATAAGAATACATAAAAATATTTTTGTGTATTAATTGTAATTTATCTGTAATGAAAGAATATTCTTTTTATGAAATTAGTTTTTTCTGTATTTAGTTTTGATATTATATGTATGACAGTTTTGTTTTTATGGAAAAAATAGATTTGGAATTTTATTTTTCAATGATTATTAAATTAAAATGTGTAACGGGTAGAAAAGGAAATATAAATGTTGTTATCTTTTGACTTTTCTAATGAGACATCTTGAATGGGACAATTTTAAAAACCAAAAGGGACACCATAAATGGGACGAAGGGAGTAATACTTTTAAACACTCATCACACTTCTAAACTTGAACTATTGTTTGTCCTCAAGTAATGCAAATCTAACAATCACATGCCATGGCATTCACCATCAAGAACATGCTTTCAATTTGATAACAATTCTTAGAACCGTGATAAAAAGAGTTTGATTACATTTCGATTTTCAGAAGACATAGAAAATTACTCAAATGTTTACGACCATACTTGTGAAAATGTGTGTGCGTAGTTTTATACAAGTCAATTTTCAAGATTCTAAGTGAACAATAGGTCTTTATCAAATTAATTGCATGTGAATTTATGTTTAATTTTACTAGAGCCAATTTTGGGTACCTCTATCCATGAAGTATTTTTTTAGGGGTAAACTATACCAGTGACCACCCAACTATTTGGGGATACCTATTTTGGCCACCCAACTAACGAACTCGTCAATCAGGTACCCCAACTTTAAGACCCTACCTATTTTGGCCACCCGCCGTTAAAAAAATAACGGTGAATCCGACGTGGCTGTTAGAAATAAACGGGAGTGTATATGTGTCAATTAACATTATTTTTCTTTTTCCACGTTTGAAAATTCTTTAACCTTCAGAATCTCAAAAGTCTTTTTCATCTATTCCTAAAAAAAATCCCAGAGAGAATCCTGAAAACCCTTCATTCTTTCTTCATCTGTGATCGATTCGGTCGATTGGGTTCTTATTAAACCAGGAAAAACCTTGCAAATTTATCCCTACGTTGATTTCATTAGCCATTGACATGGGTAGAGTTCGTCGAAGAAGACAAAAACGTGAAACCTTATACGGTAAGTTTTCAGTTTTTAAACTTTTTTACGAATCGATTAGGATTTAATTAAACTTCTTATTTGAGTTAACTGATGAAAAAATTGATTAGGATTTGATTAAACTTGATTAGTCAAAATTTTATTAGGGTTTAAATAAAATTTCGATTATATTGTTTACTTGATTATCTGTATGTGATTAAACTTGGTTAACTTGATTAAACTTGATTATCTGTGTGTATTATGTGTTTAACTTGATTAAACTTGATTAAACTTGGTTAACTTAAATTTGTTGAACTTTAAATTTTGATTATATTGCTTACTGAAATTTGATTATGATTTTTACACATGTTCTTATCAATGTCTGCTCACAAAGTAATATTGTTGTACTTTGTCTTGTATGTACTTGCTTTATCTGGAACTTTTGCATGTGAAATAAATATGTTATAAGAAACAAGTTTGTGGGGTATAATATTACTTTATTAGTTAGTTGAAAAATTAATGCTATTTTTATATCTTAAAATTTGTCTTGTAGTGTTGACTTCAATTGTTTCTTTTTCTTTTTTATTCTGTACAACAAAATTCCCCCCAATTCACATTAGTCTTTCATTATGGTGGTTTCTTTGTTCAAAAAAGAAAATTGATATATACTGGAACTTCTGTGGATTATTTTGATCGATGTGATGTGGATGAAATGAGTATGTTTGAGGTTACTGATATGATTTCTCAATTAGACTTAACCTATACAATGAAAATATACTGGAGAGTTTCTGAAAATCCATTTAAAGTTAAACCTTTAGGTAGTGATAAGGATGTTCTAGAGATGCTTAGCAAATTACCTAGGGATCATTATGTTCATGTATATTTGGAAGAGTTTATACCCTATCCTGTTAGTGGTGGAAATGAAATGGATGTTGAGGAAACTAGTGAGGGAGATGCTGTTGAAACTGAAATGAATGTTGAGAACACTAGTGAGGAAGATGTTGTTGAAAATGAACAAAATGTTGAGGATACTAGTGAGAGAATTGCTGTTGAAACTGAACAAAATATCGAAAACAATAATGATGAAGCTGCAGTTGAAACTGAAGCTAGTGTTGATTCTGACTCAGAAGATTTAGACTATGAAAATGAAAAATCCAGTAGCTCTGAGTCTAGGTTTAATGATAGTGAGAATGAAGTGGATGAAGTTTCTAAAGGGGTTCCTGATACTGTACATGGACCTGAAAGGGAGAACAGTGGTAATTTCAGGATTGATAGCGAGAATGATGAGGTACATTTTGAATCATTACAGAGTTTAGATGGGTCAGACTCTGATTGTCCCAACAGAAAACCTAGATATCCAGAATTTAATACCACTGTTGATATTTCTAATCCAAAGTTTAAGGTGGGCTTAATTTTTGCAACAAAACAGATATTGAGAGAGGCTATTAGGATGTACAACATCAAGAATAGATACAATGTTAAGATGAAAAGAAATGACAGTAAGAGAATTCAAGCAGTTTGTAAGGCTGGGTGTCCATGGGTTTTATGGGCTTCACCACTTCAGTTAAATGAGCCTTCTAAATCTTGGCAAGTGAAGTCACTTACTGGTGAACATAGATGTCTTAGGGAGTATAAAAATTCAAACATAACTTCTAAGTTTCTGGCAAAACAGTACTTAGACAAGTTTTATGTTGATCCAACTTACTCTACGAAGTCCTTTAAACAAGATGTATTTAGGGATTATAGCATCTCTGTCCATTTGAGTAAGTGTACGAGAGCAAAAAAATTGGCCCTTGAAAAGTTGCATGGCAATCTAAAGGAGCAGTATACCAAATTATATGATTACTTACTTGAGCTTAGGTCATCCAACCCTGGTACAACCACCATCTTGCAATTAGATGAAAGTGTATTTCAAAGACTCTATGTTTGTATGTAAGCTATGAAAGATGGATTCAAAGCTGGTTGTAGACCTATTATATGTCTGGATGGGTCATTATGGGGGTCATCTTCTAGCTGCTGTTGGAATGGATGCAGATGATGCTCTTTATCCCATTGCATTTGCAATTGTGGAGGCTGAGACTGAGTCATCATGGTGTTGGTTTTTGGGAATATTAAGGAATGATTTGGAGTTGAACAATTCACATCACATTACATTTATGACTGATAAACAGAAGATACTATTACCCTTTATTTAAACTTTTGTTTACTTTATGTTTATTTTATATTTTTTAATAAAGTTTACATTCTTTTTGCAGGGATTAATGGAATCAGTGATGGAATTATTTTCCAATGCAGAACACAGAACATGTGTTAGACATCTCTATAATAATTTCAAGTTGAATGAAGGTCATAAGTGAAAAGCTTTAAAAGACCAACTTTGGAGAGCAGCTAGGGCAACATATGTAAGAGAGTTTGAATTGGCCATGAGTGCTTTAGAGGTATAATGTATTGGTTATCAATTTCTTTATTTGGAATGTAGTTTACCCTTAATTACTCAATTTTATTCATTTTGAAACATGTAGAGTTTATCAACTTCTGGACATAAATGGTTGTCTGAAAAAGACCCTACAATGTGGACAAGATCACATTTTTCTTTTAGACCTAAATCAGACATACTGCTGAACAATCATTGCGAATGTTTCAATAAGGTAAATTTATTTTACTTTGTAGATAGACAAATCATACATACAGTTTATTTATTATTGTTTTGGTGTTTAGATGATTGTTGAATCTAGAGACAAAGGTGTGATTACTTTAGTGAAATTAATTAGAACCAAGTTGATGCAAAGAGTTGCTAAAAAGAGAGATGAAGCTGAAAAAGTATCTAATTTTTTGTGTCCTAAAATCCAGACAAAGCTAGATACTGCAGTATCAATGTCACATAGGTTTGTAGATTTTATTTTTATACTTTATTTCTGCTTTATTTTTTAAATTTATTATTGATTTTAATTACTTAATATAATATAGATGTTGGCCTTTGCGTGCTGGTGGAGAATTGTACCAAGTTTCATGTGGTCCCCAAGACCAACATGCTGTTAACATGCAAACAAAGGAGTGCTCATGTAGAAAATGGCAACTAACAGGTCATTTTATTTGTGTTTAGTATAGATGTATTCATAAACTAAGTGCTCATGTAGAAAATTGAAATTAAAATGGCAACTAAGTAATCCATGCTATTGTTCCATGCAGGAATTCCATGCATTCATGCAATTTCTGTTATATTATTCAATGGAGAAACACCTGAAAAGTATGTAGATCAATGTTACTCAATTTCTACCCAATTGGCCATATATTCCCATTTCATTAATCCAGTGAGGGGTGAGAACCAGTGGAGTCATCTACAGACAGAATTACAAGTCTTACCTCCTGTCTTGAGAAGACCACCAGGAAGACCACATAAACATTGAAGAAGAAGAGAGGTGGATGAAATATCACAAAGTGGTAAGATATCCAAAAAAGGTGTCAAGATGTCTTGTACAAAGTGTGGAGGGACTGGTCATAATACAAGAACATGTAAGGGAATTGTTCGTGGCAATATTAGACATGGATTAAGAGGATCCAGTTCGACTGAAAGTAGAGCTCATCCAAGAGCTAAACTTCCAGAAAGTAGAGCTCATCCAAGAGCTAAACTTTCAATAAGTGTCATGTGAAAACATAAAATAACTAATTATTTTTGTTTTACAGATTAGAAGAAAAACTCAACCATCAGTTGAAACAAATCGACCTCAACCATCAGTGGAATCAAATCAATCTCAAACACAAGTGGAATCAAACCGACCTCAACCACAAGTAGAAACTTTTAGATGGATGCCAACTCCTACCACTCAGGAGAGTTCAGTTACACACCAAGGTAACAGTCCAAATGCAAGCAAGATTTCTCCACCAGTTTATACTGTTAGATGGATGCCCACTTCTACAACTCAAGAGAGTTCTGCACCTTGATTGTGAAGAAATGCCCGAACCTTGACCGTGCTAGTATTTAGGATTGAACTTTTTGATGTTATGCATACTTTTTGGTGGAGAAAATATTTTAGGATTGAACCTTGATTGTGGAGAAATGCTTGCACTTTTGGTTGTTATGCATACACTTGATCATGAGATACATTGGTAATTTTGAAATGGTAAAAAACAGAATCTTTTGTATATGTTTCAAGGTTTGTTTTGTAATGGTGAAAAGCATTTCATGTATTTTTATAATGGTTTATATATGTATCAAACTTTATTTGGTAATGGTGAAAAATATTTCATGTATTTTTGGAATGGTTTGGTTTAGAGTTTGGTAATGGTGAAAAACATGAAATAGAACATAAAATACAACCTTAAAATACAAAAACTAAATAAAAGTTCAAATTCATTTCATAAAAAACTTCAAATACAAACATAAAATAGAACATGTTCTATACATGTTCAAATACATAGCATGAAAATAAACATAAAATACAACAGAAACTTAAGAAATTATTTTTCCTAAAACTAAACCCATAAGAAACCCTAAACAAAGAATCACAATCCTAAAAAATCTCTCATTCTTTCTTTCTCCTTCCATAGCTGAAATCTTCCTTAAAAGACCAACAATCACAATCCTTGATTGATTATAAACTGGAGGATCATACCAAAAAAAAAATTACAAGTTTGAATTTTTCGCCCATAATTTCCACATCCCAAAAATCTCCTACCAGGATTATTTGTTTTCCATGCTATCTTCAAGGAAGAACGTGCTCCACAGAAGCATTGTCGATCCAAATTATCTTCATCCATTTTGAATAGAAGCTTCAAGTCTTATGTTTTTAGAGAGTTTTTTCTTCCAAACAAAGAGAGAAGAGATGTTGAAGACAATAGAGTAAAGTAAAGAGATAATTAGGGTTTTATTATATAAAAGTGAACTTCAATTAGATTATGTGGCATTATATGTCCAACAAGGAATAAAAATAAGTTATTTGAACAGCCACGTCATATTATGTGGCACTTTTAACAGCCACGTCGGATTCACCGTTATTTTTTTAACGGCGGATGGCCAAAATAGGTAGGGTTTTAAAGTTGGGGTACCTGATTGACGAGTTCGTTAGTTGGGTGGCCAAAATAGGTATCCCCAAATAGTTGGGTGGTCACTGGTATAGTTTAACCTTTTTTTAATTTTGTCGACTAGAGCCAATTTCGGGCACATCTATCGGTTCTTCAATGCGCAAAGACTAGAGCCAGTTTTAGGCACCTTTAGCAAGATATTGTTTTAACTTTCAATTTTTAGTTCACTCAAATTTTTAAGCAATGTAAGTTCACTAAGTAACCTAACTTTCATTTAAAACGTGAAGTTTTAAAGTTTAAATAAACCTATAACGACATTAACTGCTAGAGGTTTTGAAACGCACTGTCCTAGTTTCGATACCAATGTAATGACAAAAGGAAGTATCGAAAGAAGACTTAAGTATTTAGATATGCCTTCGATGTCTCGCCTGATTGACTATGTAACAAACCCGTATTTTGATACAGCTTGGTCCCTGTTCATATACGATTTGATTCTGTAAAAAAGTGAGTTTCAAAACTCAGGATGATTGAATCGGTACGCCTGCTCATTTTTACACCACAGTTTCGATACTAGTTCATATGGTTTCAATACCCATGTTATTTTTCTAGAAATCCGTCATATTTTTGCCCGAGTATCGATACCCTAAGTAAAGGTATCGAAACCCTATATTCAGAAGCTATAAAATACTCAAGATTCATGCCTTAGACGAAAAACAAAGGTTCTCTAGATGCATATAAGTAACTAAAAACATAACCCACACTTCAAAACATTTTCTCTAGATGCATGGCCAGCTAATTCCATAAGCGAAACACATGATTCGCAAGCATACTTCAACAATAATTAACATCTCATAACATACTTAAAATTATCATATCAAATCTCAAATAACTCAACAATTTAAAAGATTACTGAAATAATAATAACTCCAATAACAAAATGTTCCAAAACATATAGGTTCTTTATTTCATTGCTCTCAACTACCTAAGGTTCATAATTTAAGAAAGTAGCATACTTGAGCTAAGAAAAATACTAAAATAGTCACGTACGATTCCTTTGCTTTTCATTTGCTTCCAACACTTATTTGTCTGTATTACAAGAGAAAAAGAGAGAGATTAAGCTTAAAGCTTAGTGAAGGAAATAAAACTATTAAAACGTCTCTCGTAATACAACCCATACAATTCAATTATGTTAAATTAAAAACATGTCATGTTTCCGTTTAATTATTTTAAAACATGGCCAACAACATCAACAATAATTTTGAGCAAGTGTTATCAAAACATAGCCTAAAAAGCCAACATAAAAATATCGATAAAACTCTTTAAAAGATATCATGTGCTTTCAAAGCAAAACCAAGGCTAACATGCTATTTGCCTAGCAAAGCCTAATATAACATAACACTTTCAATTACATAATAAAAACATAAGTTTATATTATTTCTAGTGATCCGATTTTTACTTTCCTAAATCGTTAGGATAAAGGGTAACCACATGTAGTACTACCCCTAGAGAATGCGCATGTTAGTATTACGAAGGTTTTTACACCTTTTTTTGCATCCAATGCAAAACTGGTAAAATCAAATATATCTTGTTTTTGAAATAGCATGGGAACATCAATCATATATCAAATCTTCATAAAAACAGTAACATTAACATCAAATATCATGCATAAACATATATGCAAAACAATAGACAAACATGTAATCCTCTAGACTTAACTTGAGGTTTACTGTAGGTTAAAATTGTTATTTTAAGTCTTTAACGTCATGTAAACATATGAAGTAATTCAAAATAAAAAATTGTAAACAAAATATTAAGTAAATAATTTAAAAATAATTATTTTGGTTAAAAAAATAGAGAAAAATGGATAAAACAGTTTTATGCATGAAGTTTAAAAACATCTTACATCCCTGATAATTCCAAGATAACTGAAATAAAAATAGTTGTAAATAACCGTACTGAAAAAAATGTTATCTGATAGAGATCTCCAAGTACTAACTCTTAGGGCCATATATCTGAAAAAAAAATTAAAAGAATGAGCTACAAAGCATGTGTGTCTCTAAAGTGCAGTCAAACATCACAATTTCACTCAATTCATATTCATAATTATAATCAAACTTTTTATGGTAAATAATCACAAACACTGATGAATGCAATGTCACAGTGAATGTTATGTCACAGAGAAAATGCAATGTCACAGAGAATGCAATCCCATACTCTGAACACCAAATATAGTGGTGGCTAAACCAACTGATCGTTGTGGAGGTAGTTCCCCAGAACCCCTCACCCCTTATTTTACCAAAACGCTGTGTGGTAAAACCATATTCCTCCGTACAAATCCACCCCATGCACATGCTATGCAAACAATGTCAATGATCTCACATGTCTCATCACACATAATCGTATAATATATGAAACACACAGTTCAAATAATCTGATCACAGTATTACATGTTATCTCAAGATCACAGTATCACAGGTTATCTCAAGATCACAGTATCACATGATATCTCAAGATCATAGTTTCATAATCAACAATTAATCGCAGAACATAAATAATCTAGCACAGAAAGAAAACACACACATACACACACACACATATATATATTCTTTTAAACACATGAAAACACATATATTTAACGTAAGAAAGGAACACACATTTAGCATAAAAAGAAAACACATATTTAACACAAGAAGAGATAGGTTGAACCTAAGAAGTTAACATTAAAAACTTTACCCTCAAAACCGATTTATTTTATATTATTTTATAATAACTTTAAAATATTTAAATACTTAATAATTCGTTAAAACCTAAAATTAAAATTATAACTAAGAATTGATGACTTGAAAAGAGTTAAAATTCTCCAAATACATTATCTCAAAATTTATTAAAATAATATTATAGTCAGATAGTTCAAATGAAATATTCGAATGTAAGAAAAATATTTTTATATACTAAAATAATCATAATTCTCAAATGAATCAAAGTTTCTAAAAATAATAATAATGATTAAAAGTTAGTTTTATATTAAATAATAAAATAATCAGATAAAATATGAGATTCTTTAGGTACCTTATTGCTTAAAGCCCAAAGATTTATAAGAGAAAACTAAGATGAAGTAACCTAAAGAACTTAGCATATCCCAAAGATATAGATAAAAATAACACATGATTTATAAAATTATTTCTCAAGAGTAATATTTTAGAAAAAAACAATGTAAAACAAGATGCACGCAAAACAAAAATCACAAATCGCAACTACATACTTCAATCATAGTTCAATCTAAAATCATAATTTATCTAAAATCTCAATTTATCCAAAAATACAAATTCACAGGATTTAAAATCATAATTACTCGCAAAAGTGTGAGATTTCAAAATCCGAAAGTTTTATATATTTCTAAAATCACAATATTAAACATGTCACAGAAAAATATATATATTTTTAGAAAAACCCATATAGCACCAGTAAGAGAACACATCTTAGCCAAGGCGACTCAAATTATTGAATAAGATGGTTTTGAACTCGAACAAAAAAAGAGTGAGAATAAAGGCTTTAGATATTCTTAATGAAGAAAACCATTTTTTATGGTTTTCTCTTAAATCATACTATGTATTTATAGGAGAAAAAGTAAATGATTTCAATTAGAATTAAAATTCTATCAAATCATATTATGAATATAACAAATATAAAAATAAGGATGTATAATTTCAAATGGACTTCTTTTCTTTATCTGAGACTTTAAATAATATATAATATTAAACAAAGAGTTTTGATAAAAAAATAATTAAAATAAAATAATAATTTTAATAAAAAGATTAAATATATAAAAACTCTAAAAAATAATAATTAATCTCAATAAAAATAGAATTCAATTTAAAAGCAAATTAGTTATCCAAAAGTCATCAAATTTCAAAACATAACTTTAACTTTTAAACTTTAAATTCACATTTAAAACTTTCAAAACTTTATAATCTTATCTCAAAAAATTTCCCTCAAATTTAAAAAATCAATTTAAAAATCTCAAGAAAAATTACGGTTTCAAAATTTGAGAATCTGAAAACTAAGGTTTTTAATTAGGGATTTCAAAATTAGGTTTTTAATTTAGGAATAATTTTTGGGTATTACAAAACATGAAAAAACTCATAGTAAAATCATAGATTAATATGAGAACCTTTGTGAAAGTTAAAGCATTTACTTACTTCCGAGTACAAGGAGATTTTTACATCTTCCATACACTCTCCCAAAGCTCGGTAACACAAGTATAAAACACTACCGAAGTAATCACTCTCATAAACCACTCACCGATAACCGTTACTTGATCGTCAAGTCACCGATATAAACCGAAACTCCTTCAAACACGATATCCTAACTCTTGTCATGTCTCAAGCAACAAAACCAAAGGATTTAGTGCTTCCAAACGCACAATGATAACCCTTAAGTCGGATCCCTACATAGCAATCCTTAAAACCTATCAAAACCTTAACCGAAAACTTTTCGAAACACACCAAACTTCACCTAAGCCTAAAGTAAGGGATTATATATATTTAAAACATGTTATAATCATCATAATACGTTCAAAAACATGAATTTAAGATCCAAAAATAGTGGATCAAATCCCTAAACGAAAATTGAGATTTTTTTGGCTAAAAACCGATTTTTTAAAATAAAAGGATTAAAAACTATTGTTCCAAGCCAATAACTCAGGAATTTTTTTAAATAAATTTTAATGTTTAGAGGATTGACGAAATATCACCTCCTAAATTGATCCAACCACTTTCTGAGATTTAAAACGAGAAAATGATGGAAAAACTAGAATTTTAAAGGAAAAAACTTAAGATAATTGATCTAAACAAAATTTCACTAAAAATATTTGAATTTAACTTGAAAAATGATAGAACGAATACCATGAATGAGGGAAAACAAAAATTCGACTTATTTTAGGAATATAAATTCGACTTATTTTAATTATTTGAGTTAAAATATAAATTTTGGGTTTAATTAAATAAACTTTGGAAAGTCTAGACCAGCTAGGATTATAATTGGATCAGATCTGCTTAAAGATTCAAAGTTTTGGCTTATTTTATAAAATTATCCTCAAATTTTTCAATTTTTACAAAATGGTCACTAATTTAAAAATCTTAAGGATTAAAATGTCAATTATTGAAATTTGTTTGAAAAAATTCAAATATATGTTAAATAAGGATTTTAAGATATTTTTCCTCAATTTATTTCGATTTAAAACTAATTTTTAAGTATTTAATCTAGAATTAGGCTATACTGGCTAAACCGGTTCACTAACTTCTAAGCTCATTTTTGGGGTATTACATTTTAGAAACCTAAAATGATGGAATTCGTATTAGGGGTCGAATTGATGTAAAATTGTTAGGAAATCACCTCTTATGCTTCATTTAACTTGTAAAATCAATTTGGGAATCAACTATGTAGGTTAGGTAAGGGTTATTGGTGATTTTCAGCCTTAGACCTGCAATTTTGTTCAGGAATATCGATACACAGGGGAATTTTATCTATACCTTAAAGGTAAAACAAAGGTGTAGACAACAGGCGTATCAATACGGCTATCAAGTGATTCGATACGCGAAGTTCCAGTAACATTTAGTATCTATACCCATTGGTAGGTATACGATACCGTGTAGCGTATCGATACCCTTGGTAGGAGTATCAAGACGATTAATTAACTTGTGTTCTAAACAAGGCTTTTTAGCTTATTGTATTGATAAGAAAGGGGAAGCGTATCGATACGGGTCGTATCGATACGCATTGTAGGTATATCGATACTAGGGCGTTTAATACCCTTTTACAATCTGTCCTAAAATTAAGACTTTCAATTAAGGGTTCTATAATTCGGGATAAAGGCTTTGAGGGGTCTCAAAAGGTGTAAAATAAACTATAAAACTAATGGACTGAGTTTAATATCCCGACACGTGAAATTATGACTAATAGCTCAATAAATTATAAGTGGTTTAATGTTATTATGTTCCCTAAGGATCCATGGTGGATCAAAAAATAAAACGTGGTGGTTAGGGTCCTTGCTGTGTATTGAGTGGACACCAATACTTTGAGGTGCTTTGGCTAATGTAATAACCTACAGAGGATATTGTAAATGACCTAGTGGCTTTATGCATCTAATCTTATTTATGAGAGATAGCTTGATTATTAGTTAAGTTATATGCCCGTCTTAACTTAATGATATGTGTGGATGCTCGTGGAGCATGAGTTATTGGTATGACTTGGTAAAGGATATCCGGATATCCTAGAGTTAGTGCAGGGACACTTAGTTAAGGAGAAATGTACTTTGGGTTGTGTGAGCGAGTACGTCCGACGTATTCACGGGCTAAGTAATCTTGATACAGTTCGAACCTATCCGTATCTATGTTGATCCGGATAAAGAATATAACTTGATGGGTTGTATAAGCATCAAGCAACTCGATGAGCTATGTGAACTCGAGTAACTTGATGGACTATGTGACCTCAGGATTTGACTACTTGTGGCTATGTTGATCCAAGTATTTCTCAGACATATCAGTGGCTATGATGATACAGATATGGTCCAAACTGATGACTATGTGATTATGGGGAAACCCGACGGCTATGTGAGCACGGATATAGTAGGGCTTTAGTTTGAACTTAATGTATTCATTAAGTGAAGATATAGACTAGATATGTGGTAAGATTCTATGTGGTAAGGTTCTATGAATACATTAAGTTCAAACTAGATATGTGGTTTTTCTATTAAACTAAAGAATTTTGATATGTCAGGTTAAGGGTAACCCGAATGGGTCATTTTGGATCTGGATCGGGATCAGGATGTTACAGTGCGAGTTTTAAAAAAATTCACGATCGTGATTCCTACAACGACTACAATCATAACCCGTTATTTTCGCAATCGCGGCAAGTGTGATACAACCGAAAACATGAACAAAAACATTTTTTTAATCCCTGATCATGAATATTTTTTTAACTAATAGATCATTAAGGTTCATATTCTAAAAATATACAAAAATAATAATCTAAAAAACAAAATGAAAAAAAATAAAAAAATCATGTTAAAAACCTATACAACACCCTAAAAGCACGCGCCAAACTAAGAAAACTCGGGAATTCACATGTATCCATCACCGTTAGGGTTAACCTAAAAACCTCACCAGAATCCCTTAATACCTATTTCTGACTTCTTCAGATTTTGACTGTATCTATAACCTTTCCAACGCATCGAGGGTTCGAGTTTACTAAGTGGGTATAGATGAATAAAACCCAACCAACCAACCAACCTCTTGTATGACGTTGACAAAGCCCTCATCGGAATTACGCAAGATTCCGATGAAAACTTGACAACTCATGTTGATTTTCATTTAAATTGTTTTTTTCTTTGAAGTACATTCATCCAAAAGTTTATTATTGTTGTTACAAAACAATTACGACTAAACTCATCGCTCAAGATTTTTCCAAATTCCTTTATTTTGTAGGTAAATCCAAATCTTGTCTGTTTGTTTATGAATTTTTAAAATGGGTTTGTGGATTTTTTATATTTTTTTAATTTTATGATTTTTATTTTTTTGAAGTGAATAAAATTATTTAAGATAATTAATCCGGCGTCATTTGAATAGTTGAATAGTTTATTTTGTAAGCAGTAAGCTTAACTTTTCTTATTTTATTTGAATAGTTGGATAATTAATCACCCTTCATCTTTATTTTGCATTACAAAGTATTTGTAAGCAGTAAGCTTACCTTTTCTTATTTCTTATCCCTTTAATAAGTATAGTTTATTTTTTTACCTTTTTCTTGTGTCTCGAAGAGATGACTCTAGTCATGTAATCCATAATTGTTTGTGCATGTCTTAAACAGTAAAAGAAGAACTAAAATAGTAGAAAAACAATAAGAAGAAAATAAATTCTTTATTGATGGTTGTATCATATTATTATCTTATTCTTATATTGACATGTAAAGGTCCAGCAGCTCATCATTTGTAACTCATTTTTAATTAAAAAAAAAGATAATTTAAAAGTTTATATTTCTGAAATTGAGATGATTTTCGCTAGGAATTCTTAGGTTGTGTTGATCACTCTTTGACCATATTAAAAACTCCATAAAACAAAAATATTAGTCAGACATGTTTTGGAATAACTAAATTGTATAGTCAATGTGTTCTCGTTGTGAACAGGTGACTAACTGTAAACATGAGCTTCACCTCCGATGCATTCTTGAATGGTACATGTCTTGTAAATCTCTAAATAATTATCCAATACATAGACCCCTCCCACCCTCCCACATATTTGGAATTGGTTCGAATTCTTGGGATTAATTAGAGAGGATTAAAGAGTTTGAATGTTTCTTCTAACAAATTAAGCACCAATGGTATCCATATATGTTCCTTTTTTCATTGTTTAGTTATGATACTTCTTAATCTGCTATGCCTAAATGGCTAAGAATATTGTACGATTATACAGTTCATGAATTATCCTTTTTATGTTCAACCAAAACTTATTTTCTTTCTTAAAATTTTTAACATTAAATTATTGGATATGTCATGAATGATGTTTGTATAATTGTTGAGATACCTAATATTTATGGTTTCTGAAAAATTATTATGTCAAGTTGGTTGATTAAATATATGATTTCTTTTTTATTTTTTTAAGAATGATGTTATTAGCGACATTTTTTGACAAACGAAACTAAAATAAGTTATTTGCGGCGTTTGGAAATATAAACGCCACTAAAGAACATGTTTTTGCGGCGTTATCAAACACAAAGGCTTACGGAGTAAGTTTTTTACGGTGTTTGAAAACACAAACATCGCAATAAATCTTGACTTTTTGCAGCGTTTTCGGGTAAAAAAAGACAATTATGGCATTGATTTTAGCGATGCTTCTTGTGGTGTTTTTTTAAGCGTCAAGAATATTTTTAGCGACGCTAAAAAACGCACTATAAACTAAAAAAAGGTCGTAAAGATTTTTTTGTTGTAGTGTGGGGATGAGTTGCAGAAGTCATTTTCTCGACGTCAACCTCCCAATGGTAAAGAAGCTCCAACCGTTCTTGAACATGCTAAGGCACAATGCTTAAAGGCACAAGGCGCCAGTTATCACGGTATATTCCTCTCTGCTCTCCAAAGCCAACCTCATAGTTATCTTGTGTTTATACTTGGTTAACGTTGAAAAATATTTATATGGTATTTTTAAGTCTACATCACAAAAGTAGGGAAGTCCTAATCTGGTTGTCAAGCTTAGCATTCAATTCATTGAGCATGTTTTCTGGTGTCGATAACAAAAGACGAACCATCACTAAGGAAGAGTTTTTTTTTTTTTGATGAACACTAAGGAAGAGTTAGATTTAATGGCTCAGGGACCTTCTTCAATATCTGTCCATCCTTAATTGGATTAGTATTTCTTGGTTAATTAGTGTCAGTTATAATATTAATTCTTTATTTTCTTTATTTATTTCTTCCTCTTTTATTATGTATAAATAAGACTCCTATTATCTCTTAATAATCAATTTGATTCTTTATTGTTACTCACTGAGCCTAGTCTCTTCTTTCTTTTCTTCTTCCTTAAACCTACTGTCTTTTCCTATTCCTCAAATCCCTAATATGGTATCAGAAGAGAATTCCGCTTCTCAATCGTTGGAATCTGCCTGGGTATATAAATCCGACGATCTTAATGATGAATTTTATATTCACCCAAACGAGAATTCGGCTCTCGTTCTTACTTCGGCTTTGCTCACGGGACCCAATTATCAAAGTTGGGCAAGGTCTATGAAAATGGTCATGATATCAAATAATAAGTTTCGCTTTGTTAATGGTTCGATTCAAGAACCCAACGACGATGATTCAAGATATCCAACTTGGGTGAAATGCAACAATCTCATCTTGTCTTGGTTACAACGTGCGATTCATATCGATATTGTTCAAAGCGTTCTCTGGATTGATAGGGCTTATGAGCTGTGGAATGATTTGTTCGATCGGTTCAATCAAGGTAATTTGGTACGTTTGTCTGATCCAATGCATGACTTTTATAATCTACAACAAGGTACTCTCTCGGTTACCTCTTTTCATACTCAGTTAAAAATTCTTTGGTATGAAATCTGCAATCTGAGACCTCTTTCTTCATGTTCTTGTATGGCCGTAAAACATAGGCAACAAGATTTCGCTCTTAGGTTTCCTAAAGGACTTAATGAAAACTTTTCTATTCCTAAGTCCTAAATTTTAATGATGAAACTTTTTCCTTCTATAAATGAAATTTTTTCGATTGTTATACAACATGAACGTTCTGTTGGTTCTACTCCGGTTCATGATTCTAGTGTTCTGTTAGTTGATAAAAATCCTGGAAAATCTTAGGATAAGTCGAGTAGTAAATATCCAACCAAAAAGTCTTTCAATACTGGGTCTAAGAAACTTTTCTGTGTATATTGTGGATTGAATGGTCATACGGTGGATAGATGTTATCGAAAGTATGATTTTCTACCTGATTATAGGCAGAAATCTAGTGTTGGACAGGTTAATCACTCGAGTTCTTTACCTAAAGAAATGAATGTTGGTTCTATTGGTTGTTCTCAATCTTTTGCATTTACAAAAGAGCAGTATGACAACATCTTAAGTCTGTTAAATGGAAGATATTCAGTTAGCAATCTTCCTTCTTCATCAACAGTTAATATGCTAGCATCTTTTGAGATTTTCTTGCCTTCTGAAAAAACAGGTACTATTCTTGTTTGTTCTCAAAATTTTGTTTTTCCCTGGATTCTTGATTCAGGTGCAACAGACCATATTGTTACTTTTTTATGCATGTTTAAAGATTTTCATAAGGTCAATTATAAATTTGTAAAATTGTCAAATGGTGAATTAGTTGAGGTTCAACATTCGGGAACTATACATCTTCCATCTAGGTTAGTTTTGCATGATGTTTTACATATTTTTCTTTTTAATTTTAATTTAATTTATGTCTCTCAATTAACTAAGAACAATAATATTTTTGTTTTTGTTTTTATTTCTGATTTTTGTTGTATACAGAACACGAAATTATGGAAGATGATTGGTTTAGTTAAGCTTTTCAATGGATTGTATCAACTTGAACAACAAGAATTTGTTTGTAATTCCTTTTGTAATTCTGCTTTAAATTTGTGGCATTTTAGGCTAGGACATCCTTCTAAACAAAGAATGAGATATTTTGCTTCTTTAGATTCTGATATTCCTCTTGTTTTTCATTCTGATTGTGATATATGTCGTATAGCAAAACAAAAGAGACATTTTCCTATCAGTAGTTCTATTACTGAGTTTTGTTTTGATTTGATTCATATGGATATATGGGGTCCATATTCTATTCCAAGTCTTTATGGTCACTATTATTTTTTTGATAATTGTGGATGACAAAAATAGATTTTTATGAATTTATCTTATGAAAGCTAAAACTGAAGTTAGGACTTTAATAGTCAATTTTTATCAAATGATAAAAACTCAATTTAATAGAAAAATCAAGTGTATAAGGATTGATAATGCAAAAGAATTTAATATGAATGTGTTTTATGAATCTAAAGGTATTTTGCATCAAAATTCACGTGTGTACACTCCACAATAAAATAGTGTTGTGGAAAGAAAACATCAACATCTGCTCAATGTTGCTAGAACTTTAAGACTTCAAGCTAATCTTCCTTTACCTTTTTGAATAGATTGTGTTTTTCATGCTGCTTCCTTGATCAATGTCATTCCTACACCTGTTTTGAATAACAAAACACCTTTTGAAATATTGTTTCAAAAGTTGCCTACACTTAAACACTTTAAAATTTTTGGTTGTCTTGCTTATGCTTCTATCTTACCTAAGGCCAAAAGTAAGTTACATTCAAAAGCTTCTAGGTGTGTTTTCATTGGTTGTTCTAAAAATATAAAAGGTTATAAACTTTATGATCTAAACACACATGAAATTTTTGTGTCAAGAGATGTTATTTTTTCAGAAACTATTTTTTTAGACAAATTAAACCATCAAATATTGATCAGTTAGTTTTTCCTACTTATGATCATAATGTCCTCATTGATGATTTTTTGAAAGGTAAGAACATACTTTCTCGTTCAGTTAACAGTAGACTGGACAATGGTTCTTCTCTTTCAGTAGCTTATTCAGATTTTATAATACCAATGGATGAAAATTCTTTAGCACAAGTTGATCTTTCTACAAGTTCTTCTAGACAAGTTACTGTTGCACATCCAGTTGCTGATCAACAGATTACAGAACATAATCTTTCTACTGGTTCTACTAGGCCTACAAGAAGCAAGAAGCTTCCTCATCGGTTTAAAGACTATCATCTTGATTTTCCAAAGTCAAAGACTACTCTCACAAAATTAATCAGGTTTTATCTTATAAAAATATATCTTCTCAGTTTTTATCTTATATAGGAAATGTAAAAATTTTGTATGAACCAAAAATTTATAATTAGGCTATTTTACATGAACAATGGAAGAATGCTATGCATGAGGAAATTAAAGCTTTAGAAAAGAATAATACTTGGACTTTAGTATCTCTTCCACCTGAAAAATAAACCATAGGATGCAAATGGGTTTACAAAACTAAACTAAAATCTGATGGGTCAAGAAAGGTACAAAGCTAGACTAGTAGCTAAATGATATATGCAACAACCAGGTATTGATTATCTTCAGACTTTTAGTCCAGTTGCTAAAATAACCTCTGTTAGAACTTTATTGACTGTTGTAGTTGCAAAAGGTTGGCATTTACATCAATTAGATATAAATAATGCTTTGTTACATGGTTACTTAAAAGAAGAGGTATACATGCAATTACCTCCTGGTTTTTCTGCTCTTGCTCCTGGTCTGGTATGTATATTAAATAAAAGCTTGTATGGTTTAAAGCAGGCTAGTAGACAATGGAATGAAAGGTTATCTTCTGCCTTAATTCAACAAGGTTTTAACCAGGCAACCTCCGTTAGTTCTATTTTTCTAAAGGAACTGAAGATAATTTTATTATTCTAGCTATTTATGTGGATGATGTTATTCTTGCTAGTCCGAATATACATAAAATATCTAAGATAAAAGATTATTTGTATGACACCTTTCAAATAAAGGATTTAGGAAACTTAAAAAAAAAATTAGGACTTGAGGTTGCTAGATCTTCTCGAGGTGTTAATCTATGTCAGCGAAAATACACTTTGGACTTACTAAATGAATATGGTTTTCTAGGTTCCAAACCAGCATCTACAACTATGGTTCCTAATAATAGGTTGTCTCAACAAAAAGGATCCCCTTACAGACATTACATATTATAGGAAATTAGTTGGCAAGTTGTTATACTTAACTAATACCTGACTTGATATTTCGTTTGCAATTCAACAACTACCTCAATTTGTTTCTGCTCCTACTAGTGAACATTTAGTTGCTGCACATAGAGTACTTAGGTATTTAAAAAGTAGTCTTGGACAAGGTTTGTTCTTCCCTGAAGATACTGAACTCAAAATTAATGCTTTTTTCAATTCGGATTGTGCTTCCTGCCCTGACTCCAGACGATCAACAACTGGTTTTGTAACACCCCTAAAACGAGGTTAATAAAAACGATTCAAATAAAATTATAATTAAATCGAGTCTTGAGCGAAACAAATGAGAATCCAAAAAGGACTAAATTAAATGAGAAGAAAGACATTGGGGTTGCATGATAAAATTTGATATTCCCTAGACTACCCCCACAATAAAATTTAGACAAGTTATCTCATTAAGGGCAAAGCGGTCTTTTCACCCTTAAAATTTAGCAAACAAAAGAGACAAAATTTGTCTCCTTCTCCCCCCATTTGCACGGCAAGAAGGAAAAGAAGGGAGAGGGAGAGCTTCACCTCCATCATTGTTTCATCTTCATAAGCAAAGGAAAGAAGATTTTAAGTTCTTGCATGGTTAGAAAGGGTGATAGAAGAGCAAGTCTAGCTATTTGGTAAGTTCTTCTCCCTAAACCGAAATTTAAGGTTTGAACATTTGGGGGTTTTGATATTGTGTGACACATTGAATTAGATTAGGGTGATTGGAAACCTAAATTAAGAATAGCCGAAAATGCCTAGAAACACCTTTCCGGGTAGCTAACTTTGAGAATTTCCCTAGGTCGGTATTTAAGGAGTTTAGAGATGAAACTTTGGATAATGATACCCATGTATACCTAGTTTAAGAGGAAATTTACGGAACCTAAATCCGAGTCCCGTAGAGAAATATATACGTGTTGCCGTAGGGCTACCCGAGCAGTCCTGGAAATCCGGCCAGGTCTGTTTCGATCGAAATCTGGAGCTAATCGAATAAGGATTAAAATATGAGGTTAATTGTACGTTGTAGGTAATTCTTCTAGCTTTCCAACGAGGTAAAATGGACTTAAATCGGACATCGGAGCTAGGAGATATGACCGTTTCGCTAAAGGATAGCAAAACTGTCTGTAACAAATAAATACACATGTTTATCTTTGTTAAGACTAGTATTGCTTGGATTAAATGATTGAATGTGTGTCCTAATGAATGATACATGTATATGGAATTGTTAGATACCCCGAGAGAAGAAGTTAACGAGGAACAAGAGAGGCTCGAAGCATCAAGGAAAAGAGGCAAAGGGGTTGTGATCTATAACCCTTGATAGCTCAGAGTAGGGTGAGTGTGGCAAACCTTGGGGTTAGGACCTAGGGTCCTAACCACCCTTCTTCTTATTTGAATTAATATCGCATGTAAATGGACTAATCAAATATCCGGTAAAAAGGGAAAGAGGCTAATGTAAATGACTTGCTTGCTAGATTATTAGTACTAGCTTAGCTCATATGCATTGCTTGGAAATGCCAAGGTATGTATGGCACGCGGCTATGGATGTCAGGTACGCAAATCATGCATGGAGCATGTATTAGTGATGCGAAATATAGTTGATAACATGGTATGCATGTTAATTGTATTGATTGATATACTTGCCTTGTATTCGCATGTAAGGAACACTTGTTCTTGGTAATGTAAACTTAAATACATAAATGGATATTGAAATGTTATTGAGCCTTGGTCTATAGACGGTCATAGGTTGTACGGCATGTCTAGGGTCTTGAGCTCATTGTTTAGTGCTACGGCACTCATGTTTAGTACTTCGGTACTCTTATTGGTACTATAGGTACCGTGTTTTGGTGGTGAGTCACCAATTGTTAGATACCATGGGTATCTCTTGATAGTACCTTTGTGGTACTCATGTTAGTGCCTTTGTGGTACTCATGTTAGTGTCTTCGTGACACTCTTGTTGACTCGTTACCGTGTCCTTCTATACCAAGGCATCACATGAATGTAATTGATAGACTAAAAGTTTTAATGTGACTTATACTTACACGTAATGACTTGAACGTTATTGACACTTGATCGTGCATTGATATTGACTATAAAAATGTAATTGATGCTAAATGTAGCACTTGAACGTGAAATGGCTATTGATATTGGAAATGTTCATGGATATATGTAGCCCTTGAATTGGATTGCTTAAAGAAAGCTCGAGAATTGAAAATTGACTAATGAGATAGGTGCATTATTGTTATGCTAGCTTGAGCATATAGACCATGTTATGATACATATGACATAAATGTTAATCATGAAAGCATTTGCTATGATATTTGGTTATTGTTGAATTGTGCATTGAAAGACCATTTGCCATGAATTAAATTGTTTGTTCAATTGCATCATGATATATATCTTGTTATTGCATCATGTCTAATATGGTTAGACTAGGGTCACCTCACTAAGTACTTCGTGAGTACTTACCACGTTTTGTTTCCTCCTTCCCAAAACAACAGGTAAACCGAGCTAGAGAGTTAGATCGAGACTGAACCGGGGCAAGGACACAAAGCAAGCAAGAGTATGATATCTTGTATTTTGGTTTAACTCCTAGTATGGTGGCATTAGTGATCTTATTTTGTTAGTTTAGGCATTTGAGGGCTTGGCCCATGATTTGTATATATTTGTGCATATGGCTTGTTATTGACTTGGTTTGTAAGCCATAAGGCATCACTATACTTGGTTAGCTTTTGATATGGTTGAGGATTGCTCGTGGAGCCTTAGCTAGGGTGATGTATGTTAATATGCAAATGACAAGTCCTATGGTCTAACATGTAGGTCATGAGGTTAAGGTAGGATTAACTAATGGTCATGGATATTATGCAATGGTTAGGTTGTTAATTGGAGCCTACACATGTTAAATTGATCCCTTAAGGTTAGAGATGGTCTAAGGTTGCACCTAGAGAGACCCTTGACACATGCATATGGTAGGTGTGCATGCATTTAAGTAAAAGGTGAATTTAGTTGATTGTCATGGAGTAAAAATGAAATAACATAAGTGTTAGATTGTTCAATGGCCGAAATTAATGACACTAGACTTAGTAAGTGGTCTAGGTAAGTTGCTAGGGTTACCTAGGTATTGGATATGTCCCTTAATGGTTTAGGGGTGAAATAGATTCAATGTAAGCCTATGAAAATGTGTCTAAGTGTTCAAAAGCTTGAAATTGCCCATTTCGAGCAGGGGTATCGATACCTCTAGCTTGAGTATCGATACCACCCTTGGCAGAAAGATTTGGTACCGATGCTTGTTTCGATACCAACCTTTCATGCCTTAAGCCTTGAATTCTTTAGGAAGGCCAGTATCGATACTTGGTTCGATACTGGAGCTTCCAGAAAGTTTTGGTATCGATGCTTGTATCGAAACAGGCTCCCCAGCCTTGGTCAACGAGTCAACGTAGGCAACCTGTATCGAAACCAGAATCGATACCCCTGTTCCGATACCTTCCTATAGGGGTATCGATACCTATAGCTAATGAAGTTAAATTTGGCTAATAAAAATTGACTCGATCGATAAAATATCCTTAAGGGTGATTAAATAAATGGAACTAAGATCTGTTACAAGACTTGAATTGATAGTACATTAACGTTGAATTGTGAGATCGAATTGGAATGATAGTTAATTCAGAACTAATGAGTATAATCGAAATCGAAAAATTTTAAATAACCCCAAAAATTGATAGATATTACATTTAATAGTCTTGAATGGATTTACAAATTATCGAAATGTTTTATAATTGAACTCAAGTTAGTCCAAATTACAAGTTCGAATGACCGGTCGACACCTCCGTCTCCTAACCCAGGGCGAGGGTGTCACAGGTTTTTGTGTATTTCTTGGTTCTTCTCTTATTTCTTGTGAAATACAATGGCTAACATATTTACTTTCTGATTTACATGTTCATTCTCTTGCTGCTAATGTTTATTGTGACAATTTGTCTGCTATAAAAATTGCAGAGAATCCTGTGCATCATGAACGAATGAAACATATAGAAATTGATTGTCATTTGATCCGCGAAAAGATTCAGCAGAAATTAATTACATTACTACCAGTTTCAAGTCAGAACCAACTTGCATATTGTTTTACTAAAGCTCTTTCAACTACATTATTTTCAAGATCTATTGTCAAGTTGGGCATTCAGAATGTTTATGCGCCAACTTGAGGGGGCTAATAGGATTAGTATTTCTTGGTTAGTTAGTGTCAGTTATAAAATTAATTCTTTATTTTCTTATTTCTTTCTCTTTTATTATGTATAAATAAGACTCCTATTATCTCTTAATAATTAATTTGACTCTTTATTGTTACTCGCTGAGCCTAGTCTCTTATTTCTTTTTCTTCTTCCTTAAACCTACTGTTCTTTTCCTCTTCGTCAAATCCGTAATAATCCTGAACAAAAAACTGAGGTCAGACAGTGTTATACACAGGCAAGGGAAAAAAGCGACAGTGGCACATTGAAGAATGAAAACTGTGAGCAAGAAAAATGGTTTCGCTTTGCAAGATAAGGTCATTTTCATTCTGAAATCTATGTTCGCCTCTCAAAAGTGTGTAGTACTTTAATTTCACAATGAGAAAACAAGGTTAAAACTTGACTTGTGGTCTTCCTGGAACTTGAGTTAACCATTTTTGCTGAAATTAGTAACCTGGATATGAATTTGCTCTGCTTTGGGAATCTTCTGCCCTCTTATTCACAGTTCAATAACTAACTTGAATGTAAGCATGAGGAATTTAGGTTGGTTTGTGTTCATATTTATAATTAACTAGTGTCTCCCACTTTTCTCTACTTTCCTCATTCCCTCAGTTGTGTGCTTTCCCATCATTTCAAATGGTTTATGTGCTGCCAATGACATGTTATTCTTGTATTACCTGTTGCTGCAGCTGAGGTGACTAATTGGTTTTGCAGTTCCTTTCAATATATGCAGCTGGTAATCAGTACCTATTCTATTCTTTAGGGCCACAGATATATCCCCAATTTCCTTTTTGTCAGATAATTTTCTTAGAGTCACGCAGCAGGATTTTAGTGGAACTGAGGCATTGGGACCACTCCAGGAGCATTTTGCTGGTGAAGGTTAATCAAAAACTGGCCGATGAGCTCATAATGAGGTCAATTCATGACCCTTTTCTTTTCCTTGTCTATCTCTCTCAGAGTTTTATCAATTATTTTCCAGTTTAATATTCTACAGATTCACCTTCCTCCGAGTGTGTACAAAAGACTAACTTCAAGTTCTACACTGATGAATCTGCCACAGGGCCTAGCTATTGTTTGTTTTTTCCACTACTTTTCTGTTCTATTCATTGTAGGTGCTATGATGAGATGCTTCTTCAAGAGATGCAGGCGAATCAGGAGCAACAAACCACACAAAACTTATGTGATACAATACGAACCATTCTCGGTTCTCCGGTTATAGATGGCTATCTGCTACATTTGTTGTTCTATGCTTCTGTTCTTACCTGCCGGATTAAGAATTTTGCAAGATTATGCTGTATAGCCAGTATAGGTTACAGTAAGGAAATGCAATCAAAATGTCTTGGTCGTAGCTTTCCTACACCGTGTGATAAGAATTTTGAGGGAAAATATCCATGCACACCGGAGATGAAAACATTTTGTTTTCAAAAGCGTACTAATTTTAGGGGTTAAAAATCTTGTTTAAAATTTATCGTTTAGGGGTAATATTAACGATTTAGAATTTTGGGTTTGTTTTAGTTTTTAGGTTAATATGTTAGGGATTTAAATTTTTATCTATAATCCCTAAATTCTAAACCTAAACTCTACATTAATATTATGGTCCCTAAATTCTAAGCATATAAACCTAAAATCCTAAACTAACCTAAATTGAATCCCTAACCCCTAAATTAGAACACTTGTAAAAATAAAATATTTTCACTGTTAATACATGATATAATTATCCTGAATTTATTTAGTTTTATACAAGATGTATAGTTATGAGTTAAAATTTAATGCTCTGTCACTATAAAATTTTTATACAAGTATATCTATTTGAACCTTAAAATCTCAAATTTTAAATCACAAATTATCATCTTATGTCCTACACTTAAAACTCTAAACTCTAATTCTTCAAACATTAAATCATAAACTAAAATTTTAAATCCTAAATTTAACTCGCTCGTAGAAAATAAATATTTTACGCCATTACATGAAATATTTTATCAATTAATATTTAATATAATAAACTCTATTTAAAATTAATGTAACATTTTATTTTAAAGTTTTATGATTTAATAACATTAAACACTCTATTTAAAAATATAATTTTTTTACTTTTAATAAGATAAAAAAATTGTAATTAATTATATTTTAAAAAAGTTGTATTGTATCAATTTAGAGTGTTTAATGTTATTAAACCATAAAACTTTAAAATAAATACTGAGTCATAAATCATAGAACCCTTTTAAACCCTAAAACCGTTGTAAATGCTAAACCTTAAATACTAAAAGTATCATAAACTTTAAACTTAAATCCTAAATTTATAGGCCTTAAACTCATAATTTTTAAACTTTAAACCTTAAATACGTATCTAAAACCCTAAATCTTAAATAATAATTTGTGAACTTTAAATAATAAATAATTTTTAAACCTTTTTAGATTAATATTAATTACATGAAACGTATTAAAATAATTAATGAAACATAACTTCTTAAAAAAATATTTATATTCTATGAAATTCTATTAAAAATAAAATAAATATCAATTATTAGAACTATATAATTTTCATCGACAATCCTTAAAATTATCAATACTACAACTCTTATTTTATTATATATTAGTTTTATAAATTTAACAACACATATTATTATCTAATAAGTCATTTTATTGGGTGTTTACCTATATTTTAGCAAATTTCTTTAGTTTTATAAATTATAGAAACTATAATAAATATGGGTGTTAATGATAGGTTAATTGTACCGTTTAATCTAAACGGTCGGTAAACCGTTATAACATTATTAAATTTTATTAACCGTAACTTAACCATTAAGAAATGGTTAATCGCTATGGTTAACCGTTAAGATGCGGTTAACTAACAGTTTGATTATAGGTTAACTTTTGCTCTATTATAATTTTTTATCATTTTTTATTATTTTTTAAAGAATAATATAATTATCTCGTACGATAAATAATCTATTAAAAAATTCATAAAAATATTTAAATAAAGATATTGTAACACCCCAATATTGGAACTAGAATTTTGTGGCCAGTTTAGAATCCAATGGACTGGTTTTGTCGGTTTAGCATAGTTCGGGATTAAATACTTAAAAATTAGTTTTAAATCAAAATAAATTATGGAAAAATATTCTAAAATTCTTAATTTAATTATATTTGATTTAGGTAAAATCAATTTCAAAAATTGACCCTTGAATCCCTAAGATTTTGAAATTAGTGACTATTTTGTAAAAATTAAAAACTTGAGGATAATTTTATAAACTAAGCCAAAACTTTGAATCTTTAAGGTAAGTTGATAATCCTAACCTAGTTTATCTAATCCTTCTAAGAGTCTATATAAACAACATTTAATCCCTTGTTTTAACCTAAGTAATCAAAATTCTCTAATTTTGACCTAAACCCTAAAAATTCACTTTTTAAAAATATCTTTTCTTTAAATTTCAGTTTTTTCTTCTCCAATTCAGCCTCTTCATCATCTTTCCAAGGTAAATATCAATTATTTTTAATAAAATTTTGTTGGTTTATTTTTCTATATTTTTCTTCTTCAAAATCTCTTCGTTTTTCTACGGATTTTCTAGTTTTTAAACCTTGGAAGGGGTGAGATCAATTTTGAAGGTGAGAATCATTCAAACCTCTGAAACATAAATTTATTTAATGAAATTACTAAGTTTTTGGCTGATTGAAACAATCTTTAAAGTCTTTAATCAATAAAATCAGTTTTCTTGATAAAAATTCCATTATTTTCTTATTTTCGTTCAAGGATTTTTCATGGTTGTTTTTGATACCTAAATACATGCATCTTGAAGTTTTTAGATATAATTAAGATGACTTTTAATTTTCTAATCCCGGACCTAAGGTTTAGAGGGTGTTTAGAGAGGTTTTCGATGAGTTTCAATTAGGTTTTATGGTATTTTTAGGGGTTACCATATATTGGTCTGACTTGAGGGTTGTTTGGGTGTTTTTAAATGCACTAAACCCTCTGGTTTCTATGCTTGAATTAGTTAAAAAGGTAGAGGAACAAGTTTGAGGGAGATCGAAAAGCCGAATTGCGTTATTGGGTGACTTGTCAAGTAAGTTCCTGTAAATTGGTGAGTGGATTATGAGAGTGAGCTGCTATGACAGTGTTTTAATTTATTTTTCAAAGGTTTGGGGGTGTATGGAAGGTGTAAAAAACCTCCCTATACTCGAAAGTAAGTTTAAAGTATTGCTTTCTTAAAGGTTCTCATATTACGTCGTGCTTTTATTATGTTATTTGTCATTCTCTTGTTGTGTTGTGTTGTGTATATATGATTATGTATGTATATAAATGCTCATTAAACTGTTTTTAAAGAGATTTTATATGTATTCGATGTTTCCACGGTTTTATTTTGAAAATTACGATAAAAGTGGTTTTATCGGGTTTTGCAAGTGATGCGTAAAAAGTGGGATACATATGGTTTGAATTCTATTTTGAATTATGTTTTGAGCATTGGTTTTTGATAATATATTTTCTAGTTAAGTGATGAACCTTATAGGATAAGTTGATTGATCAATAGGGTCTAGAGTATATTATAAACATTAAAAAGTCATATGTGTAAAAATTCCTTGTGTGTTGGATTTTGGCTTTTAGCCTAATGTTGTGTGATGGGAGTGGTATTGTCACATCCAGGTTGATAGGAGTGTTACTATCACCAGACACCAAGGTGAGATAATTCATGTTGTGAGTTGTATCAACATGTGCATGCTCTAAGAGTGGTACTAATATGTGGTTGTCCGTTTATCCTAACAATTTGGAGTGGTACAAATCGGATCACTAGCACCAATAAATATGAATGTTTTTCAAAGGTAGGTGTCATGGTAATTACTTGTTACATATAGGATTATGAATGTATTTTAAGACTGTTTTTTGCATTGGTATGCATGTGATTTGAACATTGTTATGTTGTAGCATGTAAGACTTGAGACTTGTGCATTGAGATACATGTGTAAGCATTGTTATGTTGTAGCATATAAGACTTGAGATTTGTGCATAGAGATGCATGTGCAAGCATTGTTATGTTAGTAGAATATAAGACTTGTGTGTGTGTTTTTACTTATAAAGCATGTGATTCAAAGAGATGTCTTTACTAGATTTTAATGATGGCATTGTAAGCCATGGTTGGTGACACTTACTGAGTTTTAAAATTGGCATTGTTAGCCATGTTTGTTTTGTTTTATAAAGAGCATGACATGTTTTTAAATTGATGAAATTGGTTTTATATGGGCTGCATTGCAAGGTGTTTTCAAATGTGTTTTTAAATATGTTTTTATTTTTCTCACTAATCTTTATGCTTAACCCCTCTCTTTACCTTGCAATGCAGAGTATTTAATGTTGAGACTGTAAAGAAAAGCAAGGATCCAGGTAACCGTCAAGTGAAAGCTCAAATATATCTTTATAATATTAGTAGTAGTGAGAGAGCAATGGGATGAGATATCCTATTGAGATTGTTGTTTATGCTAATTATACTTTCAATGGCTAGAATGTTTATCCATATTGATGTTAGCTTGTGACATGGAATCGAATGACATATTGGTATATCTTTAGTTATAGTAAACTTACATTGAAGTTTGTTATTCCTATGTGTGAATTTGAGTGTTGTTGATAATGAAGTATGATTATTTATGAGTCGAATCTATGATGTTATTTCGGTTGGAATACATTTAGAAATCATGTTGAGTATATTAAGGTGGTTCTTCCGTTTGTTTATAAGATTATATTGAAGCATACTCTTAAGAGTTAAATATATTGTTGCTAACTAGGTTGAATTACATCTAGTTAATATGCTTTGATATATGTTTAAGGTGTTTTTAGGTGAATTTGCATTTATAGAATGTCATGAAACCTTTGGAAGCTAGAAATAGTCTCTAAACTTTGAGCATACAATTAAAAGACTTGTAAATTTTATTTAAGCTGAAAATTTACGAGCAATCATGAAATATACTTAATTAAATATTGATAATCTTAATTTCACAATCAGGGCATAAAATTCTAGAAATTATAATTAGGTCTCTAACCCTAAAACTTCTTTGATTATATTAAGACTCATTTCTCTTCTGTTGTAATTGAACTCGGTCCTTGCATGAACATGTAAGACCTAATTAAAGAATTTAGAAAAGATAAAAGATGAATTTTTAGGGTTGTTCATGATAGGTCATTCGAGTCAGGTGGCGTCTAGACCGGGTCGAAGGGGTTACATATATTTTAATCACTTAAGCCATAACTAAAAAATACTTACATACTATAAAGTTTAACACGAGACGAAAGCACACGAGCTTCATAATATTTTAAAGTTTAAAAAATTTACAGCATATAACATTATAACAATACACCATTAAAGTTCAAAACATAAAATTCATCTAAAGTTTTAAGGACAAATGCTTAACTAACATATAATAATCAAATTTCAAGACATAAAAACCACCACCAAAGTTTAAAAAGTTATCTTATACTTTAAATATATATAATTTAAAAACGGTTAACCTATAGGTTAACCTTTAGTGAAAATTAGTAACTGTAACTATTAACCATCATTTTTAACGGTTTGGTTAACTAAAACCTTTTAATTTTAACAGTTTATTTAATTAACCTATAAAATACGACAGTTATATTAATTAACGGTTGCGGTAAACGATTATTGTTGAGTGGATCAATCAATCGAATTAGCCAAGAGAGGGAGAAACTTATAAAAAAATTTGGAAGATTTGGTAAAAATGAAAAGAGTGAAGACACAAAGTATTATAGTAGTTCAAGCTTCTAAACAAGCTCTACATTCACTACCTTAGCTCCCACTAAGAATTTTCTAACCAATTCACAAAAGATTTCAATATTTTTCTAGGTTCAAGGGCTAACCTTTACAATCAAGTTAATCTTTCTACCCAAAGATTAACTTATACCTTACAAGGTTTACAAGAAAGATAATGACAATAAAATGTTTCTCTCAAACAAATATTTTCCCCAATTACAAGTGTTTCACTCCCTAAACACAAATACAAAGAATTGAAATGAAGTACAAGAGTTGATTGACAAGAATTTTACAATAAGTGCTAAGAGTTGGATTTGATTGCTTGGATGTTTGCTTGAGATTTAATAGTTATGGTTGTTGCTTAAATTGTTTGTTTTATATCTTAACATTGAATTATTACCGTTGAAGTTGTTAGAATAATAAATATAGACGTTAGAGCTTCAACTTCCCATCATAAATGTACCTCTGCAACCATCGGTATCGAAATAATAGATACTTGTTTTGAAACGGTACCAAAATAGAAAGAGACGTGTGCATTTAATAGGGGGTATCGAAACGCTATGTAAGCGTATCGAAACGGTTAGTCTTTAAAATAGGAGTGTATCAAAACAGCTTGAAGGTTGTATCGAACCGAAACTCCCTTAGGGACATTTCGAAACGGGTTACCAAACTTTTAAAGTTTACTTGTCAAACAACAATAAAAAAATAAATCTAAAATAGTCGTCGTGAAAGTTGACCATGTATCGAAATGCTGACAAGGCATATCAAAACGACTTGAATTTTTAATTAATTTTCATTAAATACAGGATTGTATCGAAACGCCTATTTCGATATCAACTTTAATTGTTTTGAAACTAAATTTCACAATTTCAAATAGTATCAAAACGGTCCGAGATCGTATCGAAACACCTGTCAAAAACTTGAAGAATTGAGTTTATTTTTAAAGGGCGTAACGAAACTATTTTAATGTGTATTGAAACTCCTATATCAAAAACACAAGTTTGGCTTTGAAAAGCACTTGAAAATTTTGTTTTATGCTTTTGGTTTGACTTAAAGTTATTTGTTTGACTTAAGGACTTAAAAATTTATTTCAAATTGATCATTTAATTCCTTTGTTATATCAAAATCAATTTTAATTTTACAATTATGGTTAATTTTGAACACCTCTAATAATAAAGACTAGTTTATCAACATTTATCAGGTAGTTTTTTTTATTTTCTAACCTATTTTTTATTTTAGATTATAATCACCATTTTTATTCGGAGATTGAATGAACTTTAAACCGAATTCTCTAAACTGAAACCAAAACCCTAAAACCATATTATGTATATTGAATAAACACCATAATTTTAAAATCCAAAATATTATTATTTATTTAAAAAATAGAAAATAATATTAAATAAAAAGTCTTACTATTACAAGTCCATTACAACCCAAAACATTACATGGAACCAAATATGGCCAGATCCAGCAGTTAAAACTCATGGCCCATATTTGCATAGCCCATTACCAAATCTAATACCCAACAGCTTAATCCAATTACCCAAATTAAAACCGATAGCCCAAACAATAACCCACAAAATCAATTACAATCGGTAGCTCATTTATACCCTTAAAACTCATTTCTTAAAGACGAACCTAATAACCCGAGCATCATATCCAACCCAGTTATGATCTGAAACCCTTTCCAATCCCCTTCACCTCTTCAGCTTCTAAGAATTCCAGAAGCATCCGGAATAATGACCTCCCACCTTCTTTCAATTGTTCATCTTCCCGGCCACCTCGGACTACATCAGCATTATCTGGACGCCACACCAGCAATACTAGCCATGTCATTTGCCGCATCAGCATCTCACTGTAGAAGAATCGGCCAAAACAAAGGACATTAATGGTCCCCCTTTCGTTCGTACTCCAGCAGTGCCTCACAAAAAAAACAAACGACAGAGTACAATCCGAGCACAACAAAAATTTCTTTCTTTATTTTATTTCAGAGTAAATCGGCTATAAAAAGCCTAAATCAAACCATGTAACCCTAGACAGGATTTTGCTAAGAAATGAATACAAGAAAAAACATTTTCAGAGCAATTTATTTTTTCTTTATTTCGAATAGGAAAACAAAGAGTTAGGGTTTTTGTTACCTTTTCAAAGGAGGAGAGGGGTTCGGTTCCTATCCGTTCACCTTTCTTCATTTTCTCTATTTTGCATCTTCGTTCAAAACTAGATTTTGAATCAAATAAGGATTTTGGGGTTTTGATTTTGGGTTTTTTAAATCGAAAATAGAGTTTTTTTAGATCGAAAGGTTTTTTGGATTTTCAAATAAGAAAAATGAAGTTTTAAAGTGTTTTCGTCGGTGGCGGCCATCGCTAACGTCGGTCAAGGAGATGGATCAGTCGTAGGAATCTGGGTCCATAGGTTAGGGTTTTTTCTTTTTTTTTTTGAGTATTTGAACCTCTCTCTATAACACGTAAATTTAACATAAATTTAACAGAAAGTTAAATCCAAAATTTTAATAAAGATAATAGTTCTGAAAATCATTAAAATGTCTAAATTTTAAAAAGCTTGAGAGCCTAGTGTGTTTTTAAGGTGCAGATAAATATATTTACAGTACAGAAAATATAACATAGAGAGATATAGCATAATCTTAAAAAATAACATCATATCACAAAACAGATCAGAACATGTGATGTAATGCATGTATGATAGGTGGATCCACTAAACAGAAGTGGATACTCGACCCATAGGTGGAGCCACTAATCAGAAGTGATATTCACCAATAAGTGATACCACTGAACTTTCTCGTACACATATTCTACCGATGTCATGACATGAATAGATAATCAAGTATGAACAGATATCAGAATTAGAATACATGTCTAAGAAAATAACAGGAGACATGTATAACAGTTTCAGAATCAGGTGTTCAATTAATATATTAGAGCATGACAGTTATTCAATTACTTTCAGAAAATAACAGAAATGATGCAATCAATATTTTACATAGAATTAAGAGATATACCAAATAATGCACACAGAGATAAATAAAAAATGATCGGAAGAGACACACTTGTAGTATATCACTTAACGCCGATAATGACGTCTACTGGGTTCAGTCCTAGTACTAGGTCTAGGAAGTTTGTTAACATCTAAAAACAAAATAACATTAGGAATATGAGTAGAACATTGAAAGAACTCTTAATAGGAAGAATAAAACTTTATTTGATTTGATTTAATAGTAATTTTAGAAATTTTATTTTAAAATAAATAAAATTTAAATTATAAAATTATATTCTAAATAATTTAAATTTTTTAATAATTAGTGAATTAGTTTGGCACTAAGACACCCCACAATCTGTCACCCCCGACTACTCTCGTGTTGTACATTTAAATTAAAAACATAACCAAAATCTGCCATGCTCATTCCGAAAGATCCACCACTAGGGGTGATAACGAGCCGAGCTCAAGTCAGGTCAGGCTCGGCTCGAAAATATGCATAACTGGGCTCGGTTTGGCTCGAGACTCGTCGAGCTCGAAATTTTAGACTCGAGCTCGACTCGAAAATAATATTACTGGGCTCGGCCTCAAAGCTCGTCGGGTTGATTCAGACTCGGCTTAACTCAATTTGGTTCAAAATGGACAATTTTCTATATTATTGTGTTTTATTATTTATTTATTTATTTATTTATACTTTATTTTATATTTATTATTTGTAGTTTTGTAAATTTGTTTTAGTCGATAATATTTAATTTATTTTTAGTGAATTTACTCTCAATTATTTTATTATTTTTCTTTGTTAAATAAATTATTTTTAATGTAAATAAGTATATATAATTATTTCGAACTTATTCACGAGCTTTTCGAACCGAATTTAAGTGAACTCGACTCGACTTATTTAAATCTTGAACTAAATCCGAACCTGAATCAAACTCACTCAAAACTTTAACCGAATTTTAACTAACTAAACCTGAATAACTCGCTAACCAGCCAAACTAATTATCATCTCTATCCGCCGCAACCAGCCACGCCTTACTTTTCTCGTGTCGTACCCTCTTCATTAAACTTACGTATCCCAGTCGAAGGCGGCTCCCACACTACACGTGCCCTTGTTGTGACCGTCGATGTACACAGCCGCAGACAATCCGACCATACCCATTCCAACACCTCACACGTCTGGGTAGTAGTCCTCCAAATCTAATAAAGAGATCTCAGTTTAGCAAGAAAGAACAGCTCAGTAATATGCAGCCTCTTAGCAGAAAAAAAAAAGTATATTCTAGAAGAATATATACCCATGAAAATGATGAAAAAAATCTTCAACCCGATAAGTATAACATATAACAGTGCGATTAAAAGATAATAAATTTTAAAGTAAATGTACAGACTGAAATATTTCTTTTAATGTTTTTAGTTGTTTTTAATTTTTTTTCAAGTATCAATAATTTATCCCAAATTGAAAATTTATCGAAAAAATTATCAATATTTATAAAATATATTTAATATTTAATAAAAACTTTTGAAAAATAATTAAGAATATTATAAAAAATTTAATATTTTTTTATTTATTAATAAATTTTAAAATTTATCATCTTTCGGCTACACCCTAAACAAATCACAACTCAAACCTACCCAACAAATAAGTGTGCAAAGACGGATGATAGTAGTAGATCTGGCAAATTTGATTCGAGAACCGAAAACCGAAATGATTTATCCGAACCGAAATTCGATTGAATCTAAACTAGATGATCCTAACGTGATTCGAAATTTGAACCAAAATCGATCCGAATTCTAGAAGAATAGATATAGACTCGTAAACCGATTTGACACAAACCGATTTTGACTCGAACCGAAAGTAAACTGAAATTAACTTGGTTAAAATCGATCTAAACTGAACATCAATAAGATTTTAACTCGATAATTGAATCAAAGTGAATGAATAATTTATTTTTACTATGATTTATTTTTTTGATGGTTTTAATCTGAATCTATGTATTTATAAAAATTTATTTTTAATATTTTTTTATTTTAACCCGATAATTGAGTCAAAATAAATGAATAATTTATTTTAAACTCGAAATAAGTAATTTATTTTACAATTTTAATTTTAATCTATGTATTTACAAAAATGACATTAGCTCTTAAATTATCAATATTGTCTTTACTCGAATAAAAAACAAGACAAAAAATCTCAAAACAATTCTAATACAAAATGTCATAATCCTTGAGTCATCCTACATCATTCTTCAAAATTTTGTGATATTTCGAGGTCAAATAATTATTCAACTTTAAAATTAAACTTTTCTCTTTTATAGCTTTTCACGTAAATCTTGCACCGAAAATCTGATTTCCACCATTTTTCTTTAACTAACGTTAACTATTCATTTATGAAATAAAAACAATTATTGGATCGTTATCAAATTGATCATTATACTTTTTTCTTTTTTCACTTTATCTTCAAACAAATAAAAGAATAAATTTTTAAAAGAATATATGATTAATTTTATATATAATATACACGATTAGATTCATACTCAAATCTAACTCAAACCAAATTAACTTAAAAATTTAAAGATTGACCTGATCTGAACTGATCCGAACGACACGATATGGACCCGACTCAAAAACATTCGATCCAATATTGACCCGACCCAAAAACAACCAATCCGATATTGACCTGAATCACCGATTCAATATTCAAATTGACTTGAATTATCATATAACCGAAATAAAACCGAAACTGTCGAACCAATCCGACCAAATCAAAATCGAATTCAAACAAGCTCGAAATAAACCGAACCGAAACATTCCGAACCAAAAAACCGTTTGCCAACCTCTAGATAGTAGGTCCTGGGAGCCCTGGTCCCTGGTAATATGAAATTGTGTTATCTAGTCATATATATTTTGAAAATTTTCAATATGGACCTTTAAAATTTTAAAATATTCTTATTATGTTTCAATTTTTTTGAATATTTTTAATTAAGCACTCTCTTTAACATTCTTAAAAGTTATCCTAAAATATTATTCTTATTAAAAAAAAATTAGTTAGACCCAGATTTAAAAAATATTAAATAAACCCTTTAAAATCTTTAAATTTTTTATTTTAATCATTTAAATATTTTAAAATTTTTAAATAGCCCCTCAACCTTTGACACCCAAGATCTTCCCCTCACTGTATGCATTTTTTGGACATAATTCAACAATGTTGATGATGAATAAAGGAATCTATGTTAGTGGGTTTTGAGTTGAAGTAAATCTAATGATGGTAGTGATAAGCCATTTAAAACCATAGAAAGATGAGATTCTTAATTTAAAACCAATTTGAGACAGACAGGATGATTAGACTGACAGGACTATAAAATTAGGACTGTCTAAGTGATTTATACTAAATAAAGTTTGAATAGTTAGAAGCAATATTGATTAGACTCCATTAATCAACTGAACCTTTGCTTGCCTCACAACAATGTACACACTTATAGAATTAAATATGTTATACCTATGATTAAGATTCACTAGTGGATTTGACTTTTTTATTTCATATTTGACCTGAGTTAATTAGAGTTAATATTTAATTGAGTCCAATAAATTAATTTTAAAGATAATTGAATTAATAAGTGTTATTTTATAATTTAAATTTTATTTATTTTTTAAATTGGTTCAAATTTATAAAATTCAAGTCAAGTAAATCGAATTGTATAATTTTTCTTTAAAATTAGTTGTAAATACTTCTTTGAATTTAACAAATGATCCCAATAGTTCATCTCATGAGACTTGAATTCAAAGGGTTAAGAATTGTGTTTTTATAGGACAAAGTATTAATGTGTATAAAGCAATAAAAAAATTGACGGAAATAAAGAATTTATTAAAAATTATAATTGAATGATCAAATTAAATAAAATGCAAGATTAAAGGATTAAATTACAAAAATAATAATTTTATTGTTAAAGAGGACATCAAACAAAATTAAGAAACCAAATTACAAATTATAAAATATTGTTTCGAGAAAAGAAATTTGAAGGCGCATAGGAATTATACAGTAATTTATGAGTGGTTCATTTTTTTTTTCATAAATGTATGCGAAATGAAGGAGAAGTTAAATAAATAAGGTAACGAAGAATTACATCATAAAATAACAAAATTTATCTTAAACTCAAAATTTGACTCGTTAATTTGTGTTAACTTGAAAAAATATTTTATAAATTAAGTTTTGCTCACTCTTAGTATTAATCATAATAGACCATACCATTATATAATTGTCAGTGTTTTTATTTATTTACGGTTAGAAGTGAAAAAAAACAACATAATTTAAAAATATTCTTTTATTTTAAGTTATTTAAATTATTTAAATCAACTTAAATTAGAGATCAAAATTAGGGGAGTTCAACGATCAGTTAAATTAAATTAATCGATTAAATTAAATTAATTCAATTAAATGGTCGATTACTGAACTTTGTTCGATCAGTAAATTGTTAAAATTGTTTTGAAAGTTTGGGTAACGGTTAATTCAGTTAAAAATCGGTTAATTAATCAAAATTTTACATTTTATATTATATATTTATTTATTTTTAGTCACTAAACTTTTAAAAATTATAAAATTATCATTAAATTTTATTAAATTAATATAAAACAATAATTAAATTTATTAAATTATTAAAAATAATCATTAAAATTTTTAATATTTATCAATAATTTGTAATAATAATAAATAAATGATCAATTTATAATAATTCGACAAGTTTAATGGTTGTTTTATAATTTTTAAAAGTTTAGTGGTTAAAAAAACTATTTTGACATAGTAGAGTGATCATTTGTGTAATTTACCCAAAATTTTATAACAAATTTCGGTTAAATCGGTTAATATATTTTGAAAAAATTTCAATTGATTAACGATTAAAAATTTAAAAAGTTCGATTAATTCAAATTTTGATAATTCGGTTTGACCACCGACCGAATTAACCTTTTGAACACTCCTAATCAAAATTTTGACTCAAACAAAATTTAAATTTCAAAGGCTTTGATAACTAAAAAAAATCAAATGTTAAAACTTGTTATTTTTTTTTTTGTTAGGGGTGAGCACGAAAACCGAACTCAACGGGTTCCGACCCAACCTGATCTGATCGAGTTAGATTTTTTTGATAGAAATTTTGGGTTTGGGTCTTTTCGGGAAGAGTTTTTTTAAAGGTGATCTCGGGTCGGGTTCGGGTTTGAGGTGAAAAAGTCCTACCCGATCTTATGCGAGACTAATAGTGTAATTTTTCTATATATATTTTTAAGGATATTTGCAATAATAATCCCTTCTTATATATATTTTACATTAGGTCATTAAAATTATTTTTTAAAATTAGGTCACTTAATTTTTTTTTACAATTAGATCTCTATTTTTTTACAATTAAATCCCTAAAAATTTAAATTTTTTAATGATTCAGATCGGATCAAATTGTTTTCATCCTAAATCCGGGTCAAATCGGATGTCGGATGAAAGATACAAATCTTCAGATTAAATGTGTGTGCCGAAAATCCGACCCGACCTGTACTTATATTTCTTTTGTCCTTGACTAAGTAATTTAATATTTTTGTGATTTTATCTCATGTTTTTTTTTTCTTGGACTCCTTTATTTTAAGTCATTTTTAGACTTTAACTTGGGACTCTGAGATGTTAATTGCAGAGTATTTAGGAAGCTGAGATTTTATTTTTCTTATAAATCCTTAGAAAGAAAAGTAAACGGAATAGACAAAGGGAAAAAATGTTTTTGGATTTGTTTATTTTACGTCTATATTAAATATTATCCGTTTTCTTTTCACTTTCTCACTGAAAGAGAAAAATTTTCTCTGTTGTGTTTTGTCATTTTCATAGGTTGCACTCAAGGTAAATTCTCCTCAGCTTATTTTCTGAAACAGATTTTTTTAGCTTTTAATTGTGTTTTATATTTATCTGTTTTCATGTTAGTATTATAACTATAAATAAATTGTTTCGTATGTTCTTGACTACTCATCTTCCATCTTTCACCTATTTCTTACTTCTCTGCAACCCATCTTCTTCTCCTTTGTAAGCATTTCCCGGTTTTTTTTTTTTTTCTGGTTTGTTGCAAATAAAAAAAAATTATACTTTTCCTTGATCAAAGCTCATGGTTTAATGTTCTGGGTATAACTGGTTTTCTTGTTAAATTCATCTCTATGGGCTAAACTTTTGAGATGATCATATCCTTTGTTCCACTTGTTATGTTCAATTCAAAGTTTTAAACTCTATGCAGAAAGTGGTGGACTTTTGGCTATAATGGTCCCTTTTGGGGTTTTAGTTTAAAGAATCTTGAAGTGTATTATTGAGTTTTTTCTTACTTTTTAGTCATATATTCTGTTGCATGATCTAAAATTTTAATTTTTTAGTATCAATTTTAACTCAATGCTGTGAGCTGCAAAAGTTAATGGCTTTATTGCATGAAGAAATTGCTTTTAATTACTGCTGCTCTTCTAAGTTCTAACCTAGAGATCTATGTTTTTGACAATAGGGTTGGTAAGATTGTGAAAAACATGTCTGTTTTTGAGGTTAACAATGACAGAGGAGAACTGAGGATTCTTGAAAATTTGGATGAACTAAGGACAGATTTGGCTGATTATATTGCTGAGGTATCAGAGGCAGCAGTGAAGGAGCGAGGTGTCTTTGCTATTGCATTGTCTGGAGGTTCTCTCATTGACTTAATGGGGTATCAAGGCATTCTTTTTCCATCTTTGGGTCTCTTTTTCTTGTGATTTTGGTCTTCTTCCTTGTAAAAGTTTTTTTTTTTCTTGTGGGAAACAGCAAACTTTGCGAAGCTCCTTATAACAAGACTGTAGACTGGGCTAAATGGTACATATTTTGGGCGGATGAACGTGTTGTAGCCAAAAACCATTCTGATAGCAATTACAAGCTTGCAAAGGATGGCTTTCTTTCTAAGGTTAGCATCTCTATTCTTACATTATTTGACCCTTTTTTTGCTTTTCTTGAACCAAATGTATGGCCATATTTGTATCAGATGATGTTTGTTGTTCTGATATCTTATTTGGATGCCTTCTTTCTTACCTTGTTCTTAGTTAAACAGTAAGTTCAGATTAGTTCCTTTATTGTTCTTTGATTAAACTAATTCACACTTTGGTTCTTGAAATATTAGCATTTGCCAGTAGGTATGTAAGCTTAAGCTCCTTATCATGTTAAATGGTAGTATTAGTTTACCTGTGATATGTGCATGCATCTGATTATTCATCTATGGACTCCTTATTTTCAGTGATACCCATGTTTTCTCTTTGAATTCATTTGATCTAGTATCGAATTTGACACGAATGTGTTCGTAAGATCTTCGGAAACTTCTTCGTTCAGCTTGGGTTTATTTTGAAATCTTCTTTTATATGATCATTACTTCCACTTGAATGGCCTTAAACGATGACATCCAATAGTTAATGGTGCCGTCTTCGATTCACCGCTATATAAAAACAAAGAAACTGTGCATTTTTATCGTTCTTAAAGAGTGGAGAGGGGTTTAAACACTTGCTATAATACAGTTTGGAGGGGTATAAATTGATAGAAACATCTGTAATACTGGTTGATGAGTGTAATAGTGTGTATTTTGTAGAAACACCATATTTTTATATTCGAGTTCTTAGTTCAGCAGTGCTTTTTTCAACGGATAGATTGGGCTGAAAAGTTATGCTTCGGTTTGTTTTGACGAGTTCTAACCTTAATGTTTACGCTCTTATAGTATATGCCATTGCCATGTATTTGTAGGTGCCTATTGTTCCCAGCCATGTTCATTCTATCAACGATTCGGTTTCAGCAGAGGAAGCTGCTGATGATTATATGTTTGTTATCCGGCAGTTGGTGAAGACACGAATGGTTAGTGTTTCCGATGTCAGTGACTGCCCCAAGTTTGACCTTATCCTTCTTGGCATGGGACGGGACGGCCACATTGCCTCACTATTCCCTAATCATTCAGCACTCGACGAGACTGGTGAATGGGTAACTTTCATCATCGATTCCCCCAAACCTCCACCCGAGAGGATAACATTCACTTTGCCTGTCATCAATGCAGCATCAAACGTTGCAATGGTCGTGACCGGTGAGAGCAAAGCAGAGGCTGTGCATTTGGCAGTCGATAATATTGGACCCGACTGCCCATTGCTCCCTGCACGTTTAGTCCATCCAACAAAAGGAAAGCTGGTATGGTTTTTGGACAAGCCAGCTGCATTGAAACTGAATGGTCTTCTATTTTCCGATTAAGGTCTAGTTTTTTTCTTGCCAAACTGTCTGTTTGTATGTAGTAGGAGAGTTTCACAACCTGTTGATCCTCCTCCTTGATTAGTTCCTGTTTCTTTTATCCTCTATTCTGGTTTTCTTCTCTTTATATTTGAAGTGGGAAGTTTGGAATCCATTTTTTTAAGGAAACGGAAAAAGTAATAAAATTGGGGCTTAATGCAAAAGCTTCAGACATGGATGATCAAAATGTGACAAAATTCCTTCTTTTCATGGATCTAAGTTCCATCGGTGTTCTAAAGCAGGATTATAAATTAGTAATTACTTCAGAAAGTGTCTGATGCATCGTTTTTAAGATGACAAATAAAAATCAATACTTTTCAGGGTGAATTAATTGGGTGATTATTGGATCCGTCTATTTTTGCCATCAAATAAAAAAAACTTAAACTTTGACAACTAAATTATTTAATTGGTCCTATTTTAACCGTCAATCATTAAAATCTAATAGAGAATGATAATGTGATAATTAAAGATAAATTTTATAATTATATATTTGATTTTTGTTAGTCAAATATCATTAGGGGTAAGTAAAACTCAACTCGAAAAAATCGAATAACTCGACTCGAGGTGAAAATACTCATTTCGTTTTAACTTGAAATTTTATTCACTCGTCTCGAAAAAATTTTAAATAAAGTTCGAGTTGTAAAATAAAAATTCGAATAACTCAAATAACTCGAATTTTTAGTAATTAAAAGATTTATTTTTAAGTTTGAGACGAGTCTTCCAATTTTTTATGATATATACATTAATATATAAAAATATAAAAATATAAAAAAAATCGTTATATATGAAATATATATATATATATACACATATCTTATATGATCAGAGAAAGTCGTTTAAATTGAAATAAAATCATAGTATAATATGATAAATAATTATAATTAAATATTTATAGGAACTCAAAAACTCGACTCAAACCGAAAAAATTTCAAATAAAGTTTGAGTTGTAAAATATGACTCGTCAACTCAAATAACTCAATTTTTTTTTACTCGACTCGATTGAATACACACTCCTGAATATCATATCAATTTGCTTTTAATTTATATAAATTTATTTAATATCTAACATATTTATTTTCCTCACTACCACCTGATTAAAGAAAAATTAAAAGAAATATATAACATAATTAGCATTAGCGTGTCTTAAACTTGAGACCTCTGGGTATGAAATTAGGTAATCGACGAGTTTGAGTCGGGTAATATCGGGTCATGTTAAATTAAATACGGGTTATATTAGGTCAATTTAATAGTTTGACTAAAATCAAGTTGGGTTTGTGTCGACAGATTCGAGTCATTATCAGATTGATTTCAAATTAGTTTGAAAAAATATTTATGACCGAATTAAAATAATTTATTTAAAAAATTATATTGAAATGGGTTACAATTAATTTTTAAAAAATTATTTAGATTAATTATTAATTTTAAATTATTTAATTCTCGATCATTCTTATGTTGTACAAAACATTAACTTAAAAAAACTATGATTAAATCTGTAAATTAAAAATATTACATTCAAGCATTTGCTTCAAATAAAAATATAATAAGATTTATATCTATAAAAATTTTAAATTTTATTGATAATAAATATAAATATTAAATATAAAAAAATATATAATTCGAATATAAAATAATTATTCATATTTGATCTAAAAATTTTAAATATTTGATCTGAATTACCTATAAAATAAAAATAGCATCATAGTTAAGGCTAAAAACAATAGATGAAAATTTTATTAAAATATATAATAATTTATGATGAAGTGAGTAACATTTTAGGTTGGTGTGAGATAACATTTTAGATTGTAACCAAAAATATTATTTAAATTTTAATCTTATATTACATCAATTAAATCGGATAATTATAATAATTTTATTCGAGCAATGAATTTTTTACTTTGTATATTAAAGTATAAAATATAATAACATGATAAATGTCGTGTGTAGGAAGTCCTACACCTTTAGGTGCAAGTGCACACCCGTCAAGTAATAGTATAAAAGGTTGTCGATCTCATGAGGATTGACTTCACTTACGCGATTTATTATCCACGCAAAAGAAAAAAAACACAAGTAATTTGGTTTGAATTATAATTAAACTAAGAAAAATAATTAAAGTAATAAAAATAAGTGATCAAGAAATCAAGGATGGAGGAGTGAGTCAGGTTAGATTGCTTTGTAGTGAGGATTCAAAATGTAATTTTCTCATTCTTATAATGCAAAATGTTGAAGTGTCGCCTCGACGGGTCGCTGAAAGGTCGCCTTAGCTGTCTCGGCGGGTTACGCCTCGTCGACAAATAAATAACTCATAGTTCGACAAAGCATTCTTTATTGCCTCCCCCTTATCCCTAATTCAGATTACCATTGAAGGTCACGTCTTGATAATACCTCTCGGCGTGAATCAAGAGTGAATAAAAGTCGATGATATGTTTTTTTAGTCGCTGAAATCTTGGTTGGCTTATCTCTAAACTGGATTAGCCAATGTCCAAGAAAAAAGACCGTATTCACTCGTTTCATGAGCCTAATTATCCCTAGTCTAGACAAATAGTTTCTTCCTTGCAAACTTATCTTGCGAACTCGTATGTAAGAAAGAGTATGAACCAAGAGCAAATAAACTATGAATTCAAACTTGCATTAATAAAAACTAAACAAATTACAAACTTTCTTCCACAACTACTTCACAAACTAACCTAAACCCCAAGGGATGATGAAGGAAGTTTAGGGTTTTTTATGAATACTTGATTTTGAGATACTTTTCTCTCTACATAGGCTATGGTATTTATAGGCTTGGCCTAGTACAAACCTTTTCAAAATAGGAATTCGACTTGAAATAAAATATAACTTAAGTATGTAAATAAAAGATCTTTATTTTATTTCCTAATTTATTCCTATTACGATTATTTCTTCACGGAGTTTTGACCTTGACTTTCCACGTGTTTTCAAGCTTAGATTTCTATGCCGCTTATCTTAAAATGTTCACCTTATTTTTCTCTATAGATCGTCTATCAAATCTTCAGCTGTTTTTCAAGTGCTGCCACGAAGGAAATAATATGTTGCCGCGACGGATTGCTATCATGGCAGGTGCACTACTTTATCTTAACTTGGAACTGTGACAGTATAGTTCTGATGGAGGCTATGGAGTCCTATTAATTCTACCTTTGTCAGATTGTAATACTTTAGGTTGTCGAACCCACAGGGACTGAGTCGACTTCACTACTTCTTATGACTGCACTAAGAAAACTAAAAACACAAGTAAATTGAATAGTTTGAATTATAAATAAGAAAACTATAAAACATAAAATTAAATAACGAAATAATAAGATAATTGAAGCGAGACTAAATTGAATGCTTTGTAGAGGAGAATCTAGTTATGTTAAGTATCTACTTATTAATACAAGGGGTTGTATTGCCTCCTTGGCAGATCGCACAAAGGGTCGATGCAACTGCCTAGGCGGGGTTATGCCTTGTCGACAATTCAATATTCCATAGTTCAATAGAGCATCCTTGTATGTCTTCTTCCTTATCCCTAAGCGAAGAGAATTGCTGAAATCCACGTCTTGATAATACCTCTCAGCGTGAATCAAGGGCGGACAACAACCAAACATATGCATCTCATTAGTCGCTGAAATCCTGGGCGGTTAATCTCTCAACCAGATTAGTCAATGCTCATGAGCAAAGACCATATTCTCTCGTTTCGTGAACCTACATCTCCTGATGCTAGGCAAATGGTTTTTTTCTCACATACTTATCTTTCAAGCTCATATAAAAGACGAGTAATTACCAATAGAGAATAAACTATGAAATAAGTTTTGCATTAATAAATATCAAACATAACATAACCTTCATCCCCAACTACTCCACAAACAATTTAAACCTCCAAAAGATTTGGAACATGATGTAGTCGGCGGCTAAAGGTATATAAAAGTAAGAATCCGTCTCGACTCCACACTAAACTTAAACCTAATAAGTGCTTTATATAGGCCAAGTCCTAAGTTAAGCTTTCCATGCAAGGAAATAGTTCTAAAAGGGAAAAAAATATAATTCCTAATTAAACTGTATTAATTTATTCTTATTTCCTAAAATATCTCTTCTTTCCTGCAGTTGACTTTGATATGGGCTTGACCTCCTAACTAAGCTTCTTCTTTCTCTTGCTCTTTATCCGTTAAGATCGGTATCTTTTTCTCTCTCTATCGAGCACTAGTTGTTATCTTTTATGCTCCTGCTATAGCCTCCAAAGTGCTACCGTGGCGGGTGCTTTATTTACAATTCTCCATCTATTTTCTCCTTTGGCCATCTTTATGATATAGTTTCCTTTCTAAGAAAGAAAACTATCAAACACATATGTTTTATGCCAAATAATAGATAAATTCATAAAATTAGTGTTCAGATGTTAAAATATGGAAAATAACCAAAAATATCCATTATTGTCTTTAAATATGTCTTTATTAGCAATAAACGAGTGGGAAAATGATATAAAAAATAAGGACTTTTGAGTAATAATCATACCCCAAACTCAAACTATTGCTTGTCCAAAAGCAATGCAAAAGTGTAACCCCCTTAGTCCAGTCTAGACGGAACCGACACTAACAGGTCACACGGGGAATATCGAACCAAACCCGCGAAGGTCCGATTCGATATACAACCCTGAAAACCGATATATTTTTTTATAGATGCATAATTATGTTCCTACATGTCTTGGTCTCATACAAAGTATTAACGAAAGCAATCTGATCACAAATAAGCATCCGATTAAACACTTAACTGAATTAAAGACTAAAACGTAAAACTTTTAAAATCTAATGAAAAAGTAGAAATTCTTTTCATCAAAGTTCAATTAAACATACAAATATCCCTCTCAGTAAATTTCAAATCAAACGGAGTATTCTAACATCGTCAATTGCATGTTTCATCGAATTAGGGACCAAAATGTAAATCTTTCAAATTACAAGGACTTCATCCAAATTAAGTTAGCCATCTTGAAATTAAATCAAATTTATGCATCTATGTAAAATTTCAGCTCAAAATAACATCTGTAGATACCCTAATTGAACAAAGAGAGATATTCAAGACTAAAATGCAATTTCCAGTAACTTTCATTTCCTGGCAGCCAAAGGTTTTGAAACCTTTCATAAAGGTTTAGAAACTTTATAAAAAAAGTTTCGAAACTTTCCTGAAAGTTTCAGGAATCTGAGTTATACACGGATGATGAGCTTCCTATTTATAGGAAAGCTAGGTTAACTTCAACAGTGCTACTAACTAAGGTTGAAGTTTTTTAACATTCATCCAACTTTCTCAATTCTGAAAATGCTTCAAGTATCTCGACTACCGTTAGTTTTCTTCTAAAGTCATCAAATTTATTGACAACCTGACTGCCAGCTGGGATACGATTGACTTGTAGTTCATTAGCTGTCACTTTTTCTCTTTCAAAGTGTAAATCAAGCTCAATATATTTGGTTTTCGCATGAAGAATTAGATTGGCGGTCAAGGAAACTTTCCAGAATCGATTGCCCGCAAGATTTTGAAACCTTCCTGAAGGTTTCAAAACTGTTTGGCAAAGGTTTTGAAACTGTTTGGCAAAGGTTTCGAAACCTTCACTAAGGTTTCGAAACTTTGGGTCTAGAACCTAAAAGTTCCATCACACTAAGTGAACATTATCGACTCAAGACACAACCATTAGTCACCCACAACTACATGCATAATTCCTAAGCATAAAAACAACATATACCACACCAACATTAACTTCAAGAACCTCAAATAACCTATAGGCATGCTTCCCAAAATATGGTTAGAAACAAGGATGTCCATGCTTGTGCAAGTGTACATGCTTTCTTTGATAAGGTTTAAAATAAAGAATAATCATGTATACTCATGCTTTAGGCAATCCAAAATATTATTACATTCCAACAACAATAGCTCAAGCAAAATATAGTCTCTTTACAAGTCTAAAACCAAGTAGTACACTCACTCTACTATGGGATTGGTTTACACATTGCCAATCCCCAACTTATTTGCCAAAACATACCAACAACTATTAGCTTTTCCGCTTGGTGCTCTTGCTCCAAATACAACCCAAAAATATGCATGCTTAACATTCCACGTTCATGTCTATAATATCAAATCACTTTCTTGAGTATGTTCAACATTACCAAAATAATTCATGAATGATGCATAATGTTCTCTTTAAATCCATGTATGCATATTAGCTTTCTAGTGATCACTTATTGTGAACCTTAAATTCACCAAATACACGGATCCATTGCTAAAGACCATTAGTCTCATCATGACACGAAGTCACCATTGATATGACAGAAAGTCACTATTTACATGACATAAAGTCACCATTGACATGACATAAAGTCACCATTATAGACTACCACGCACGGTTAGACACATAGTCACCCTTGTTACGTGTAGGCGGCTCTACCACACACGATTAGACACAAAGTCACCCTTGTTACGTGTAGGCAATATTCTTTATTTCAATAATGTTTATAGTGCACTTAAGACAATCCTAATAACATGTAATTCGTATTCAAATCTAAAGTTAGTGTCACTAAGACAATATCATAATCAAATGTACATGATAAGTTGCTGCTCATAATGCATGCATAATATGTTCACAAATGAACCAAATGTCATGCCCAATGGTACCATCAATTTCAAGGTAAATAACCACATAATATTCCAATTCATTTTTAGCTCATAATGCATTCATAATGTGCTCAACAAATGAACCGGAAGTCATGCCTAATGACACCTTTAATTTGAAGGCAAATAACCACATATATTCCAAATTCATTTTCCATGTTTTCCTAACCATGGATGTCTTTATAAAACATACATTTTCAACAATTATCTCATGCATGCATCATTTTAAAATCATACTTATGTATTTCCAAAAATCTCATTGAGTTATCATCATAGATGCCTTTACCAAAAGTAGCCGAAACTCATGATAATGTATCAAAATCATTTACTTTACTTAATCTTGAAAGTTTTCACACTATTCCATAGCCTCCAAAACAGAATCGAACCAATGCATTCGCTTTAAATCCGAAAATACTCATCGACAAGCGAAATGAGCCCTCGTCGATGCTCTGATGGCAATGCCAATGCACTAGCCACTTAAGCAACTTCTTGCACTACCTCTACAACATTAAAAATAGATCATATTGACATCATAACATGCTCAAGCCAGCAGCCACATCAAACCTCCACAAAACTACCGAAAACTTAATCGAAAAAACCGAAAACTAAGCCAAAACGCATCCGAACAATATCTGCCCAAAACCTAATGATTGTAACATCTAATAAAATTCAATTATGAACCAAAAACACATCCAAACCATCCTTATACCTCCAGCAACATTAAAACACCCAAAACAACCCCCAAAACACCGAAAATCACCTTAAAACAACACTGATTACATTATTCCGGGATTAAATTAATATGCCATCAATTCAAGACTCATTTAATCATTTAATTGAAATAATAACATAATTAAATCAACCTAATTACAATATTAATTGAGATCTAAAAAGATTTCACAAAAATCCTCATAAAATCATTAGATTTAGAATTAAAAACATGAAATCAAGTTTCACTTAATGATTAGGAAGCTAATACTTGGGAATTTCAATAAAGAACCTTAGAAAAAGATTAAAATTCAGCAAGTTACCTTTGAGATTTACTCCACCAAAAAGATGAGAAATCCTCTCCTTGATTTCTTGAAAATGGATGTTGATTTTGCAAAATTGATGAATAGGCTTTGTAGAGAATGAAAAGATGAATAAAATGAAATAAATCTTGTTGAAAATGATGAAAAAATAAGCAAGTAATTGAAGAAATTTGAAGAAAAAGATAGAGAGAAAATCATGAGAGAAAAGATGAGAAAATAAGTGGTTATGAGAGAAAATAAAATTATTATCTTTTTTTAAAAACTATTTAAAAATAATTTTGGTGGATAAATCATTAATTAAAAATAAATTGGATTTATGGCCCTCTAAGGATTCTAAGTATAGCTTGCTTTCCAATTTAGTCACTAAAAATGCTCATTTTCGAAAATCACCAATTAAACCACCAAATCTTTTTTCAAAATTATAATTTAGTCACTAGTACATAATTAAACTTAATTATAAATCAAATTAAAGTTCAAATAACATTCCTTTAATTTTAAAACATCATTTTAATATTTCTAAACCATTTTCCAAAATTATTAATTGTCCGATTAGAATATTATTATTTTAATTTTCCCAGAATAACGAACCGAAGAACTTGATTAGACCTGAATCGAATTTCCTAAACCATCACTCAAACTACTAACCCCAAAATCGGGATGTTACAAAAAGATAATTTTAAGTTTGGAATTTTTAAAGTAATATACCGTCATGCCTGCCGCGGTAGAATTCCTTTCTTGACTCGGCCTCTTCTAGGTTTTATGCGTTCCTCAGAATTGGACTATAAGTCTTAGTGTGTGTGCGTAGCTATGTCAAGGTTGATTTTCTAAGTTCTAATCTTTTTTCTAGCTCAAGACTTCCGACTATAATTTTTCTTAATTCTTTTTTTTTCTTTCTCCCTAAATTGATGTATAAATATATATTGCTATATACTTATACTATTTGAGCCAGTTTTGGGGAACCTCAAGTGTTTAGCTACTTCTTACTAGAGCCAATTTCGGGCACTTCTAGTAAGTGGGATAAAAACTAAGTCCTAGAGCCAGTCATGGGCACCTCTATGGATTAACTAGAGTCGGTGATAGAAACTCTAGTGTCTAAAATCTAAGCCTAAGTCCTTATTGCTTTTCAAAGAAAAGAACTTTTAAAATCAACTAAGACTAGTAGTGTTTATATGATTTTAAGCTCATAGTCTAATCTTAAGTACTAAGCCTAGTAGATCTTTCTAAATTCAAGTCTGGTGAAAGGTGTGAACTGCTACGACGGAAGTAAAATATATTACTTCCAAGTCAGTTTCAATAAAATTTTAACAGACTAAAAAAATAATTGCAATTGTATAAGGCAAAATATTAAGCAGAATAATAAGATACTCTGATTACTTCCATGCATTTGGCAGACCATTTACATGTTACAAAAATTAGACAAATTCTCCCCTAGACTCGAGAGATACATTTTCCTCAATGTATGGATAAGTAACAGAGAAAAGAAAAAAGATAACCAAAAATTAAAGGAAAATAGGAGAAGGAAAAAAAACTACTGCCCTTAAAATTTTGCGGACCCAAAGGAATCTTCAGAGTCACTATCGATGAGGAGCTTGCGACGGGTTTTGGGCGACTGCTTGGCGGTCGATTTTGGCGGGCTCACCATTGGCTTTTTGGCCGAGCAGTGTGGCTGGATACGAATAGGCGTTGTTTTTTCCTGTGATTCCTAAAATCAAAAATAAAGAAAACTTATGCCTAAAATTAATATAGTTATACCTAAAGATAAAAGAAGTATAGGGGATTAGTTCATAATAGGAGGAGATGTGAAATCGTCTCCTAATGTGACTATTTTCTTGAGTTCCTGAAAATTTAATCCCTTGTAAAGTTTGAGGCGTTGTCCATTAACGTTAAATTCATGTTCATCTTTTTACGATCGGATTATAACTGCTCCGTTAGGATGTGCTTGAACAACATCAAATGGTCTGGACCATCTAGATTTTAGTTTTCCATGAAAGAGTTTTAATCGAGAATTATAGAGTAAGACTTGCTGCCCAAGCAGCATCTGTTGTGATAGCAGTTTATGATCATGCCATCTTTTTGTTTTTTCTTTGTAGATTTTGACATTCTCGTATGCTGAGGTTCTGAATTTTCGATTTCATTAAGATTTAATAATCTTTTATTCCCTGCTTTTTCCCAATCTATGTTGACCATTCGTATTTCCCAATATGCTTTGTGTTCTATATCTACTGGTAGATGGCAGGATTTGCCATAGACTAGTTGGTGCAAACACATTTTTAGTGGAGTTTTGAACGCTATTCTGTATGCCCATAGCGCGTCATCCAATCGTGTAGACCAGTCTTTTCTTGTTGGTTTGACAACTTTTTCCAATACTGATTTGAGTTCTCTATTCGACACTTCTGATTGACTGTTTTTTTGTGGGTGGTATGTTGTGTCCATCTTGTGTGTTATTCCTAATTTCTTCAAGGTCGCGACAATCTATCTATTATCAAAATGTTTACCTCCATCGCTTATTATGGCACATGGTACACCAAAATGGGTGAAGATATTTTTCTTTAAGAATTTCTGCACTGTTTTGACATCATTCCTTGCCGTTGCTACTGCTTCTACCCATTTAGATACATAATCTACTGCCAATAAGATATAGAGGTTACCGTATGATGATGGAAAGGGTCCCATGAACTCAATCCCCCATATATCAAAAAATTCCACTTCAAGAATATTTTGTAGAGACATTTCATTTCTTTTTGATATGTTTCCTATCCTTTGACATCAATCACACCTTTTACAATTTTCCTGTGCATCTTTATATAGACTTAGCCAGTATAATCCTGACTGTAGTACTTTTGCTACCATTCTGTTGTTGTCAAAATGTCCATCGTAGGAAGATGCGTGGCATTGTACCAGTACATTTTCTTGTTCGTCTTCCAGTATGCATCGCCTTATTATTTGATATACGCGTTGTTTAAATAGGAAAATATCGTCCCAAAAATAATACTTTGCGTCAAGTTTGAACCTTTTCTTTCCTTGATGGTTGAGGTGGTAAGGAAGAATGCCACTAGTGAAATAATTGACTACATCAGCATACTACGGTATTGTGGATGCGGCAATGGCAAAGTGGTGAATATACTCAGATAGTATGGAAGCAATTTTATCTTTCATTACGTTAGGATCTTCTATTGATACTTTCCACACAGTCGCCGTAGCGGCTAGTATCTATTCATCAGGGAATGTATCTTTGATTTGTTGTTCAGGGTTGATTGCCTTGTTCCCTTCTAAATGTGATAGATGATCTGCTATTGCATTTTCCATTCCTTTTCTATCTTTTATTTCAACTTCGAAATCTTGGAGCAGTAGTATCCATCGTGTCAAGCGTGGTTTTACATCTTTTTTTGATAGTAGATATTTTATAGCAGAATGATCTGTGTGTATAATTACCTTGTTTCCAATAAGATATGACCTGAACATATCAAATGGGAAAACTACTACTAGTAATTCTTTCACAGTTGTAGTATAATTGACTTGGGCATCATTTAAGGTTTTGCATGAAAAGATCTTATTATTCCATTGCCCAAATACTTCCCCGACAACATAAACACTTGCATCGCATATTAATTCGAATGGTGCATCCCAATCAGGTGGGACTACTATAGGGGCGGATATCAATTTTTGCTTCAATGTCTCGAAAGCCTTGGTGCATGATTCATCAAAGTTGAATACTTTATTCTGTTCTAATAGTTCCGACAGAGGTTTGGTGATCTTGGAAAAGTCTTTAATGAATCGTCGATAAAAACAGCGTGTCCAAGGAAATTGCGTATTCCTTTTACCAATATTGGTGGCAACAGTTTTTCTATCACGTCTATTTTGGCCTTGTCAACTTCTATGCCGCGGCAGGAAATCTTGTGGCCGAGCATTATCCCTTCATTGACCATGAAATGACATTTTTCCTAATTTAAAATTAGGTTTGTGTCTTCACATCTTTGCAGTACCTTTTCCAAGTTGCATAGGCAGTTATCAAAATCATCTCCGAACACAGAGAAATCATCCATAAAGATTTCAAGGTGATCCTCAATCATATCGGAGAATATTGCCATCATGCATCGTTGGAACATGGCATGTGTGATGTGTGTTAGATATGTGCATTTTTAGAGCAAGTGAACACGTCGCCAAGTAATAAAGTGATAAGTATCATCAGATATTGTCTCCACAGGGATTGATATACTTAATATTCTTCATTTAGTCTTCTTGCTCTGTAAAAGAAATAAAGTAAAGACATAATTAATTGGATGGTGATTCTAAATAATAATAACTAAATAAAGATAGAAAAATAAGATAAAGAAGGTGGCCAGGATCCAGTTGTGCTGTATAGTGGAATTGATCAACTTGTTCTTGTCCAATGCAATTGTACAACACTGCTTCGGCAGGACTGCAAATTACTGCCTCGACAGTGGTATCACTCATCTACCGTGGCAATCTTTTGCTCTTGGGTAAACTTTACCAAAGTTCGGTAAAATGTCCTTTAATGATTCTGCTTATCTCTAAGTCGAAATACTATTGATGACCAGTCATTGATGATACCTCTCAGCATGAATCAATTATAATCACCAACCAATCTCATACTTCTCTTAGCCGCTAAAACTCTTAACCTATCTCTAGGCCGAGTTAGTGTTTCCCGATTGAAACACCGTACTTATCCCTTTCGTGAATCTAAATCTCTCGATATTAGATAAATAGATTACTCACAAACTTCTCTCTCGAGCTTGAATGCAAGAACAAGAAATGGAAAAGAATAAGTAAACTTCGATATTTTATTGCATTAAAAATATGAAACAAAGTTTGACTTCCTCACATTAATACTTTACAAGCTTCACCTAAGCCTAAACAAAATTAGAAAAGAAAACCTAAATCTAATTCTATATTCTAAGCTATGAATCTAATTTCTCTTACTCTTGGACGACTATGCCTTATATAGGTTGGCCTAGGGCAAACCTTTCCTAAGTAGAATACAACTTGGAGTAGGGAACAAGTCATGTACATAGGTCAAATATTTCTAAGTTTATTTCTTCTAGAAAGCTTTCCCGTGTGGACTTGTCCTTGGGCTTTCCTTGTGTTATCCTGCTCCGATCCTTGGGCTTCTTTTCCAGCAACGTTCTCCTTATTTTTCTCCTCAGCTTGCCAGCCATATTGCTACTTATCCATTACTGCCTCGGGATCAAGTCCTATCTCGGCCTCAGTTTGCTACCGCGATAATGCCTCTTCCTGCACAAATACAAAAATGCAGTAAAGCTTACCTTTTCTGTAAATATTATCTTTAATAGCATAATCCCTAAATATATCATATTAAGTATATGCATTGATTTAAGTAGGTATAGAATTGATGATTAATGCCCATGAAAAGTGTAAAAGTGATAGTGAGTTGAGCACTTATCAAGGTGCGTTACATAGTCCAAATTACATTCTTCTAAAGGCGTACGTTCCACATGGGCATGTGAAGGTTGTTTTGGCATGGCCTTCGGGGGCTATGGAAATCTGATTGTATTCAGAATAACCATCTAAGAAATAATAATAGGGTTTACCGGCTAACCTGTCAAGAAATTGGTCGATGAATGGTAAAGGAAAACGATCTTTTTTTGTTGCTTGAATAAGTTTTCGATAGTTCATACATACTCTTCACCCGGTTACAGTTCTTGTTGGATTCTCTGTTCTCATTTGAGATTACTGTCATTCCTCCCTTTTTTGGAATGCATTGTACTGGACTTATCTATGTGTTGTCAAATATAGGGTAGATAATTCCTGCGTCAAGCCATTTAATAATTTTTTTTCTTACAACTTCCTTCATTGCATGATTTAACCGTCTCTGTGCATCAATGGTAGGTTTATGATCTTGTTCCAGTAATATTTTATGCATACACAATGATGGACTGATCCCTTTCACGTTTGCAATTGTCCATCCGATTGCCTTTGTATGCTGCCGTAGTGTATCAGTTTGTTGCTTTTCCTATTCAGGCTACAACTTAGAGGAAATAATTACTGACAGAGTTTCATTTGATCCCAAATAAATATATTTTAACTGTTCAGGTAGTTACTTTAATTCTAATTCCGGGGGTTATTCTAAAGATGGTTTTTGTTTTTTTTGCTTCCAATTGAAGTGTAATCAAGAGGCTCCAAATACTTACCTAGGTATGAGGTCACCCAATTACCTTCTTATGTTTGATTTTCTTGAGTCTTTATATTTTGATTGTCTATACATGGTTCTCCATAAAAACAACGGCAGTGATATTAAGCAATGCTGCCTCGGCGGGTTATATCAAGATAGTCTGTTTCATCATCATGGTCGAGTTCCTCTGGTTCCTCTGGATGTTTTAGAGTTTTAAATACATTGATCTTTACTTGTTGGTCATTGAACCTTATGATCAATTCTCCTTTCTCGCAATCAATCAATGTTCTTCCTATGGCTAGGAATGGTCTTCCTAATATGATTGGTGCATGTTCATCTACTTCACAATCAAGAATTAAAAAGTCAACAGGGAAAATAAATTTATCCACCCTTACCGGAATGTCTTCAATTTTTCCTTCTGGTTGTACGTAAGAGCGGTCTACCAACTGCAGCATAATTGTTGTTGGTTTTGCTTTCCCATTGCATAGCTTCTGAAATATTGACTTAGGCATGAGATTTATGCTGGTGCCTAAGTCACATAATGCCTTAACCACGTATTGATCACCGATAGCGCATGGTATTGTGAAACTACCGAATCCTTTCTTTTGGTCGTGACCTTATTATTTAGCATTGCCACACATCCTTCTATTGCGGCAACTGTTTCAAATTTCCCAATTTTTGTCCTTTTAGATATAATATCCTTAAGGAACTTGGCATAGTTGGGAATTTTTTTTATTCAAAGGTATGTTTATATGTACTTGTTTAAGTATATCCAGGAATTTCTTAAATTGGTACTCCTGTTTTTGCTGTTTCAACCTTTGTGGAAAAGATGGTGGTAAACACAGATCCTCAATCTTTTCATCTCACTGGAACCTTATCTGCGATGCAGCTTTGGCATCATCCGCTGCGGCAGTTTCATCAGTAGTATCTATTGATTCCTTTGCCTTAGATGTTTCATCAGTATCTTCTTTTGGGGCTACTGTTTCAGGGGTCTTACATACTGTCTGAGAACAACAGTTTCATGAAGAGAACTGATAACTTCATGAATAGAACTGAGATGAGGCTGCAAAACTAAAAGACAACGATTAATTCACTGGAAACCCAAGTTTGTCAGTTTGCTCAAAGACAGAATACTAGACCACAAGGAGGATTACCTAGCAATACTGAAGTTGCTAAGGGAATGGGCCATGAACAGTGTAAAGCAATCACTACAAGAAGTGAAATACAACTTAAAGAGACATTAATAAGTTCAGCAAACAAAGTCCCACTAGTAATACAAGAGGAATCAGACAATGAGGACTTGGAGACTGATCATAAAGAAAACACTACCCCAACAGAGAACTCGGTAGTACCTGAACAAGCTGCCGAGACAACGACAAACATAGTGGTTCCAGGTATTAAATTCTAAACTAAAGAGACCTGGAAGAAATGAGACCACCACCACCTTTCCCACAAAGGTTGAAAAAGCAAAAACATGACCATCAATTTAAGAAATTTCTTGATATTCTAAAGCAAGTCCATATTAACTTACCCTTTATAGAGGCAATTGAACAAATGCCTAATTATGCTAAATTCTTGAAAGACATTGTGTCTAAGAGAGAAAGGCTAGGTGAGTTTGAAACAATGGTTGCTACAGAAGGAAGCATGACAATGTTACACAACTACATGCCACCAAAATTGAAGGATCCTGGATGCTTTACAATACCTTGTGCAATGGGTAACCATTATGAAGGAAAGGCCCTATGCGACTTAGGAGCGAGTATCAACTTAATGCCTAAGTCTGTCTTCCAAAAGCTTGGAATAGGAAGGGCAAAACCTACTATTATGATGCTCCAACTAGCGGATAGACCCTATGTGCATCCAGAAGGAAAAATCGAGGACATACTGGTAAGGGTAGACAAGTTTATTTTTCCTACTGATTTTCTTGTCCTTGATTGTGAAGAAGATGATAATGTACCGATCATCCTTGGAAGACCTTTCCTTACCATTGGACGTACACTCATTGATATGGAAAAAGGGGAGTTGACTATGAGGGTCAATGAACAACAAGTTAAACTCAATGCCTTCCATAATCTAAAAAGCTATGATGATGCAGAAGAATTCAAAATCCTTCACACCAAAAATGCAGACACAAAGGTATCCGTCTTCAACAGTCACTGCGTGGGTAGCATGTTCAACAAAAAAATTAGATATTTACTATGACAAAATTTTTGGTAGGAAAATTAAGGTAAATATGAAGGAAACCAACAACACAACATATTGTCTAGACAAACAGGGTGCAGTGAAGATCAGAACAAAAAAGGATAGAATTAAAGTCAATGGCCAACACTTAGAGGATAACTTTGGCCAACAAGAGATAATTAGATTGGGAGATACATTCACATGCACTCCACCAGTAACGTAATCTCTTTCCATCTAATTTTTTTTAGTATATTAGGAATAGTTTAGTTTAGATTTACTTTCCATAATTATTTTTATCTTTAATCAATTTTCTTGTTTTTGTTTAAATTTTTTAGGACAATAAACAAGAATAAAGGAGAAATAATTCACAACAGGAATTCTGCCAAGGCAGTCAATAGTGTCAGAAGCCGCCGTAGTCCCAAAGGGAAAAAGCAGTGTAATGGCTATTTGTCGAGATTCCCATTGCGGCAGTAAATGTAAACGACAATAAAAGTTAAACGGCTACAGAACGGCTAGTGGATTAAAATACTCATACTGCCAAGACCTATATAAGCAATCTCTCCCTCTTTAACTATTCACTCTTGCATTCTTTTTATCACTTCTTTGCTAATCTTGCTCTCATAATACTATTTTCCTACTTACCTTCTTGCAATTTTCAGTAACTCTTCAAGAAATTCTCCAAGAACATCAACTCTCACAACACTCACTCATGGCCACCTACAAGCGCTTTGCCCCAATAACTGTTGAAGAAAGATTCAATAGACTGTTCAAGAAAGATTCAACAGACTGTTAATTGCTTGGTAATTATGGGAGGAACAAGAGTTCCAACATTTAGAAGAAGAAGATTTCAACATCGAACACTACTTGTTCGACAAGATAAAATATAAAGAATGAGAGATTTTCTGCCTACAACCTCCCCAGGCCAATGCCACCATCGTTCGATAATTCTACGTACACGGGCCAAGTAGGGACTCTCTCTTTTTCCATTGCTGAAGCAGGCCTGTCAGGCTCGATACCGAGATAATCAACGATTTCTATGGCCTTATCCATATACGAGATATCCATGCTGAATTTATGGAGGATGTAACCACTCAAGAATACGAGTTGATAAAGGACGAACTTTGCTATGACAATACCACATGGGAGACCGGTGCCCACAAAGGATCCGTAGCAAGGCAAAGTTTGAAACCCAAGGCCAAACTTTGGAACACTTTTGTAAAAAGACGCATCATCCCATCCTCCCATAATAGCACGGTGGACCGAAAGAGATTGGTGCTCATACAATCGATCATCAACAAAAGGAGCATCAACATTGGAGAAATCATTTTGCGAGAAATTTACGAATACGGTAAGAAGGATAAAGACCCTTTATATTTCCTTTCTTTAATCACTGTATTTGTAATGCTGCAGGTGTACCCACTGCAGAAAAAGATGAATTCACACCCCAAAGAAAAGGATGGACCAGAGCATTCTGCCATAAGATCATGCAGATTACACAAGTTCATTGCCGACAATACTGTCGGAGCCCAGTACACGGTAGACATATGATGCGTGTAATAATAGCACAACTATGTAGTGTACACGTTGAGTTAGTGTCGAGTTAGTGTCGTCAACACCGTACTTATCCCTTTCGTGAATCTAACTCTCTCGATGCTAGATAAATAGATTACTTACAAACTTCTCTCTCGAGCTTGAATGCAAGAAGAAGAAATGACAATGGGATAAATAAACTTTGATATTATTATTGCATTAAAACAAAGAACCAAGAAACAATCTCCTCTCACTAATATCTACAACCTTCACCTATCCCTAAGAGATTAAAACATAATGTTGATAGGTACAAATCTTAGGGGAAGGGTTTCTCTAAAATCGACTCTCTTAACAATGTGGCCGGCTAGGCTATATATAGTCTAAACCTAGGGCAAACCTTTCCTAAATAGATTCTAATTTGAGTAAGGATCAAGTCTTTTGATATTTCCAAGTTTGCAACCTTCTAGAAAGCTTTTCCCGTTCGGTCTTTGTCGTGGGCTTTTAGTTCGCTAGCCTGGTCCAATTGGTGCACTGCATCTTCCAAAATGTTCTCTATATTTTTGTCTTTAATTCGCCTACAATGTTGATGTTGACACTCTGGATGCTGTTGAGGCCTCGTCTTTGCCTTGGCCTCAACACTGCTTCACCGCTGCTTCGGCCCTGGATATTCTTGCATGTACAAAATATGTAATAATATCTGCATTCTCTATAAATTTTGACTTTGTAAGTAGTGATAACGGAATATCCAATATTGTGCAAAGAGTCTATATTTTAGCTCAAGTTGGTATATAATAGATGCATAAAGTACCATAAGAAGGATAGTAAATAACTGTCTTTTAGGAACTCATCAAATATCCCCAAACTCGAACTATTGATTGTCCTCAAGCAATGCAAGTCATCAAATTGCCGGACCTTACTCCCCTTTGGTGTTACTTTTCCATCTATTCTCCCTACCATGGTCATGTCTATCTCTCCGTTTTAGCCACCAGTTTACCCAAGAACTTTTTCTAAGAAACAAGCTATAAGGCTAAGTGAGTGTGTGCGTTTTATAGACAAGGTTGATTCAAGGCTTTCTTAGATAAACTCTAAGTTCAAGACAAGTAGAATTTGGATCAAAGCTATCTCCTTAAAACAAAAAGTCTTGAGCCAGTTTCGGGCACCTCAAGATATGCGTTTTCTATTTTCTTCTTTTTCTTATTATCTTTTTATTTTTTTAACCACCTATTTAGCATTACTAGAGCCAATTTCGGGCACCTCTAGCATGAAGGAGAGCAAAATTAGAGCCAGTGATAGGCACCTCTAGTTATTTTTCCAAAAGGTTCTAAGTTTTTATCACCTAAGTTTATTAAAAGAACTCCTAAATCAAGCAATTCCAAAAAGTGTTTATTTGTTTTCTAACCCTAAAGCAAGCTTCTAAGTTTTATTCCATGAGTATGCTATGGTTATCCTTTCAAAACAGAACTTGGCCATGGTAAGGAGAAAGATTTCTATAGCCTTAAAGGAGTAAACTAAAGCAAAGCTGATGTAGAGCAGTGCAAGATTAAAAACAGTAATTCAAGAAAGAGAATATTGCCAAAAATTTCAAAAAAATACTCCCTTTTTTCATGGTAATTCCACGACAGTGGATTGCCTCGGTAGTGCTTCTGCACCTATAATACCCCCAAACTCAAACCGAGCATTATCCTCAATGCTCAATACATACGGCAAACAACAAGTAAATGAGAGATACGGTGTTGGATCAGTCTTTGCAGATCTACTCGGAGATGTCTTCTGTGCTTCCCGATTCTTTGTCGCTAATGATGGCTCTCGGTACTTCAAATCTTGTGAATATGTTCTTCTTGAGAAATTTGTGTACTGTCTTGGAGTCATTATGGGGTGCGGCGATTGCTTCAACCTATTTGGACACATAATCCACTGCTACTAGGATCTAGAGATTTCCTTGAGATGAAGGAAATGGTCCCATAAAATCTATTCCTCATACATCGAATAATTCTACTTCCAGTATTGGCTTTTGTGGCATCTCGTTTCGTCTAGATGTATTGCATGTCCTTTGGCATCGGTCACAAGCCTTGCAATAGAGGTGGGCATCTTTGAAGAGCGTCGGCCAATAAAATCATGATTGAAGCACTTTTACTGTTGTTTTATTTCCGCCATCGTGACATTGTTGAAGAATTGCTTGTTTTTCCTTTTCTAGGACACATCGTCGTACAACCTGATCTGCATATTGTCGAAAAAAGAGAGGTTCGTCCCAGAAATAATGCTTGGCATTATGCTGAAACCTCTTTTTTTCGTTATAGTTTAAGTTATAAGGAACTATGCCACTAACTAAAAAGTTAACAAGATTAGCATACCAGGGAGTTGTCGTTACTGCCTGTATGTCTTCCTTTATAGATTCTGAAATATATTCAAGCAGTGCCTGGGCCTCGCAATCATTTACTGCTATGGGTGATGCCTCGACAATATCGTTATCATTTGTTACAATATGCAATATTTGTTCATCTCGAAAGGTGTCTTGTATGTCCTCTAGTTCGTTGTTATAACCTTCATTTTCCAGTCTGGATAAATGAACAGCTACTTGGTTCTCAGTACCTTTTCTATCTTTTATCTCCACATCGAAATCTTGTAGCAGAAGAATCCATCTTATCAATCTTGGTTTGGCCTCCTTTTTGGAGAAAAGGTATTTAAGCGCCGAGTGGTCCGTATGAACGAGAACTTTAGTCCCAATGAGTTAGGAACAAAACTTATCAAAGGCAAACAGTACTGCTAGTAATTCTTTCTCAGTTGTAGTGTAATTTACCTGAGCATCATTGAGTGTCTTGCTAGCGTAGTAAATAACATGGAAAAGATTGTTTTTCCTTTGTCTAAGTGTTGCCACGACAGCATGATCACTTGCATCACACATTAACTTGAAGGGTAGGGTCCAATCTGGTGGAACCACTATCGGTGCTGTAACTAGCTTTTCCTTTAGGGTCTCGAATGCTTCAGTACAATCGTCTGTGAATTCAAATTTTCTATCCTGCTCAAGTAGGTTACAGAGAGGTTTAGAAATTGTAGAAAAGTTAGAGATAAACCTTCTATAAAAACCTACATGACCCAAGAACCTTCGAATTCCTTTCACAGAGATGAGTGGACGTAAATTCTTTATCACATCAATCTTGTCTTTATCAACCTCAATTCCTTCTGATGATATTTTATACGGGCAGGTGAATATGGTTTTTACTTGGTCTTCTGGAGCAATAGCAATTTGGTTATATCCTGAATAACCATCAAGGAAACAATAATAGGATTTACCAGCCAGTCTGTCAAGCATCTCATCAATAAAGGGTAGAGGAAAATGGTCTTTCTTTGTTGCTTTGTTCAACTTTCGGTAGTCCATACAAACTCTCCACCCTGTCACAGTTCTTGTTGGGATTAACTCATTGTTCTCATTGGCTATGATAGTCATGCCACCTTTTTTGGGCACACATTGTACTGGGATTACCCATTCACTATCAGAGATAGGATAAATGATTCCAGCATCAAACCACTTGATTATTTCCTTATGAACTACCTCTTTCATGGCATGGTTAAGTCTCCTTTGGGTCTCCACGGTGGGTTTTTGACCTTCACCAAATATGATTTTATGCATACAAACGGCTGGGCTTATTCCCTTTATGTTATCAATTGTCCATCCTAGTGCTGTCTTATGCTGCTGCAGCACTTCTATTAAGCTTTGTTCTTGTTTCGGCTACAACTTAGAAGAAATGATACGGACATTGTGTGGTTGGGTCCTAAATAAACATATTTTAAATTGGCAGGTAATGGTTTTAATTCAGTAATTACTGGCTCCGTACTGGGGGACTCATTATCCTTTCTTGGATAATTCAAAGGTGCAATATGCTTACCTGAAAAATGGGTTGTCTAGTTTGTTTCCTCAATTTCTTGTGCCTCAAGGCTCTCAATTTCGTGTACTTTGTTCAGATCATGGGTATAACAATCGTCCTCTGAACTACTAAGGCAATGATGCTTAGATTGTTGATGACGCTGCCGGGGCAGTTATTTCCAGGCATGGTTGTATCAAGTCTTCGTCTAAGGTCTCTGATACTTGGCATTCTTCTGGATTGTCATGATTTTTAAGCATATGAAAAACATTGAACTTAACTTGTTGATCGTTTATCCGCATCGTGAGCTCGCCATTTTCCATATCGATGATGGTGCATCCAATAGCAAGGAAAGGTCGACCTAATATGATCGGTGCATTGTCGTCGGCCTCACAATCAAGGAAGAGAAAGTCGGCAGGAAATATAAACTTGTCGACCTTAACTAGAATGTCCTTAATTTTGCCTTCAGGATGCACATAGGATCGATCCGCAAGTTGGAGCAGCACTGTTGTTGGTTTTGCCCGCCCTATTCCAAGTTTTTGAAAAACTGATTTGGGCATTAGATTGATGCTTGCTCCCAAGTCGCATAGGGCCTTTTCCTTCATAACCATCCCCAATCGCACAGGGGATTGTAAAGTATCCAAGATCCTTTAGTTTAGGCGGCATGCAATTATGTAGCATGGCCATGCAACCTTCAGTGGCTGCCACCGTTTCAAATTCCCCTAGACTTTGTCGTTTGGATACTATGTCCTTTAAGAACTTGACATAGTTGGGCATTTGTTCAATAGCCTCAACTAATGGCAAGTTGATATGGACTTGCTTTAAGATGTCTAAGAATTTCCGAAACTGGTGATCCTGTTTGCGTTTTTTTAACCTCTGTGGGAAAGGAGGTGGTAGTCTTATGTCCTTCAGGTTTCCTTGGATATTGATTTTAATACCTGGGGTGAACTTATCTGCAGTTGCCTCGGTAGGATTTTCAGGTACTGCTGGTTCTGTTGCCGTGACAATGCTTTCGGCAGGGTCTTTCTCAGCTTCTGAGTCCTCGTGATGTTTGCTTTTTTGGTTGGACTCTATCGGTTGAGGTCCCTTCTTTATCTTTTAATTGTAGGCCACTTCTTTTCGTAATTACCTTGTATTGCTCGTGGCCTAATACCTTAGCAACCTCACTATTGCTAGGTAAACCCCCTGGTGGTCGAGTATTTTGTCGTTGGGCAAATTGACCAACTTGGGTTTCTAAAGACTTGATTGCAGCCTCTTGGTTCTGTAGTCTCATCTCAGTTCGATTCATGAAGTCATCAGTACGCTTCATGAAGCGGCTATTCTCATCCATGTATGAATCAGTCTTTGACATGAAGGCTGTGAGAGAATCTGCCAGTGCATTAAGAGACTGATGTTGTTGTATCTACTGTTGTGGCATGGACTACATTGCGTGCTACTGCGGCAGGTTCTGACTTTGGTGCTGGAATCCATGGGCTTGGTTGATTGGATTTAAGGTATTGTTGGGGTTACTCCATGAAAAGTTTGGATGCCTTTTCCAAGATGGGTTGTAATTGTTGGACATTATCTGATTGTTTCTGTTATAATTTCCAACATACAGGCTGGTTTCCTCATCTTGCATGTAATCAAATGAGTTGACTACCTTAACCTCATGTATATTTCGCTGGGCTTGCATATTCTGAACTATCTTGGTTAGAGAAGCCAATTGTGCTGCCACCGAACTGGTTGTGTCTAATTCATGGGCCGTGGCATGGCGTCTCATTCCTCCTCGCCTTGATGTAGGAAACTAGAAGTCGTTCCTTACGAGTTTGTTTAGAATCTCAATGGCCTCCGCGGGTGCTCTATCCAAAAGTTTCCTATTTGTGGAAGCATCTAGCATCATCCTTGTGGAGGCATTGGTAGCATTATAGAACATGGAGACTTGCGTCCACAAGGGAAAACCATGTAGTGGGCATTTATTTAAAAATTCTCTGTAGCGTTCCCACGCCTCATACATCGGTTCATCATCATCCTGCCGAAATGATGTGATTTCATTAAGGATGCGATCATAGAGATTTATCGGGTTGAACCTTGTGATGAATTCTCGGTAGAGTTCATCCCAAGATCCTATGGATCCTGCTGGGATGCCATTTAACCAAGTTTTTGCCCTATCCCTCAGTGAATAAGGGAACAACTTTAATCGTAAAATATCTTCATGGACTCCTTGGATCTTGAAAGAATTGCACACTTCCATAAAAGATTTAAGATGCTGTCTTGCATCTTCAGTAACAAACCCACTAAACTGTCCAATTGTGTTCAACATGTTGAACATCACTGGTTTGAGCTTAAAGTGAGTTGCTTCAATTTCCGGGGTAACTACGCCAAGGTTTAGTTCATTTAGGTCTTCCACCAGAAAGTCTCTAACAGTGAGCTGCCTCGGCAATGGTCGTAGCGGTGGCTGCTGCGGCATTGCTAGTGGCAGTACATTATGATCAACAAGTGGAATTTTTCCTCTTGGTGGATCATCCATGACTTAAAACACGTTGCTCCTTAGATGGTGTCATGTGCATTCGATTTTAGGATCCAATTCGTACAATGGACCACTCGGGTTTGCCCTGGTCATATACTAGATAAGTCAAAGTTAATAAAAAAATAAATAATTAGAATTAAAGTTACATAAAGAATGGTTAAAGAGCAAGAAAATAAAAAAAACAAAAATTTAGTTGCCAATCCCCGATAATGGTGCCAAAAACTTGATGCGTGTAATAATAGCGCAACTGTGCAGTGTACACGTCGCAAGTAATAAAGTGATAAGTATATCGTGTATCTTCTCCACAGGGATTGGTATACTTAATATGTCTCCCCTTGTTCCCTTGCTCCTGAAAGATAAAGTAAAAACATAGATAAGTGGATTTGTTTAACTAACTAAATAATTAAATAACAAAACATAAAATAAAGGATTGAGAACGATATAGAGAAAGTGGGTAGGATCCAGCTGTGCCAATTAGTGGATTCAATTGATCTTCTTCTTGTTCAATGCAATTACACAACTCTACGTCAGCAGTACTGCAGATACAACCTCGGCAGCGTTAGTGTTCTCTACCGCGACAATCTCTTACTTTTGGGCAGATGCATCAAAGTTCAGTAAAGTGTCCGTAGTTGACTCCGCTTATCTCTAAGTCAGAGCGTTGTTGATAATTGGTCCTTGACGATACCTCTCGGCGTAAATCAACGATAACCACCAACCAATCCAACACTTCTTTTAGCTTCTGAAACTCTTAACCTATCTCTAGGCCAAGTTAGTGTCGTCAACACCGTACTTCTCTCTTTTGTGAATCTAACTCTCTCGATTCTATATAAATAGATTACTTACAAACTTCTCTCTCGAGCTTGAATACAAGAACAAGGAATGGCAATTGGATAAGCAAACTTTGATATTATTATTACATTAGAACAAAGGAACAAGAAACAATCTCCTCTCACTAATATCTACAACTTTCAATATCCCTAAGAGATTTAGAATATAATGTCGATAGGTACAAATCTTAGGGGAAGGGTTTCTCTAAAATCGGCTCTCTTAACAATATGATCGGCTAGGCTATATATAGTCTTAACCTAGAGCAAACCTTTCCTAAATAGATTGTAACTTGGAGTAAGGAGTAAGTCTTCTGATATTTCCAAGTTTGCAACCTTCTAGAAAGCTTTTCCCGTTCGGTCTTTGTCGTGGGCTTTTAGTGCGCTAGCCTGGTCCAATTGGTGCACTGTATCTTCCAGAATGCTCTCTATATTTTTGTTTTTCATTCGCCTACAATGTTGATATTGACACTCTGGATGCTACCGTGGCCTCGTCTCTGCCTCAGCCTTAACACTGCTTCACCGCTGCTTCGGCCCTGGATATTCCTATATGTATAGAATATGTAATAATATCTGCATTCTCTATAAATTTTGACTTTGTAAGTAGTGATAACGGAATATCCAATATTGTGCAAAGAGTCCATATTTTAGCTCAAGTTGGTATATAATAGATGCATAAAGTACCATGAGAAGGATAGTAAATAACTGCCTTTTAGGCAATCATCAACATGCTTGACACTACCCATACCACTACCACAAAAGACCCATTCTAGGAGATTCTACAAAGGATGAAAACCATGAACCTTAGGCAACAGAGATACATAGAGTATCAAATAGACTTCAACAACACACTTGTGCAAATGATGCTCCACAACATCCATATACTTAATTCATTCTTTTATATATTATTTGTTATAAAACAAGTATGGTTAATGATTTTCTTTCTTAGATAGGAAATAACCCTATAGGTAATACCAGATAATTTCGATGGATTCTGTAAACTGAATTTGAATTGCAGATAAGTACCTGCCACAGTAGCACATTCACTACACCATATTTATTCTATAGCGGCACACTTTATGGCGTTTTTACAACAAACGCCACAAACAATTGTATTATAGTGGCGTTTTTTATACAAACGCCGCAACATTTCATCATCAGTGGCGTTTTAAACACAAACGCCGTAATAACACCTAATATAATGGCGTTTTGTTTAAGAAACGCCGCAGTTAGTTTTATATTTACTGCGCTTTTCTACAAACGCTGCAACATTCTAAATATTTAATGGCGTTTTTTTAGAAAACGCCACAACAGTTTGCAAGTCTGTGGCGTTTCATTAAAAACCACCGCAATATCTCCTGTTGTTGTGGCGTTTCTAAAAACAAACACCGTAGGGTCATCGTCCATATCAGGTTTGGTTATCGTTCAGACAACAATTCGCGCCCCCAAATCCCAACCCGACCCCAAAATCTCTCTGCCCCAAAATCACCGTCGTTGCGTCCCCAATTCACGTCCACCGTCGCCATATCAGGTTTGGGTTAATATTTGATGCACCTTGATAATTTAGCTGATAAGATTCAAAAATTACAAATTAGACTGTTAGATTCAGTACATGCTTCAAAAATTACTAATTTCTACAAATATTTACATAAATAAATTGATGAAGAGCGGGAAGTTAGACATCGCGCGGAATGCGTTCGATGAAATACCTAAAAGAACCGTTCTGTCATGGAAATTCAAAGACACTCTTGTTTTACTTTCAGCCATGTATCAGAGTGATGTAAAGTTTAATGAGTCCACTTTTTCCACTGAATGGGAGTAAATGACGGGATGAAATTGTTCAGGTTGATGGAAAAATGCTACGGTTTAGGTCCCAACTATTGAACACTATACATGTGTGGTTGATCTTCTTAGTCGAGAAGGTCTTCTGCAAGAAGTCATGAGTTCATTAAAAAGATGCCAGTTGAAGCTGATGAGTTTGTTTCGGGAGCTTTACTCCATTCTTGTTGGTACTGGATGGACATGGAAGTCGGTGAGAAGGTAGTACAAAAGCTGTTCAGTATGAATCCAAATACTATATCTGTATATGTGATTCTATCAAACATGTATGCAGTACTTGGGAAATGGGGTGAAAAGTTGGAGGTGAGGCAGAAGTTTAGGGACTTGGAAGTGGAAAAGGATCAAGGCTGCAGTACTTGGGAAATGGGGTGAAAAGTTGCAGGACTTAGTGTTTTCTATAGAGGATAGGACTAGGAGCCATCCATGTTGTAACATGATTTATGCCACCTTACAGCACCTGGCAACAAATTTAAACTCTTTCCATTTCGCTTTGTCTTAATTGTGAGAGATTTTGCTATTTACTATGCTTAAAGGGGATCCTGGCTGTCATCATGCAGGACACAGCAATTCATCAATCAAGGCCTTTTTGCAGATTCATCATCGGCGTTTCCTAAATTATGATCCAAACGAGCAATAAGCCATAAGGTATAACTTCATCTTTCTTCTTGGAGATATTTTCAATTAGTCTTACCGCTATTGATATTGATATTGCATGAACCCGAATTATTTGTAAATGAGTTTGCATTGCATGAACCCGAATTATTTGTCACAAGTCATACTTGTCTTTATTATATATAAGCATTTGATGAAGGTGTGGATAAAATGCAACACAAACATGGGTAAAATAAAAAAATTTTTGACCTTCAAACATTGAAATGCTTGTAATTCCTAGAAGTATCAATTATCTAGCAATAGTTAATAAGCTTCAAATTCTAGCCTGTGAAGCCTGTACTGAATCTAACAATCTAATTTGTAATTTTCCGGCTGACGTTATAGTTTGCTTTCTGGTGTTAAGAATAGGTTCATATGGAGTGTAGAATTCACTTGTGTTCAAACACTTTAGCTGTTATGGAAGAGGGTCTTAACTATTAAGAATAGATTCACTTGTGTAGAATTCACTTGTGTTCAAACACTTTAGCTGTTGATTCTCATGACGACATTCATTTCTCCATATCTTTTTTATGTTCTGTAAGACTTTGGATTCCCAGTTTTAAAACAACACTAATTAAGACACGGTTCAGAATTGTGAATGGAAACAATTATGGAATCTATAGTGTTGTTTGAGCATTTGGAGCAACATTTTAGAATAGCAAGCTTGCTGCTGGTTGTTTTGCGCCTCAACAAAAGCTATCATTAATGCCAAACCCTACTTCCTACTCCCTACTTCCTGACCTGCTACATCAAATTGGAAATAGCTGTAGACCAAAACGAAACTGTTTTCTGTCTTTTTAACTACTCAAAAGCTCCCGAAAGTCATGCAAAACGAACCGAAAATTCAATTTGTACAAAAACAGCAGTCGTCCACTCATCTCCACTTTCATCTCTGGATAAGCCATTTGTTTTCAGGCTCAGCCAGTGGACTCTTCGGCATTACCCTTCCTGCCTCACTAATTGGAAGTATTTATCTGCCTCACTTGTGTTCAAACACTTTAGCTGTTATGGAAGAGGGTCTTAACTGTTAAGAAGAGAAGCAACAGTGTAGAATTCACTTGTGTTCAAACACTTTAGTTGTTATGGAAGAGGGTCTTAACTGTTGCTTCTCTTCTTGTTATTTGTCTTGGGTGTACTTTGAAGATCCTTTCAATTTCATAAAATTTTATTCAATGCTTCTTTGCAATGAGTATGATAGATAGAGATGGATAATCTTCATAAATTTCTTGCAACACAAGGATTCCATATGGTTGCTTCATAAATTGAAAGTGATATATATCTTCTTTACATGACTTGGAATGCAAATGTTAGGTCTTGTTGCTTCAAAATCAAACAAAGAGAGGGAGAAAGGGAGATTATCCGCTCACCTTAGAGCTCATTTTGAAGGACAAAAAAGGTATTCAAATGGGTTTTTTTAGTTTTTTATTTATCCAAAATGAATCTTTGACCATCAATCTCAATAAAAATTATCCAATGTATGTAGTCTTCACTTTCCCTTTATATTTTTTAGGAGGTTCATCTATAATTTATAATTTAGTTTAGATCAAACTCAATACTCGAAACATGCCGAGTCTATGATTATAAGTGTAAACAACTTGAAACCAAGTTTTTAAATTCTATATCATAATTAAAATAATTATGAGCAAGCCTAATTTTTAATTCGTTTCTCAATAATGGATACAGACAGTTTTTTGGATAAAAATCTTCAACTTCTTTATCATGTATTTTTTATGTATTATGAGCAAGCCTAATATACTTTGGCTTGGTGATCTTTATTTTGTAATTGATTGTTAATATGCTATTTCCATTTAATTATGTATATTACAGAAATATGAAATGGATAGAAGTTGGATGGATTTGTCAAGGGTAAGTGTTGGGTATCGAAATGGAATAGAAACTTTTCTAGACTCATCTTTTGCAAATGCAAGCCAAGAGAATATGATTCTTTTCCCTTGTAAGAAGTGTGTTAATATTAATTGGCATAGTCGTGAAGTTGTCAAGGAGCATTTAATTGTTTATGGTTTTGTTCGGGGCTATAGAAAATAGGTATTTCATGGAGAGTTGGCACCTCGTAGTTCTACTTCGAGGAGTAATGTATCTTTTCCTCCTAATTCTGATCGTCGATCTGTTGGAGAAGATGGCATTGAGGGTATGTTACGAGATGCATTTAATATGCATGATTATCAAGAATCTGTTAGAGAAGATTGTGATATTGGTGTTGAGCATTTTACCGAGATGAGAAGAAACGAATGTGATGAAGAGCCAAATGGAGACGCAGTAAAGTTTTACAATTTACTTGATGAAATGAATGAACCACTTTATGAGGGATCGAAACATTCAAAACTCTCATTTTGCATTCGTCTTTTCCACTTAAAATGCTTGGGAGGATGGACTGGTAAATCTTTTACGCAGTTATTAGAGTTTTTAAGAGAAATATTTCCTTCTGCAAAAATTCCTCAATCTGGCAAAGATATGAAGAACATGATCAAAGATTTGGGCCTTGGATATGAAAAAAATTCATAGTTGCCCAAATGATTGCATGTTATATTGGGGTGATAAAAAAAGCCAAGAGTCATGTCATGTATGCGGTCAATCTCGGTGGATGAATGTGAACACAGAAAATGTGAGTGAGGAAGTAGAGGAAGCACAATCAAGAAAAAAACCAATCAAGATTCTGCGATATTTTCCTCTCATACCTAAGCTTCAAAGGTTATTTATGTCTTCAAAGACTACTGAGTCTATGAGGTGACATTACGATGGACGAACCGATGATGGATTATTAAGGCATCCTGCGGATGGTTTAGCTTGGAAGTCCTTTGACCAAAAATTTCTAAGTTTTGCAGAAGATCCTCGAAATGTTAGGCTCGGACTAGAATCTGATGGGTTTAATCCTTTCAAAATCATGAGCACTTCGTATAGTACTTGGCCCGTTTTGCTTGTTCCTTACAATTTGCCCCCATGGATTTGCATGAAACAATCATCTTTTATCTTATCCATGATAATCCCTGGTGAGAAAGGTCCTGGTAATGATATTGACATCTATCTACAACCTCTAATTGAAGAGTTAAAACAATTGTGGGTGGGTATCGAAACATATGATATGTTGAAGAAGGAGAACTTTAATTTGCGTGCAGCTTTATTGTGGAGTATTAATGATTTTCCTGCTTATGCAAATTTATCTGGGTGGAGTACCAAAGGTCGTTATGCTTGTCCTTGTTGCGCTGCACAAACATGTTCGAAGTGGTTGTACAATGGAAAGAAGTTCTCTTATATGGGACATCGACGGTGGTTAACTGAAAATCATCGTTTTAGATTTTAGAAGAATATGTTTGATGGTACTGAAGAGTTTAGAACAACTCCTGAGCAAACAATCGGGTCCGATATCTTGTACATATTGAAAGATACAAAATTCAGCTATGGAAAGATGAGTCAACCACCAAACCCACGATCAAAGAGAAAGATGAAAGAGGTGTACGAAGGTGATGCTGAACATTTTAGTGATAATGAGTCTGATGAAGAGGATGATCCAAATGAGGTAGAGTTATGGAAAAAAAGTGTTTTCTTTGAATTGCCTTATTGGAAGGATAACATTTTGAGACATAATCTTGATGTTATGCATATTGAGAAGAATGTTTGTGAGAATTTTATTGGAACCATTCTCAATGTCGATGGAAAATCTAAAGACAATTTAAAGAGTCGACTTGACTTAGTTGACCTCAATATTCGACATGATCTTCATCCTCAGATACTTCCTAATGGAAAATCATTCTTACCGCCTTCTATTTTTGTGATGTCGAAGAGAGAAAAAGAAATGTTCTGTAAGGTGTTAAAAGATATAAAGGTTCCAGATGGGTATGCATCAAATATATCTCGATGTGTCAGTATGAAAGATCGAAGACTTTATTCTCTAAAGTCACATGATTATCATATACTGATGCAAGATCTTATGCCAGTTGCCTTACGTGGTTGTATGTCGAATGAGGTGATATCTTGTATAATTGAACTTTCTAATATAATGAAAGCTCTTTGTGGTAAAGTTTTGGTGGTTGAAGAACTCGAGAAACTCTAAGATCGAGTAGCGTTGACTTTATGCAACTTGGAGAAGATATTTCCACCTTCATTCTTCACAATTATGGTGCATTTGTTGGTTCATCTCCCTCACGAGGCTAAAGTTGGTGGACCAGTTTTCTATCGGTGGATGTATCCTATAGAGAGGTATAATTTTTTTCAAACGTTATTTAATAATATTTAGATATTCAACTAGTTATATAATGTTGTGTTTATTGCGTGTCTAGGTTCTTGTGCAAATTGAAGTCTTATTGTCGTAATAAGCGTTATCCAGAAGGATCAATTGCTGAAGGGTATTTAGCCGAGGAGTGTATGACTTTTTGCTCTAGATATTTGGAAGATGTCGAAACGAGATTGAATAGACCAACTAGAAATGAAGTATGCAGTAGTAATAACGGAGAGACTTACATGTTTGGGAGCTATGGTGAACCACTCGGCAAAGTTGAAATTGTACAGTTAGATGATAAGTCATGGGTGCAAGCACATCGATATGTTCTTTTTCATCATGACTCAATAGAGCCTTTTCGAACGTAAGTTTCTATAATTCATATTTTATTGCGTTGACTTTTTTTTCCCATTCTTTAACCACGTAACCTATTTTATAGTGAGTATAAGAAAGAGTTACAATCTCGTGTACGCTCAAGAAGATTAAATAAACGAGAGAGTCATAAGCTCTTTGCAGAAACTTTTCACGAATGGTTAGGGAAAATGGTAAGTATAACTAAAGCTTTATATGACTTTTCTAGTATTAATATCAATATGCATGAATATTAACCAATGTAACTTCTCACGTGTAATAGGTTTACTATGGGAGAGAAGTTAGTGAAGAAGTAAAATGGCTTTGTCAAGGCCCAAATAAAATTGTTAAGAGATATAATGCCTTCCTCATTAACGGGTATAAGTTTCATACGAAATCTCGAGAAAGATTACGGAGGACGCAAAATTGTGGAGTTATTGTTACTTCTTCAATTACAAGTTATGCTAGTGCAAGGGACAATCATCCCGTGGAGGGAGATGTTGAATATTATGGAATTATTACCGACATTGTTGAGTTGGATTATTATGGAAAACGGAAGGTTGTGTTGTTTCGGTGTGATTGGGCTGATGTCAACAGTACTAGAGGAATTAAAAAAGATCAATTTAGTTTTACAATGGTGAACTTTTCTCGATTAATTCATACTGGCCAACAATTGATGGACGAACCATATGTATTCTCGTCTCAAGTCAAACAAGTTTTCTATTCCTATGATCCAACCAAAGATGGTTGGTATGTTGTACTCCGTAACACCTCTAGAGAATTGATTGATATCGGGGATGGACGTAGAGATGACATTGAAACAAGACCAGAAACTTTGCCTTTTGCAGCACAAAACTTAGATGGAACACCTTCTACTTCTAATTCAGAGTTTCAATGGGTTCGAGACAACATGGATGAAGATTTTAATGAAAATTAGTTGCGTATTGTAATAAGATTTCTATTGAGCCTTATTAATTTTTTTACTAAAGTTGTTGTTACTAATATTTCTTTTTCGTTTCTTACAGGTATTATGCCGAGGAGAAAATTAAATACCTTAAATATTGTTCAAGTTCCTCGACCAGGAGAAAAAATAAATGAAGATGACTTGTCTGGTTCTGCAGCTTCACAAGTTCCTGAAACGGTTGAGAATATAGAAATTGAAGGTATTTTTTAAAACTTTATTTGAATCATAACTATTTGTTATCGTTGAAATGATTTAATAAAGTGTTGACTTGATATATTTGCATATAGGTGGAAATGGTCGAAGGCGCAAGACTAGAGGGCGGACGACTTTGATGGAATTATACGATCTTCCCGTTGGAGAACGTGTAAAAGTTTCAAGAAATGATGCCGGCCAACCTGTTGGTGTAGAAGCAGGTGTTTTGGCGAGTTATTTAGGCATTGTTGCGCGTAATGCTTCAATTTTGCCAATCAGTTATGAGTCTTGGCATCAAATGCCAAATAGTAACAAAAATCAAGCTCTTGATCTTGTTAAGGTAAGAATAATATTATATTATCTAATTCATTACATTTAAATAGTAATATTTACTTTCGATTTTTTGATTTTCAGGATAAATTCTCTTTGGAGGTCTCATACGATTATGTGAAGCATGCATTAGGAAAGAAATGGAGAGACCATAAGAGCTTGTTGAAGAAGACGTATTTCAAAAACGATTTGAGCCTTCAAGAGAAATTTCAAAATGTTCCCCCAGGAATACTACGGTATCAATGGGAAGATGCAGTCAGGTTTTGGAGTTCAACAAAAGGGGAGGTAACATCTACAATTTATAACAATAACATTATATTATTTCAATTTCAACTTTAAATGTAATAAAAATTGGAAATTAAACAGGAAAGAGAGCGCGTAGGAGTTAGTAGTAGACAAAAACAAAAATTTACGCACACAGCAGGGACGAAGAGCTTTGCTCGCATTGCTAATGAAGAGGTATTATTTTTTTTATATTATTATTTTAACTTGTATTATATTGAAGTTAATATTCATGTTTATTATATTTTGTAGCTTGTGTCGACTGGTTCTAGCATTGGACGGGTAAAGCTATTCGACATTACTCACACCAAAAATGATGGCTCTCCAATGAATCCTGAAGCTGAAAAAATTTTGGTATAATGTTTTCATCTATTATTTTTCATCTATTATTTTATATTATGTTGTATTTGGTATTCTGGTATAATGTTTTCATTTATTATTTTTAACAAATGATTATCAGACGAGAATGAAGGAAAAAAGGACAGAGATAGAAGCTACGGCTTCAACTGATGGTTCTGCTAATATTGCTGATATCGAGAATCAAGTTTTTGCTGAAGTTTTGGGTCCTGAAAGATATGGTCGAGTACGCTGTCAAGGTTCATTCGTGACACCAACTAAATATTTTGGATCCAAATCGTCTCAGTACATGCCATCACAAAGTCAGTCTTCTCAAGCGGAAATTCAACGTTTAAAACAACAATTAACTCAATTCCAAGCAGAGATGGAAGCTAAAGAAGCTGAGAGAGAACGAAAGGAAGCTGAGAGAGCAGCAAGAGAAGCAGAGAGAGAAGCAGTATATCAGAATCTTCAACAACAATTTCAAGATATGATGGCGATGTTAAAGCAAAACCAACCTAGGAATCCGTCGCCTTAGATGATTTTAGGTTCATTTGGTTTGTACTTATTACTGAACTTTATTTGACTTAAACTCTGAATTATTATATTTCACTTTATTTGATATTAGACTTTAATGTATTTTGGGTGGTTAAGTATTTTGGATTGTTTTATTGTTGTTGTTTAATTGTATTGTTGCTGAAATATTAATTACAGGGAATTTTTGGTAGAAATAATAATTTAAAATTATTTTTTTTAAAATACAGTATCAATAGCGGCGTTTTGGACAAACGCCACTAAAAGCCCATAACAATAGTGGCGTTTGTTTAAAAGCGCCACAAAAGTACAGAATATTTGTGGCGTTTATCTAAAAAAACGCCGCCATAGTATACGACCTTTTGTGGCGTTTATAGGAACCAAACGCCATTGTAGATGTACTTTAGTGGCGTTTTAGTAAACAAACGCCGCCATAGTATACGACCTATTGCGGCGTTTATAAAAACCAAACGCCGCTGCAAAATGTACTTCAGTGGCGTTTTAGTATACAAACACCGCTACAGATCGTGTACTATAGCGGCGTTTATCTAAAACAAACGCCGCTACTTTTAGCGGCGCAGCTTCTTGTGGCGTTTTTTGTGGCATTTTTCTTTTCGCCGCGAGTACTTTTAGCGGCGCTAAAAAACGTCACTGTATGTATAAAAAAGCGCCGCTATAAATCTGTTTTGCTGTAGTGATTGGTGGCAGCAGAATAAATATGACTAGTGGTGCTCTATAGATAGAGAATAAAGTATCGATCTCAATAAACATAATTCGAGAAGAATAAAAAATAAGGAAATAGATTCAAGTCGTGGTTAAAGTAAACAGAAGATTAAAGAGATCCAAAAGGAGTTAAATTAGGAAATAGAATAAAGAGTTATAATTTAATATGGACATGTTTTCTTTTCCTTTTCGAACTCCTAGTTTTATAGGGTACTTTAACCTAGGTTTGGCCTATATAAAGAAATCTCTTAGATCTAGAAAAAACAAGTCGGTTCTCATAGGAAAAACCTTAAGCCGCAGACAAGCTCATTATTTTGTAAACTTTCCTCGAGGCTCAGGTTATTTATGGAGTAGTTGGAGAAGAAAATTGTACTTTATTTGATTTTTATTAATGCAATTATCATTTTCATAGTTAAATCTCTCTTGGTTCTCACACTTCTTTGCATACGAGCTCGAAAGATAAATTTTTGAAGAAAAAACTATTTGTCAAGACTTGGGATAGTTAGGCTCACGAAACGATAGAGTACAGTCTTTGCGGGCATTGACTAATCCGAAAAGGTTTCGTCGACTAAAATGAAGCATATCATTGGTTGTTTTTCATCCTTAATTCACACTGGGAGGTATTATCAAGATATTGATTACAATAGTTCTCCGAATTAGGGATAAGGAGGAGACATTCAAGGATGCTCTATCGAACTATGAAAAATTGAGTTGTCGATAAGGCATAACCCCTCTGAGGCAGTCATAACTGTAACCCCCTTAGCCCGGCCTAGACGGAACCGACACTAATGGGTTACACGGGGAATATCAAACAAAACCCACGAGGGTCCGATTCGATAAACAACCCTAAAACCGTTATATTTTTTTATTTAATCTTACTTAGATACACAATCTTATTCCTACGTATTAAGGTCTCATACAGAGCTTTATCGGTAACACATTAATTAAAAACAAACATCCGATTAAACACTAGAGTAGATTAAGGACTAAAACGTAAAATTTTTAAATTTAATTAGTAAAGCATAAATTATTTCCATCAATGTTCAATTAAACACTCAATTGTTTTTCACAGCAAATTTCAACTCAAACGGGTCATTCTAACATCATCAATTGCATGTTTCTCTAATTTAGGGACCAAAATGTAAATCTTCCAAAATACAAGGACATCATCCAAATTAGGTTAACTATCTTGAAATTAAATCAACTTTATACATGCATGCAAAATTTCAGCTCAAAATAACATCTATAAGTACCTTAATCGAACAAAGGAAGATATCCGGGACTAAATATAATTTCCAGCAACTTTCAATTCTTGGTGATCAAAGGTTTCGAAACCTTTCCAGAGGTTTCGAAACTTTTTGTAAAAGGTTTCGAAACTTTTCTGGAAAGTTTCGAAACTTTTCGCGTCCAGTAGCTTCCCAGAATTGAAACTGCCCGCAAGGTTTCGAAACCTCTTGAAAGTTTCGAAAATATTTGACAAAGGTTTCGGAACCTTCACCCAAAGGTTTCGAAACTTTGGGTCTGGAACCAAAAGTTTCGTTACACTAAGTACACACCAATTACTGAATACTCAACCATTAATTAGAACCACTAAATGCATCAGTCCTAGACATAATTAGCAACATATGGCACATAATCAACAACGTCACGGACATCAATCAAGCTATAGACATGTTCCCTAGAAAAAAAGATTATCAACATAACAATCATGCTAGTACATGCTTCATCAATTCAAACCATTCCAAAGTTCAACAATTATCAATCAAACAATAATGGTCTTACTACAACATAAACCAAAGCCTAAGTACACACTCCTCACACAGGTTGGGTTACACATTGCCTTGCCCAATTTATTTGCCAAAAACATACCAAATTCAAAGTGATCTTTCCCCTTGGTTTCCTTGCCTCGAACGAAGCCCCAAGTGCCTTTATTTTTCTGCAAGGATGAAAAGAGAGCTTAAGCAAACATGCTTAGTGAGGAAGCTATACACAAATCATCAATGCATCTATTTAAAACCATGATGAAACCATAATTTGTGATACATTGTTAAATCATACATGCTAACATCTCATGCTCATGTTCTTTAAACCATATGCATCCTTGAGTTTACATAACCTTATCAAAACAATTTATAAATGATGCACAATGTCCATTTCAAATTCATGTATGTATATTGGCATTCTACTGACCACTTTAATGTGAACCTTGAGTTCACCGAATACACCGATCCATTGTTAGAGACCATTGTCCCGTCATGACACGAAGTCACCATTGACATGACACAAAGTCACCATTGACATGATACGAATTCACCATTGACATAACACTAAGTCACTATTAGCACTACCACGCACGATCGGACACATAGTCACCCTTGTTACGTGTAGACGACTCTATCACGTACGGTTGGACACAAAGTCACCCTTGTTACGTGTAGGCAATATTCTGTATTCTCAATTTTGTTTATAGTGCACTTAAGACAACCCTAATGACATGTCATTCGTATTCAAATCTAAAGTTAGTTTCACTAAGCCAATATCATAATCAAATGTACATGATAACTTGCTGCTCATAATGCATGCATTATATGTTCAACAAATGAACCAAAAGCCATGCCCAAAGGCACCATCATATATAAGGAAATTAACCATATTGTATTCCAAATCATTTCTCATAATTTTCCATAATCATGGATGCTAAATAAGCTATGCATTTCAGCAAGTAATTCTCATGTATGCACCATTTCAAAACATGCTCATGCATTTCCATAAATCTCATTGCATTACCAACATAATGCCTTTATCAAATGTAGCCGAAACTCTTATCGGTTTATCAAAAACATTTACTTTACTTACTCTTGAACTATGGAAGGTTTTCACACTCTTCCATAGTCCCAAAACAGAACCGTACCAAACACGATTCGCTTTAAATCCGTAATCACTCACCAACAAGCGAAACGAGCTTTCGCCGCTATCCGATGATCGCACCAATGCACCAGCACTCAAGCTTTCTTCTTGTACCTCTTCTACAACATTAAAAAACAGAGCATTCTCACATCATAACATGTTCAAACCAACAACCATATCCGATCACCGTTAAACTACCGAAAACTTAGCCGAAAAGACCGTAAACTAAGCCGAAACGCATCCGAACAACATCAGGCCAAAATCTAACGAATCTAACATCTAATCCACTTCAATTATGATCCAAAAACACATCCAAACCATCCTTATATCTCCAGCAACATTAAAGCATCTAAAACAGCCCATAAAACAACCGAAAAGCACCTTAAAACTACAGCGATTGTATTATCCCGGGATTAAATTAATGTGCTATCAAATGAAGACTCAATTAATCATTTAATTAACATAAAAACATAATTGAATCCATCTAATTCCAGCATTGAATGAGATCCAAAAAGATTTCACAAAAACATTCACAAAATCACTAGATCTAACATTAAAAACATAGAATTAAGTTTTTATTCAAAGATTAGCAAGCTAATACTTGAGAATTTCAATAAAGAACCTTAGAAAAGAATTAAAATCTAGAAAATTACCTTCAAGATCTATTAACCAAAAAGATGTAATTTCCTCTTCTTGATTCCTTGCAATTTGATGTTGATTTGATGAAATTGATGCTTAGGTTTTGTAAATGATGGAAAGATGATGAAAATGATGTAATCTTTATGGAAAAAGATACAAAAATCAGCAAGGAATTGAAGAGAAAAGATGAGAGAAAGTGGAGAGAAAATGAGAGAAAAAGATTTGAGAAAATGAGAAAAAAGTTTTGAGAGAAAATGATTAAAATCTTTAATTAAAGTAATTAAAATACATTTTGGTGAATAAATCATTATTAAAAATTAGAAATGGTTTTATGGCCCTCTAAGGATTCTAAGTTTAGCTTGCTTTTCAATTTAGTCACTAAAACATCAAATTTCCGAAAATTACCAAATAGGTCCTTCAATTTTTCTAAAAATTACAAATTGGTCACTTATGCATAATTAAGCATAATTAAAAATCAATATAAAGTCTAAATTATTTTCTTTTAATCTTGAAACACATTTTCAATATTTTAAACCATATTCCAAAATTATTATTTTTCCTAATTAAAAATATCCTTATTTTATTTTCCCCGGAATAATGAACCGGAGAACCCGATTCGACCCGAATCGAATTCTCCTAACTAAGCCTAAACTAATAACCCCTAAAACGGGATGTTACAATAACGACCCTTCGTGCGACCCGCTGCGGCGGTATGGTAACCTAATGCATTAATAAGTGGATAATAATTGCAATTGAATTTTCTTCTATAAACCAATTAACCTAGCCTTATTCTTCTATCGGGATTTTACGTATTTATTTAGTTTACTTAGTTTATTTTCTTTACTTCAATCGTTCTTCAATATAATTACTTATTTCCTTTTACCTTTTTAAGTGTAAGAACGTTTTATTCGAGAGTACTTATTCTCGGCAGCTATCGATTCGGGTGCATACCTACTTAGCTATAGGAACTTCTGCTCCTACTCAAAGACTGTACGATTACCTTGCACAAGGTGGGTGAACTGATCTCTCAAAAGATCCATGCGAGCCTCGCCCACAAACTTATTCTCAAACTCATCCAAGACGTCGTCCCATTTAAGTTTATCGGGGTACCATTCCATCTCAATTGTTTTCCACCATTCTCTTACGCTCTTCTTGAGCAGAGAAAGAATAAAAGACAACTTGTCCTTAAACATCAATATCATCTGCCTCAAGATCCACCGAGTATCACGAAGCCACTGATCCCCTATCACTGGATTATCTTGGCCAGAACTCAAGAAATTTGTAGCACTTTGCCTACGAACCCTATCGATAGGTACCTCACGTGGTGTAGGTGCACGGCTCAGAATAACCTTTACTATCCGATCCAAAGCATGGTGCATATGGGTGAAATAATTTGCCCCTTGCCTAATCTCTTCCTCAGACTCGTCCACCTTATACATGTTATCCTCCTTAAAGCTCCCCTCAAGGGAACCAAGCTTTCCTGAATATCTATGGACCTCCTAGGCATTATTCACTTCTACACAGTCAAACAAAAGGATTAAATCATCGGGAATTAGCTTTTTAAGTACTACTAAGACTCATGGGCATGTATTCGCTAGAAATTTGTTACTATACTCGACTCTTTTCCCCGGGGAAATCCTAGAACCGAATAAACTTAGGCTCTAATACCACTAAAAGTAACACCATGAACCCGGGTAACACATTTGGGTGACAAGCCCAACTCGTAACCATAAAATTCTTTTCACATTTTCAAGTCAAATTCAAATATACCATCACATACGATATAAAATTTAAAACGATGTTAAGTATCAAAAGAAATTTACAAATTCAAATATTAATGGAGCTCCAAATACATGTTTAATGAAAGCATTTGACCTTGAAAAATTAAAACGAAATAGAGTTACAATTTACGACATAAGTCCTAAGAATATATAGCCTATTAATTTAGAAATTGTACTCTACCAATCAGTTAATGATGAAGTCCACCATGATGATGCTCCGTCGTATCGCCTGATCGTCCGTCTACTTACATACACATGAAAACAAATTCCAAAACGCTAAGTAACTAAAGCTCGTGGGTACACAACCTATCGACTATGCTTTCAAGTGAATCATAACTAAAAAGATACAAGATGAGAATATGATGATATGATATGGCAAATGCAACCAAAGCATAAAAAATAACCAAATCATAAGTGAGGCTCATTGCCAACCTAACACTAGGGAACTCAACCAGCCTGGAATCTCTCATCGGACAACTCGAAATCTCATATCAAGCAAGTATACTCAGAATCTCTCATCGAGTATTCACTCAGAATCTCACATCAAGTGAGGCTCGAAATCTCACATCGAGTAAAGTCATCACTCGAAATATCACATCGAATGACCTTCATTGTGTTGCAATACTTTCACCCACTAGGTATCCAGATCCCACCAATCAAAGATTCAAACCACACAAGATGATTCATCTAGGATCGTATATCATGTTATACCAAAAATTAAGCCAATGGCCAAGCATATAAGGCATAAGGCATCATAATAACCATTTTATAGCTTAAATAATCCATAAAAACCTATATCATGACTTACGGAACCCCTAAACTCAACCCTTAAAAACTTAGGCTACCAAACGTATGATGCACTTATAAAGAGGGTATCAAAACACCCCTGTATCGATGCGCCCCCTTATCAATACACCTATGTGGGGTATTTATACTACCCCCTATTTTGATATGCCCAAGAGGGGGTATCAAAAAAAATTTCCACTAGAATTTTTAGTTTCGTAACACGCGCTTGACATTCCAAAACGCCTGTTAACTAAGCCCTTATTTCCTCTCTAGGTATCAATATGTCTACCAAGGGTATCGATACCCTTACACAAAAATATAAGTTTGCACCCCAAAAAGTCTAAGAACCTAAGCCTAAACCAAACCATTCGATCCCAAAATGTTACTACACATTATTGAAGTAGTTTAGGTGAGTTTCTAACCAATTTTACCAAATATCATCAACTATAATTCAATCCACCATTAAAGCATGCAAAGGCTTTATCCTAAGCCAAACCATCACAAACCAATCAAGCACGCCAAAAATGATGATGCACATGAAATGAAAAGGATTTGGATGTATACCAACCTCCAACAAAGCTGAAGAAACTCCAAAGCAACTCCCCTAAGCGTTCTCGTTACCCAAGCACCTTGATGATTCTCCTTGCTCTTCAACTAGGGATGAGCATTTTACCCATCTCGATCGGGTTCTAACCTGACCCGGACCGATCGGATCAGATTTTTAATGAAAAATTGGGTTCAGGTTGGAGAAGTTTTAAAGTGGTATTGAGTCAGGTCGGGTTCGGGTATAAAATATCTAACGCGAGACTAAATATGTAATTTTTCCATAATTTTTTAGAGATATTGATAATAATGGCCCTCTATTTATATTGTAATGACCCGGATTTCCCGTATCCGAGGGTTGGGTTAACCCGAGAGGTTGGGCCTTGGTTTTATGCCTAGATTTTGTGGTTTTGGGCTTGTTGGGCCTTGAGAGTTGTTGGGTTTTAGAAGTTGAGTTGGGGGCATTCTTTTAATTGCCTTTTTGGATGAAAGTTGAGTTTTTGGGAAGGGAATTGATTTTCTCTGCAGAAAATCAGAGGGTGAATTCATTTCCCCTTCTTCACTTGTTCTTCATCTTTTTCCCATCTAATCTCAAGTGTAAAGGTAAGATCTTTAGTGTTTTGTGTGGCAACCACGTTTTGGTGCAAGAGAGTGTGTTGTAGAGGTTTTTAAGATCTATTTAATGAGGTAAGAACATGTTGTTTTGGTGGGGGTTTTGGGTTGAGCTCGGGATTGAGTTTTAGAGATTTAATCTCAGTCCCTTTTATGTTCTTAGACCTTGAGGAATCATACTAAGTTTTCCCTAATCTGTTCTTCATCTTTCTCTTTTACAGAAAGAGGCTTATGAGCCATCATCTAGCTTTGGAAGAGGAAAACCTTGAAGAGGTGTGGAACTCGTTTTGGTTGCTGAGTTTGCTTGAGGTTGGTACTCCCAACTCTTCTAATTTTTATGCATATCATGGTAGGAGGCATTCATATAGTTTGGTGTATGTGTGTGCTTGGTTTGAGCTTGACATGTGTTAATGGTGGAAATCGTAACTTTGCGTTAAAGGGAGGATAAATGATACTAGAACACCTTAAACACTCTTAAAAATGAGTAGGAAGACTTTAGAATCAATTAGAATAAGTTTGGGGCTGAAAATCTAAAATTTCTAAGTGTAGACCCGTCCTTCGTGCAAGGGGTATCGATACTCGGGATACCGGTATCGATACCTATGAGTATAGTTTGGCTTGTCGTTTAGGGGTATCGAACCATGGTTCGATATCGAGGGATTCCAAAAACTTTTTGTATCGATACGTTTATCGAAGCAGTCTTCCCCCTTTTGTTGACTTTGACTTTGGTCAAGCGGTATCGATACTGGTATCGATACCTTTGTGTTTCGATACCCTCTTTGGGTGGGTATCGATACAGGGTGTTTCAATACCCTATCTAAGGGTATCGATACTCCTGTGTATTTTGGTTAAGTTGAGTAGAGTTTTAGGCTCGGTGATCGTAATAAATAAATAATTAAATCTAAAAGCTATGAAATGACTTATCGAACTAAGATTGATGTTATAAATCTGAAAGTCTAATTGAGGTAAGTTTTAATAGGTCTTATCGTGATAAGAGCCTAGGTGGATCGTTTGTGTGATTTGATTCCTTGAGTGTTGGAAATCCGGATATCCATAAGTGTTGCAATACGTTGAAGGCCATCCGATATAACATGTCGGGTGATGATTGAAGACTTTTATTCTGAGTGTTGAGGGGCCTCACTCGAAGATGTTTGATGTCACATTCCGAGCATGGGGTTGGTTGGGCGACCTCCACCCCTTTCTGAACATTGGGCGGCCTCGTTCGAAGATATCCGATGTAACATTCCGAGCATAAGATTTGAGGGCGGCCTCAATCCTGAGTGTAGGATCCCAATGCTGTATGGACGCGAGCCTCGCTCTTGTGTGATGACTTGTGTGATTGTATATGTTGTGTGCGTTAATATACATTTATTTATGTCATATGATAGGCAAGCATACTAGACCATCATACCATACATGAGATTATGTGCTATGCTTTACTACTTTTGATATGCATGATGTTGGCCGAGTTTGGTGTATCCACTAAGCTTGTGTGGCTCATCGTTCGAAATATATTTTCGTGCGTAGGTTAGGTGAAGCGGGTCCCATGGAGCACCATCAAGGTTTGGACTTTCAGCATCGACCGAGTTGTCAGAGTACATTTATTAGATGTAGTATGCATAGTATTATGTTGAACCCTATTTATAATTTGTAACTCTATTATTTTAAAATTGGGTCGAATTTTTTTAAATAGTCTGTAATATTTTAGGCTTGTTTTGATTCAAGCAGATTTTATGGAAATTAGTTTTGGACTCTTTATGATTTTATTATTGGACTTTTAAAAGAAATTTTTGAGATACGGGTTTTGGGCCGGAAGCCCAATATGACATCCGGGTCGGGTGTTACATTTAGTAGTATCAGAGCCCAGGTTAAGTCGGTTATAGGAGTTCCTGGGGGAGTCTAGTATGTTATATAGGTGTTAGAGTAGTACTTGCCCACGAGTCGATATAGTACTTCTCTTAAAGCTAAAATTTCGATGGTGTAATCATGTTTGTGGTTGTTGTGCAGAGGTTGCTAAGCATGCCTAGACGCGTGAGAGATCAGGAGGAGAGTCGGGGTTCTCAAGGAGGAGACTCCGACTATGAGTATGAGCCTGATGAGAAGGTGCCATCGGATGATGCAGTTGGTCAAGGGGCCAACTACTTTGCTCAGTTGAACCGTACCCTACGCAGGATAGTGAGAGCTATACCGAGGCTATCTTCTACGCCTCGTGAGGCACCGGTTGAGAGGGTGCAGAGACAAGATGTTGTTGACTTCTTTGGTACGAGATAGGATAACCCGTACAAGCGGATCAGTGGCTGCATGATACGAGATGGATCATGAGGCAGATGAGACTGAGGTCAGAGGATAAGCTATCGTGTGTGTTATCGCTTCTAAAGGGAAACGTGAGAGAGCGGAGGGAGACTGTTAAGCAGGGTTGATATCCTCATCGTCCTAAGTGGGAGGACTTTCTTGAGGAGTTTGAGAGTAAGTATGTGGGCGAGACGCACATCGACACCCTGAAGGAGCGGTTTACCCATCTGGTTCAAGGGAACCGTTCGATCTTCGCTTATGAGTAGGAGTTTCTTTAGTTGAGCCGGTATGCCCTGGAGCTTGTTGCTACCGAGAAGATGAGGTGTAAGAGGTTCTTGAGAGGTCTGAGGAAGGAGATCTAGACTTATCTTACTGCTAGACCACCCACCGTGTTTTTAGAGTTGGCTGCCAGTGCTAAGTCGTTGAAGCAGGTTCAAGGTTTGACCTATGGGCCGTCTGTTGGCCAAGGAGTCTCTGGTGGAGCTAGTCAGAGTCGTGCCGGTAACTCTCAGTCCCACTCTAGTAGGAGTAGGAACCGTTGGAACCAGAAAAAAGGAGCATCGAATCAGAGTTCGAGGTCGGATTAGAAGTCAGAGTCTATGGGACGTAGGAGGCAGTTTGTGTCTTCTTCTGCTGGGAGTCCAGAGAGTTTACAGAGGAGTGTCAGTGTTTAGACTTGCAAGCGTTGTGGCCAGAGCCATCGAGGAGAGTGTTGGGGCAATGCCGGAGCTTATTTTCAGTGTGGGTCCTTGGATCACCTTGTGAGAGACTGTCCTGAGGTTGTTACGTCTACTCCCGGTCAGGGTCAGAGGATTGTGTTTTAGGCTCAGAGAGGTCGTGGATTATCTCATGGCGGAGCTAGCCATGCTTCAGGAGGTACATTTCAATCCGCTGCTAGAGCACCAGCGAGACAGTATGCAGTGAGGGCACAAGAGGACTGTGCAGCCAAAGATGTGATCTCAGGTACGTTTAATTTGTTTTCTGTAACTATAGTTGCTCTTGTGGACTCGGGGTCTACCCACTCGTATATCCGTAGTGGGATATCTCAGCAGTGGAGGTTACCAGCACAGGATCTTGAGATAGGGGTCCATGTGACAAGCCCTTTGGGGTTGGATGTGTTGGTGGATAAGGTGTATCGGAGGTTTCCGATCGAGGTGTAAGGATCTATCTTCTCGGCTGATCTTATGGTCTTGTTGTTTTAAGAGTTCGACGCAATCCTAGGGATGGATTAGTTGTTCGAACATGATGCAAGTTTGGGGTACAGAACTAAGAGTTTGAAGCTCAGAGTGGCAGATGGTTCTAAGCTTGTTGTGAGGGGTGAAAGAAACCCGTGTTTACCGAATATGGTATCAGCGTTGACAGCTCAGAGGTTGATCCAGCAGGGTTGTGAGGCTTTCTTAGCCCACGTGGTAGATGTGAGTGTTGGCAGCCCAGCTTTAGAGAACTTGAGGACAGTCTACGAGTATCCCAACGTTTTCCCAAATGAGTTACTTGGTTTGCCTCCCGATCGTGAGTTGGAGTTACGGATAGAGGTGTTGCCTGGTACAACATCGGTGTCCATAGCACCTTACCGTATGGCACCGACAGAGATGAGAGAGTTAAAACAACATATCCAGGAGTTGCTTGAGAGAGGTTTTATCAGGCTGAGTGTGTCACCGTGGGGAGCACCTGTTTTGTTTGTTAAGAAGAAGGACGGATCGATGAGGATGTGCATCGACTACCGTCAGCTCAATAAGGTTACGATCAAGAATCGTTATCCTTTGCCTAGGATCGATGATCTTTTTGATCATTTGAGGGGTGCTCGTGTGTTTTCTAAGATAGACTTGAGATCAGGGTACTACCAGTTAAAGGTGGTGGATGAGGATGTTCGGAAGACTACTTTTAGGACGCGATACGGACACTACGAGTTTCTAGTGATGCCGTTTGGGCTCACTAATGCACCTGCAGCTTTTATGGACTTGATAAACCGGATCTTTCAGCCGTATCTAGATCAGTTTGTAGTTGTGTTCATCGATGATATCTTGGTGTATTCACACTCAAAGGAGGAGCATGATTATCACCTAAGAGTGGTTCTTCAGGTATTGAGGGATAGGCATTTATACACCAAGTTCAGTAAATGCGAGTTTTGGTTGTTTGAGGTGGCGTTTCTTGGCCACATAGTTGCAGCGGATGGAATCCGAGTAGATCTACAGAAGATCCAAGCTCTGGTGGAGTGGAAACCACCAAGGAATGTATCGGGAGTCCGTAGCTTTCTTGGACTTGCCGGATACTATAGGAGGTTCGTTAAGGGTTTTTCGATCGTAGTGGCCCCTTTGACCAAGTTGCTTCAGAAGGGAGTTCCTTTTGTATGGAACGAGAGAAGACAATAGAGTTTTGAGCAGTTGAAAGCTTATCTGACAGAGGTACTGGTCTTGACGCAACCAGAACCGGGAAAGGATTATGTAGTGTTTAGTGATGCTTCCTTGAATGGGTTAGGTTGTATGCTCATGCAAGAAGGTAAGGTGGTTGCTTACGCCTCGAGGCAGTTGAAAACCCATGAGAGGAACTATCCTACACACGATCTTGAGCTTGTAGCAGTTATCTTCGCTTTGAAGATATGAAGGCATTATCTCTATGGGGAGAAATGCTACAACTACACCGACCATAAGAGTTTGAAGTATCTGTTTACCCAGAAAGAGTTAAATTTGAGACAACGTCGGTGGATAGAGTTGTTAAAGGACTATGACTGTGTCATAGAGTATCATCCGGGCAAGGCGAACATGGTCGCCGATGTTTTGAGTAGGAAGTCTATATCGGACTTGAGAGCTTTGTTGCTCAGTTGAGGATGACCGATGACGGGGGTCTTTTTGCTGAGTTGCGTGTGGAGCCCACGCTTGTTCAGGAGATAAAGAGAGCACAGGTGTTGGACAAGGAGTTGGTAGCTCAGAGGTTGTTCAGAAAGGTGAGTCGTCAGACTTTGAAGTACAAGATGGTGGTTTTTTGTACTTTTAGGGTCGGTTGTATGTTCCCGCCTTGGAGGATCTAAGGGATCGTATCTTGTTGGAAGCTCACCGTATTCCGTTTTCTATTCACCCGGGTAGTAACAAGATGTATCAGGATCTTCGTCCTTTCTTTTGATGGCCGTGTATGAAAAGAGATGTGTCAGAGTTTGTGACAAGGTGTTTGGCATGTCAGCAAGTTAAAGCGGAACATCAAGTTCCTTCAGGTTTGCTTCAGCCTATCCAGATTCCACAGTGGAAGTGGGATCGTGTGACCTTTTTCACCGGGTTACCGATGACGTTGAGGAAACATGATGCTATATGGGTCATAGTTGATCGGTTAATCAAGTCAACTCACTTCTTAACAGTAAGGATGGACTTTAGTTTGGAAATGTTGGCTCAGTTGTACATCAAGGAGATTGTGAGGTTGCATGGGGTACCTTCATCGATCATATCGGATAGGGATCCGAGGTTCACAGCGAGGTTATAGAAGTCTATCCACAAGGCTTTAGACACCAAGTTGCACTTTAGTATAGCTTTTCATCCTCAGACCGATGGACAGTCCGAGAGAGTTATCTAGATCTTGAAGGATACGCTTCGATGTTGTGCAGTAGGCTTTGCTCGTAGTTAGGAGGAGCAGTTACCGTTGGTAGAGTTTACTTACAACAATAGTTATCATTCGAGCATCAGGATGGCTCCTTTTGAGGCCTTGTACGGACGCAGGTGTAGGACACCTTTGTGTTGAATAGAGCTCAATGAGAGAAAGATAGTGGGTTCGGAACTTGTTAAGGAAACTGAGGAGAAAGTTCAGATCATCAAGGAGAGGTTACAAGCGGTTTTTGACAGACAGAAGGCTTATGTGGATAAGAAGCGTAAGCACATCGAGTATGAGCTTGGTGAGAAAGTGTTTCTCAAGGTATCTTCATGGAAGGGTATCATCTGGTTTGGTCGGAAGAGAAAGTTGAGTCCAAGGTACATTGGGCCTTATGAGGTACTTCAGAGGGTTGGACCAGTAGCTTATCGGCTAGCTTTGCCTTCGGAGTTGGCATGTATACACGATGTGTTCCACGTGTCTATATTGAGACGTTACCGTTCCGATCCCTCACATATGGTTCAGCTTGAGGAAATCGAAGTCAATATGGATTTGACCTATGAGGAAAGGCCCATCGGAATCGTAGATAGAGAAGTCAAAGAGCTTCGGAATAAGAGTTACCTTTGGTAAAAGTTTTGTGGAGGAATCATGGGATCGAAGAGGCCACGTGGGAGGCGGAGAAGGACATGAGAGCTTAGTATCCTCATATCTTCCTGACAAGTAAATTTCGATGACGAAATTTTCTTTAAAAAGGGGAGAGTTGGAATGACCCGAATTTCTCGTATCCGAGGATCGGGTTAACCCGAGACGTTGGGACTTGGTTTTGGGCTTGTGTTTTATGGTTTTGGGCTTGTTGGGCCTTGAGAGTTGTTGGGTTTTAGAAGTTGAGATGGGGGCATTCTTGTAATTGCCTTTTTGGATGAAAGTTGAGTTTTGGGGAAGAGAAATGATTTTCTCTGCAGAAAATCAGAGGGTGAAGTCATTTCCCCTTCTTCTCTTGTTCTTCATCTTTTTCCCATCTAATCTCAAGTGTAAAGGTGAGATCTTTAGTGTTTTGTGTGGTAACCACGTTTTGGTGCAAGAGAGTGTGTTGTAGAGGTGTTTAAGATCTATCTAATGAGGTAAGAACATGTTGTTTTGGTGAGGATGAAGGTTTTGGTGGGGGGGTTGGGTTGAGCTCGGGATTGAGTTTTAGAGCTTTAATCTTAGTCCTTTTTGTGTTCTTAAACCTTGAGGAATCATCCTAAGTTCTCCCTAATCCATTCTTCATCTTTCTCTTGTAGAGAAAGAGGCTTGTGAGCCATCATCTAGCTTTGGAAGAGGAAAAGCTTGAAGAGGTGTGGAACTCATTTTTGTTGCTGAGTTTGCTTGAGATTGATACTCCCAACTCTTCTAATTTTTATGCATATCATTGTAGGAGGCATTCATATAGTTTGGTGTATGTGTGTGCTTGGTTTGAGCTTGACATGTGTTAATGGTGGAAATCGTAACTTTGCGTTAAAGGGAGGATAAATGATACTAGAACACCTTAAACACTCTTAAAAATGAGTAGAAAGACTTTAGAATCGATTAGATTATGTTTGGGGCTAAAAATCTAGAATTTCTAAGTGCAGACCCATCCTTTGTGCAGGGGGTATCGATAATCGGGATACCGGTATCGATACCCATGAGTATAGTTTGGCTTTTTGTTCAGGGGTATCGAACCATGGTTCGATACCGAGGGATTCCAGAAACTTTTTGTATCGATATGTGTATTGAAACAGTCTTCCCCCTTTTGTTGACTTTGACTTTGGTCAAGCAGTATCGATACCCTTGTGTTTCGATACCCTACCTAAGGGTATCGATACCCCTGTGTATTTTGGTTAAGTTGAGTAGAGTTTTGGGCTCGGTGATCGTAATAAATAAATACTTAAATCTAAAAGCTAAGAAATAACTTATCGAACTAAGATTGATGTTATAAATCCAAAAGTCTAATTGAGGTAAGGTTTAATATGTCTTGTCGTGATAAGATCCTAGGTGGATCGTTTGTGTGGTTTGAGTCCTTGAGTGTTAGAAATCCGGATATCCATAAGTGTTACAACACGTTGAAGGCCATCCGATGTAACATGTTGGGTGATGATTGAAAACTTTTATTCCGAGTGTTGGACGGCCTCCACCCCTTTCCGAATGTTGGGCGGCCTCGTTCGAAGATGTCCGATGTAACATTCCGGTCATAGGATTTGAGGGCGGCCTCAATCCTGAGTGTAGGATCCCGATGCTGTGTGGACGCGGGCCTCGCTCTTGTGTGATGACTTGTGTGATTGTATATGTTGTGTGCGTCAATATACATTTATTTATGCCATATAATAGGCAAGCATGCTAGACCATCATACCATGCATGAGATTATGTGCCATACTTTACTGCTTTTGATATGCATGATGTTGGTCGAGTTTGGCGTATCCACTGAGCTTGTGTGGCTCAGCGTTCGAAATCTGTTTTCATACGTAGGTTAGGTGAAGCGGGTCTCGTGGAGCACCATCAAATTTTGGACTTTCAGCATCGACCGAGTTGTCAGAGTACATTTATTAGATGTAGTGGGCATAGTATTATGTTGAACCCTATTTGTAATTTGTAACTCTGTTATTTTAAATTTGGGTCAAATGTTTTTAAATAGTCTGTAATATTTTGGGCTTGTTTTGATTCAAGCGGATTTTATGGAAATTGGCTTTGGATTCTTTGTGATTTTATTATTAGACTTTTAAAAGAAATTTTTAGATACGGGTTTTGGGCCGGAGGCCCAATGTGACATCCGGGTCGGGTGTTACATATATAGTATTTTTATAATTATGTCCTTAAAATTAATTTTTTTTATTTATAATTTAATTTTTAAAATTATATTTTTTTATAATTAAGTCCCTATTTTTTGCAATTTATTCACTAAATTTATTTATTTTCTATATATCGGGTCGAATCAAATTCGAGTTTAGATTATTTATTTTCGGTCCAGGTTAGATTTTTGAAAAAAAATATTCGGTTTGATTCGGATGGGTCAAAAATCCAACCCGACTCGTGCTCATCTCTATCTCCACCTACAAGAAAGATGACCAAGAGATTATTATTCTATCTAGATGGTTTAAGGAAGATAAAACAACCATTTAATCACACTAAAACCCTCCTCAAAACCTATTCCCGCTCATCCTTAAACCACCCAACCAAAAACTCAACTTTCACCATTTTTAACCAAACTTATCTTGCAAGATAAATCATTTTGAGCTGAACAACCCTTCCTCTAGCCTCCAAACGTGATTCTCTCAGTTAACACATAAAAGACCTACCTTTAGTGATATATTTGGAAGAGAAAGATGGCTAGGGGAAGATGAGAAAGAGTAGTAAAGAGGGTGATCTCATTCTCTGCATAATGTAAAAAATTAAGCCTCTTAACCCCTTTTCAAAACACGCCATTTAGACAATTACCAAACTATTCTCAAGTCATCTTTCAAGCACAAGTCCAACAACAACCCTTAAGCCCAATAAAATTCTCAAGACACAAACACGAGGCCCGTTACCTCGGGTTAACCCAACTTTGAGTCTCGAAACTCAGTCGTGATAATTTTTATAGAATTTTTGGAGAATTTTTAAACTTACTCTGACGGTCATATTCAGATAGTGAGAGATTAAATTTCGTTAAAAATGAGTTAACTATTGCATGATCATTTAGTTTTATAAAATTTTAGAGTTTTCTACAAATATTTGTTAAAGATCTTAAGGTGATTTATACGAATACGATTTAATTATCTTTAGACTTCAAATATAACAATCTTTATTCTCATTTCCATTTAAACTTCCGTAATAAAACTTTTGCGTCCCTACCCTCCTAAATAGTGATTTCAATTATTTCTATATACATTGATTCGAATCTCCATAATTCTAGATTATTCTCTACTAGATTACCACCGTAAATGTACGAGCTTTTGTCATTTTAAACCTGGGGAAATATAAAGGAAAGTGCCAGGACAAAACAAAAGGGGTTACGTTCCAATTTGTTACTTAAAAAAGCAGCATGGAAAGACGGTAAATATAGAGAAATTATATCTTAGGTCAGTCTCATCACGTCATTCATGAGACTAACTAATAGAAACTGTCCATCTCATTATTTTTTAATTTTCCAAATAAAAATTCACTTGAGAAAAAATTATGATATGGAAAAATTATTGAAGTGGACAGTTTTTATTGATTGGTCCATGGACAGGTGATGGGATTTGACCCATAATATAATTTTGTAAATACGAGAGTACACAGATTCCAATTTCGTCAATTACGAGATACAACAATATAAATCTTGTTCCATTTTCATAATTTCATTGCATTTTACAGCCCTCTCATGTCCATATCTAAGGGTACAATGTTCCCCGTCTTTCCTTCTTTATCATTTAGCAATCCATCCATTCCCATCTTCTCCATAGATTTTGCTCATAATTGATTGCTTCCCAAACACACCCCTTTTTCCTATACAAATTTATCTCCAATATTAATCATTCTTCTTTGTACAAATGGAACACCCAAGAAACATGACATGGATCCTGTCTGCAGTGTTTCTGATCAGTTCTGCTGCTATAACATCTACTTCTGCTTGCTCTAATGGACAATGCAAGGTTAATTCTTTTTTTTTTTTTGGTTTTGAGAATGGACCTGAAACAGAAAATGAAACATGTTAAGAGAGGTAAAGAGAATTCGAATGTCAACTAAAAGCAATCTCGGAGTCGGACCTCTCTTAACATGTTGTCTTCATCTTGCATGTTCCTGTCTCAGTTCTTCTTCCTGTGTGCATTTTTTAATGTTGTATCTTAACGGTGTTGTTTTTAACTGCAGCTCGGAGATGGATGTTCATCTGATGCAGACTGCCAAACCGGGCTGTCTTGTTTTTCTTGTTCCGAAGCATTCCAAGGCTCGAGATGTATCCGATCATCAGCCACCAACCAATTCCAGATTACGGTAACGCTTGTTACATTTCAGTTTCTGGATTTTCGATGAATATTAGTATCGGACACGAATACTTTAATGAAATAAATGAATCATTTAGAATGAATTTCACGTTTCACTAACATAGAACAACATATATTTCCGAGAAGAATTCTCTTCCATTCAACAAATATGCTTTTGTTACAACACATAATTCGTTTGCCAACGAAGAGGAGCCACATCATACCGGACTTCGAGTTACCTTCGTAAACCAAGAGGACAGTGTAACAAAACAGTTAAATGTAAGATATTTTGTTTTGTGAGGTAACTAATCATGTTCTGTGTATTACAAAAAATTGCATTTTAGTTGATTGGTTTCTCTTTCAGAATGGTGTTCGAGCATTGATGCTCGACACATACGAGTTCAAGGGAGACATATGGTTGTGCCATTCTTTTGGAGGAAAGTGCCATGACTTTACTGCATTTGTATGTTAATTCAAATCCCAATTCTCCTGTTTTGATTTCATTTCTGCATCTTGAAGGAGAAAGAAACTGAAAGCCCTTGAATTTATTTCTTTGTAGTGGCTTGCTATTGACACTTTGAAGCAAGTGGAGTCATTTTTATCTGCAAATCCATCAGAGATTGTGACATTGTTCCTAGAAGATTATGTTGATACCCCAAATGCGTTATCAAACGTTTTCCAAGATTCAGGCCTAATGAAGTACTGGTTTCCGGTCTCGAGTATGCCGGGGAATGGTGAAGATTGGCCATTAGTAAAGGATATGGTTGCTAATAACCAAAGACTAGTTGTCTTCACTTCAAAACATTCAAAGCAAGAGAGTGAAGGAATAGCATATCAATGGAACTATGTGGTTGAGAATCAATGTAATACAATTTCCTCAATTGTAAGAAAAATCTGTCATAAGTTATAGCATTTATATGCTTTTGTCCTAAAATTGCAGATGGGGATGATGGGGAGCATTCAGGACAATGCAGCAACCGCGCAGAGTCGGCACCGCTCGATAACAAAACAAAATCTCTGGTTCTGATAAACCACTTTCATTCAATTCCAGTCAAAGTACTTGTTTGTGGAGACAATTCAGGTAGTCTTTTGAGTATGCTTGATACATGCCACGGAACAGCAGGCAACAGGTGGGCAAACTTTGTTGCGGTTAACTATTACAAGGTACACATTTTGCCGGTCACTATCTCGGTCTTCGATAAGCGATTTCGTAATCATATGTGATCTCAAATGACCATCTTTTTTCTCTCTTGTGGATCATTGTTGCAGAGAAGTGAGGGTGGAGGAGTGTTCCAAGCTGTTGACAAGTTGAATGGCCAGATGTTATGCGGCTGTGATGATGTCCATTCATGCAAGGTAAAAGATCACCAGAACTTACTGTAATCTATGGTTTGATTGAATTTGAATGTGTATGTATATATGTATGTATGAATGTCCATTCCTATTGCTTGATTGCAGCCCGGATCATCATCTCCAAATTGTTCTGCACTTAAGGGCCTGTGAATTTCGTTTTCAGAGGTTTGAGATTTATATACACAAAGTTAATAAGAATCTTCAATTTTGTAATTGCTTCGGCTTGTGTGAAAATGAAGATATTATTTTTTTTTTATCATTTTACTATTTATTTTTTAGTGTACAACAATTTTTAATATTTTATTTTTATTTAAAATTTATTATTAATAGGTAAAAATCGCCGAGTAAACGTTCAATGATTTTTCTTGGAGTAGCATATCTTCACTTATTGACATAGTGATATCACATATATGAAGATATTAACGTTAAATTTTATTGATATGACATCATATTTTAAAAATATTATTTTTTATTAATTTTAATTAATACGATAACACATGACATAATATGATTTATTAAAAACCTCAATTAATGTATTTGATGGGAATTAACCCACATCAAATGTTTGGTAAACTTAATAAACAACTATAAAGCCAAATTACTTTATTATTATTATTATTATTTTATCACCGCTTATTTTATATAGGTTTAATGTAGAAATTATACATAAACTCTATATTTTTTTACATAATTGTTTAATATTTTTAATTAAAATAGTTTTTTAAAATTTTATTTTGTTAGTATTAGAGTAACACTGCTACAAAAATTAACTAAATAAAAAATTAAGTATCTGAATTATATATTTTTTGAGATATGTATCTAATATTTTTTAAACTAAAATAAATTTAAAAATTTTTATTCTCGGTGTTTTAAGATAATATCGTTAAAAAATTATTACTCAATATAATTTATCATGAGACTATTTTAATTTTTATAAATAAATTAAAAAGTAATTTAAACGAATCTAAAATAATCAAGAAGCAATTTATCTAAAAAATTCCAAGCATGAAACACCATGACTTTAAAGTGTCCTAGTGGATCGTAACGGTGCAAACTCAAAGGCAAGAGTCCTATTGGACCTTATTTGGAAAGTTAACTAATTTCATCGTTTAAATAACTTGAGGTATCACATACCTGTGTAATATCTTTGTGCAAGTTCAAAGATTTTAAATTAATCACCATATTCAACATTTTTAAGTAAAAATATTATTATATTTTAATTCAAATTATAATTGATAGTTAAGTTAGTTTTATTGTAAATCAATTGAATATTACTTGGTAATTAAGATTTACTTTAATAATTAAATATTTATATTAGACAAGAGATTTTATCGAATAAAATTTTAATGATCAAGTATTTTAATTTATAAATATTGATTGATTTGATCTTTATAATTACAAGAGAATAATAAATGAGAGAGATTTTTTTTTTGATATAATTAGTTTTAGGATCTCTATAACTATAATGACTATGTTGTAGAGATATGATATTGTCACGTTCGTAGAATTCATTTACTTAAGAACGTGCAGCCTTAGACACTCTCTCAATGCAACGCCTAAGTAAGCCTAAAAAGATCAAAGTTAGAGTGCTAAAATCTCTACGAAAAAGAAAGAACAGCTGAAAGGTAAAGAGAGCAAGAGAGATTGAGTGAATGTTTGTTTATTCCTCAAAGAAGAAGTGTGTACAATGAGGTGGGGGAAGACATTTATTTATAGTTGAAGCCCCCTACATCCAACGGCTAAGAAAAGAGTACAACAATGATTGAGATTCAACCTTATCAAAAAATCCCTTATTCTAAGCTACACTCCATAATTACAAGGCTAAGAGATAAGGATACGGCTTAAGGTGATAGAGTTACCAAATCTGATGAAAAAGGCTCTTCAACCCCAAGTGTTGGGCCAAATTCTGAACTGGGCACCCATGGATGTTGAAACTCGGACATGGACTTCATGGCATGCTGGTTGGTGTGTTAGAACTCGAATTTAGGCTCCTTGGGTGCTAAAGAAGGTGCTAAGATGCCCAACATGCTCTTGATGATCTTTGTAGTATCCTGTTGTGTGCTTGTCTCGGACCCTGTGGTGCAGTTTGTGACATACCCTACTGAAACTAGTGACACCCTCGTCACTCGACTGGAATGATATCTTTCCACCTGGTTTTTGAACTGCCAAAGAGCCTCGAATCTAACTCATCTTGGTGGTATGGCTTGAGCAAACTGACACGGAACATTGGATGAGTTCGAATGGTCGATGGCAACTCGATTTTGTAGGCCATGGTGCCTACCCGTTTCAGAACTTTGAAATAACCCTCATATCTCCGCACAAGCCCTTTGTGCACTGTTGGGTTGTACAGAATCCCGGTCAACTTGGCAAGAAATAGGTCCCCAACTTGGAAATTCACGTCCCTCCATTTCGTGTCGACCACTTCATAGTCCGTTTCCCCTGTCTTGTGTAAAAAAGCTTGGGCTAAGTCTTGATGTTCTTGCCACTCCTTGGAAAACTTATGAGCTGTTGGATTAGGCCCCTCATACTTGGTCCCAACTGTGCTGGGTATAAACGGTTGCTTCCTATTAACAATCTCGAACGGGCTCTGGTTTGTCGACTCGCTCCGCTGCAAGTTATAAGAAAACTAGGCCACATCTAACAGCTTTGGCCAGTTGCATTGCGTGACACTCATATAGTGCCTCAGGTAGATCTCCAAAAGTACATTGACTCGCTAGGTTTGCCCGTCGATCTGTGGATGAACACTTGTTAAAAAGTTCAAACTCGACCCCAAAAGTTTGAACAACTCTGTCCAAAATCTCCTAGTGAACTGTGTTTCCCGTTCACTAATAATCGTCTTTGGCACCCTAAAATACTTGACAACGTACATGAGGAAAAGACGAGCAGCCTCCTCGGCTGGAAAGACCTTTGATTCTGGAATAAATATCGCATACTTTGAAAACCTGTCAAAAACAACCAAAATGTTTGACAGTCCGTTAGTGTTGGGCGAAGGATAATAAAATCCATGGAAACACTTTCCCATGGTTTATCGGGAATAGACAAAGGCTGCACCAATCCCGCTGGTTTCTTCATCTCAATATTGTCTTGCTGACACACAAGACAAGTCCTCACATAGGCTTCGACATCTTCGCCCATGCACGGCCAGTAGTAGTACTCAGAAATTAGTGGCATCGTCTGGTTCATCCTCGGATGGCCAGTCCATTTAGAATCATGGCATTCTTTCATGATCTCTTTGCGTAATTCTCTAAGTTCAGGCACGTAGAGACAGTTTCCTTGGGTATAAAGCATGTCTCTCTCGAGCCAAAACCCCATGATTTTCCCTTTTTTAGCATAGTCGATCAATATTTTGACTGTTCGGTCATGTGACAATCCCTCTTTGATGCGCTCAAACAATTGTCCCTTCGGCAAACTTACAGACTCAATATTGTACCTTCGACTTAAGGCATCAGCAAAGGTATTCACTTTTCTTTTCTTGTACTCCAAAGAAAAGTCAAATTCTGCAAGAAATTCTTGTCAACTTGCCTGCTTCAGAGAAAATTTGTTTTGGGTGAGAAAATAATTGTTAGCAACATTATCTGTGTAAACCATAAACCTGGACCCAAGAATGTGATGTCATCAAGTGCGCAAATAATGCACCATCATTTTCATTTCCTTTTTGCATAAGGAACCCACCAATAGCAACTCAGATGCATCGGTGTATATCTTAAAAGGCTTGGTGTAATCCGGCAACACCAAAACTGGCTCACTCGCCATGGTCTTCTTCAGTACATCAAAGGCTTCTTGACACTCAGTGCTCCAATCCCACTCCTTGTCTTTCTTCAATAACGCGGTCAAGGGTGCAGCAATATTGGAGTAGCCTTTGACAAATATTCGATAAAAGTTGGCAATCTCTAGAAAGGATTGCAACTCGGTCACCTTTGTTGGCGGATCTTAATCTTTAATCGTCTGTACCTTGGAACCTTCCATCCGAATTTTGCCATCACCAACTATGTGGCCTAGAAAAGAGACCTCAATTTGGGCAAACGAGCATTTTTCTTCTTTGACGTAGAGCTCGTTTTCACGCAAGATCTTGAACACCTGTCTCAAGTGTTCCACATGCTCCCCAAGGCTTTGTTGTAGATGAAAATATCATCCAAGTAAACTACAATGAACTGATAAAGGAAGGGTTGTATTATCTTCTTCATCAACGTGCAAAAGGTGGTAGGAGCATTTATGAGGCCGAAAGGTATCACCAAAAATTCATACGAACCATAGCGTGTAACACAAGTAGTCTTCGGTTCATCTCCTTCTACAATCTATACTTGCCAATATCCAGATCGTAAATCCAACTTGGTGAACCATTTTGCACCACAAAGCTAATAGAACAAGTCAGTAATAAGCGGGATCGGGTACTTATTCTTCACTGTGAGCTTATTCAAAGCCCGATAATTGATGTACATCTGAAGTGACCCGTCATGTTTCTTCTAGAAGAGCACCGGTGCACCATAGGGTGCCTTTGATAGTCGGATATAACAAGCATCGAGGAGTTCCTTCAATTGTCTACGTAACTCCTCCAGCTTGGGCGGAGCCATCGGTAAGGGGCTCTAGCGGGTGGCTCTGTGTTTAGCATAAGATCAATCTTATGATCAATTTCCCTCTTTGGTGGGAGAGCCTTTGGCAACTCGACAGGCATCATATCACAAAATTCTACCAAAACTTGTTCCAATTCTGTTGGAACATTCTCCGACATGGATGGCTCCTCGGTCACCAATGTTGCAACATAAGTTGGTACCTCCTTGTGCACTTTCTTGCAGAATTGGATGGTTGAGATCATCTTGGCTCCAACTTCAACTTCTCGATTGACCGGAATAATGTATTGACCCCTTGAGTCCAATTTGCATAAACAATCGACAAACGGTGCAACAAGTGCATTAATCTTGTCTAGGAAACTAATACCAATGATAAATTTGAAATCATCAAGCAAGATTACCTTGATGTTTTTCTTACCAGACCAGCCCTCAATGTTGAGTTTAACTCTTTTTTCTATCCTGCAATCAAATCCTCCTTGGAATTTATGGTTTTGATAAACCCACTTACCTTCTCAACCGGAAGGTCAAGCTTCTTTGCAGCTTGTTTAGACATGAACAACTCAGAGACATCGGTGTCCACTAGTGCATTCAACTTTTCGCCTACTATGGTGATGTCCACAAACATCAGCCCCTTCTTCTTGGAACCCTTCTTGACCTCCATATAACTAAAAATGAAGCTAAGCTTGAGGGTTTCCTCTTCCTTCTCTTGGATGAAAACAACCTTTTGTTGTCTTTATTGGCAGTTTGCTTTAATATGATTATCCTCATAGTCGAAGCACTTCAAGTATCCTATTTTCTTGTATTCTATATGTTGTGTGTGACCATCATTCTTTTGCTTGTCTCCCCCAACATTGCCTCCGTTCACTCAATACTTCGGCTTTAGTTTGGTTGACTCATTCCTGTTGGCGCTATGTTCCTTTAATGATTCTGCAATGGCCATAGCTTGGAGAGTTTATTCACATCTCTTCTTTCTAATTCGGTATTTGCCCATGGCTTTAACCCATCCATGAACTAGAAAAGTGCATCATTCTTAGATAAATCTGGGATTTAAAGTTGAAGTTCACTGAATTCACGAACATAATCACGGAGGGTTTCAGTGTGCTTAAGTCCTCGAAGCTTCAATCTTGCTTCCTTCTCGGTATTCACAGGGTAAAACTGCTTCTTTAATTCTGCTTGGAACTCAGACCATGTTCCAACAGCGGTGCTTCTATGCTTTTCATCTAAGCACCTACGTCGCCACCGCAATAGAGCGACGTCAGTCAAATAAATGAAAGCAATTATTACCTTCTCGGTATCTCCTATGATACCCATTGCCTTGAAATGTGTCTCAAGTCCCCACATGAAGTTTTCAACTTCCTGAGCAGATTTAGTCCCCTTAAATGGCTTGGGCTTAGAGGCGCCGATCCTGGGCTTGACCACGGTTGCTTCTGCCATTATACCATTCACTATGGCATTCTTGTAGATCAGAAGCTCGGTATTGAGCTTCTTGATCTTCGTCATCATCTCATCCTTCATCTTCTCCACGAGATCTTTGATGGAGATGGGTCGTTCAACATCTCATATAGGCCATTGGGATTTTCTTAAACGTCCTTCATAATGTCATCCTTCATGGAATCCACCTTCTCGAAGCGCATATCGGCTTCATTTCTCGAAGCACGAGTTTCACGATCAGTTGTTGGGACCTCAGTTGTAGTATGTGGTTCCATTTCTCTTGATCACATATGTTTAAAACTTCACTCTGATACCACTTGTTACGTTCGTAGAACTTTTCTACTCAAGAATATGCGTCCTTAGACGCACTCTCTCAATGCAACGCCTAAGTATGCCTAAAAAGATCAAATCTAAAGTGCTAAGATCTCTGCCGAAAGAAAGAACAATTGAAAGACACAGAGAGCAAGAGAGATTGAGTGAATGCTTGTTTATTCCTCAAAGAAGAAGTGTGTTCAATGAGGTGGGGAAAGCCTCTATTTATAGTTGAAGTCCCCTACATCCAACGGCTAAGAAAATAGTACATCAATGGTTGAGATTCAACCTTATCACACAATCTCTTATTCTAAGCTACATTCCATAATTACAAGGCTAAGAGATAAGGATAAGGCTTAAGGTGATAAACTTGCCAAATCTGATAGAAAAGGCTCTTCAACCCCAAGTTTTGGGCCAAATTCAAAATTAGGCACCCATGGATGTTGAAACTCGGACATGGGCTTCATGGGGTGCTGGTGGGTGTGTTGAAACTCGGATTTGGGCCCCTTGGGTGCTAGAGTGGGTGCTGAGATGCCCAACATGCTCTTGATAGCCTTTGTAGCATCTTATTGTGTGCTTGTCTTGGGCCCTGTGGTGTGATCCGTGACAATATATATATATATATCAAATTATGAAATATCATATATTTGTATTCTTTATATTTTCTTTATTGATATTAGATTATTTGTTTCTCTCTCGTATATATAAGTAGCATAATAAACCACATTAAATATATGGCACGGTAAGCATTAGGCTTATTGGCAAAATAAAGCCCTCAAACATTTTGCAAGCCAAATGAATCTTCACAACCAGCCAAATACGACTTAATTCAGTAACTTAAATCATGGAGAACAGAACAGCAATTATACTTCAAGTAAACAATTACAGTTTCTAAGTATTCAAAGCAGATACTGTTCACTGTTTCATCGAATGCCATGAACTGTGTCACCTACAGAATCATTTTGATGAATTAGAAAACTGACAAATTTGAAAGATTATCAACTTGTAAGCCTAATTAAGCCACAACCATCAAACAATGCAGCAAAGATATGTTCGAATCATCTGATGTTCATCACTAAACCAGCTGATGAAACTCCTCCAAGAATGTCTGAAAATAGTAGCATATGGTAATGGAATCATTAAGTGGTAATGAAATAATACAGGTCCTCACTTTCCTGCTTTACTTGGATTGAATTCCTTTGTGTCTCCACTCTATGGAGATTTGTTGAAAGTTTAAGCAAATCAACACCGGTTCCATTTTCTGTCGAAAGACCCGAGCCATTTGATTGGACTTCAAAGTTAATAGCATGGCCAGCATCAGAGACCCCAACTACCATAGGGTTCATTCCATATGAATGGAGATCATTGGCTTCCTCGGAGCTGTGACCGGCATGGCTCAATAAGTACTGTGATTGAGCTGACAGAAGAGAGAGAGCACAATCTGAGTGTGCAACCCCATATAACTCTTCAACATTAGGATCATTGAAAGCTTCAGTTGCAGATGAAAATGTTCCACCAATGCCATGCACTTGAAAGGAAGATTTAGGTACCAACCGGCCGTTTGTAATCGGTACTACAGGCTCAGGTTCAGGTTCAACTCGAAGTATGTGTGGTGCAACGAAAGGTATTCCTTTCGGGATGGAGGATCCCGGAAATTTGGTACCTGAGAGCCTCACACAGGTGATCGATATGTTACAACTTTAGCAGAATGAAATTCAATAGCCAAAATTGCTACAACCCTGATTTCTTCTCTTTTTAACTAATTGAAATGCATATCTGCATCGAGTGTACTTACATTTTAGCATTGTACATTCCGTCAATATGAATATTGCCTCGGAACAACTTGAATTTATAACTTTATGTCTTAGTTTGGACTGTTCATACCTTGATATGTCTGCAGCAACTTACTCGGTTTTCCGTGGAGGGCATTGAAATATTGCTTCCTTCTGCGCTTGTTATGCCCTGCTAGACGCTTACGACAACTGCGCTTGCCGTCATCGAATTCATCCAGTAAATGAAACCTAACGAAGCACCAGGAGTAACATTTTAGATCAAAATGAAGGGGGAAAATTAGTGTAAATGAAGAAACAAATCAACCTGCTACATTGCTGACAGAATCTCTGTTCAATTCCATTAACAATGACTTTAGCAGTTTTAGAGTGAGCCTCACAAACTTTATGCCTCTTGTGATAATCTTTTGAGAAGCTGAGATCCAAGTTACAACCATAAACTTGACAGCAAGGAGAGTTTGTTCTCCAAGCTTTCTTAGCCATCGAAGGCCGATGAACCGAAGAAACCGCATGAGTTCTGCTATCTTGGACATCTTTATAATCTGCCAATCTCCCTAGCTTCAAATCAATGAGTGAAGCTTTTTGATTGTTGAACTCCATTAAAGAACAATGGTTGGAACCAGATAGCTCTTCGCCACAATATGAACCAGAGGTAAACATACATGTAGGGGAAACTAGCTTTGTAGCAGAATCATTAGGAAATTCAGCACCAAAAATGGCCAAACTGGTGTTACCATGAAAGGTTTTTTTGCTCATATCAGATAAACCAAAATCCATGAATTCCATACTCTCAAGAGCTCCAAAATCAGTGGAAGGCTTGATATCCCAACACAGCATTGGTTTTCTAGTTCTAGCAAAAGCATCAACCGGCATATCCATTTCATCAGTAAATGAAAGGCCTTTCCCTCCAGAACCACAGCTCCAAGATTCCATCAATATAGAAATGTAAATGCCTACATATAAATTTCAAGAACAAGTTGAACCAAAGCTCATAGATTCAAAATAAACAAATAAAACAGGCTATCTGGTCTGCTTTAGCTTACCACACTTCAAAGAAGAAATTCAATGTTTAAACAAGAGATAAAGTAAAGAAAGATTGAAAGAAGAAGAGAAATTTTAATTGTTCATCAATGTGTTCCATGTTTCTCGTGTGGTTGAAGCAGATCCACTGTGAGTGGACATGAATTTTCACTGTTAAAAAGTACTGCAACTGTTGTGTCTGAAAAGCATTTCCAGGTCATTTGTAGCTTTTTGGAGATGCAGATTTTCCTCCAATTCCATTCTTGACCCTTCTTCCACGACAAAAACACTTAAACAAATTATTATTACCATTACTATTACTGTAATGAAAGCAAACCAAGTTATTCATGTCGGTTCACACTAAGTCACACTGCCAAACCAAACTTTCATGCAAAAAAACAGAGGCTGACACTACAATACCCCTGCTTCATATACATGAATATCCAAATTTAACCAACATGTTAAGTATTAGAATCTATAATCTCAACGCACTTACATATAACCTTGAGGTTTAACTTAAACATTAATAATTTTGCAGACCCTGAGATGTTTCTCTTCGATTAATTGGACAAGACAAGACGATGCCCCTGCTTTGCCACTTGTACATATTAGTGAGCTTCAACGTGTCCACCTGGGGAAAAAGATGAAGAAAAGAAAGTTGGCACATTGTGGCAGTGGTGACTGGTGAGTGCTGACCACCTAACTTTCTGCAGCAAAATTGTCCATTGTGTTGCGTTGTTGTAGGAATGCACTGCGCCCTCCTCCAGACAGACAATCTCCATGGATAAGATCACAACTCCTTCATAGCTGCCTTCCCCTTGGTTAGGCTTTAATTTATTAACATCAACTCAATTTGGAATAAAAATCCTCTCCCCCTGTTAGGCTAGACTAGGTTATATAATTTAAGAGTTAAGAGTTTAGAGTTAGGACATATGTAACCCCTAAAATTTACCTAATTTCTTAAAATAAAAGTTAGGGTTTTACGTTACTGAAACTTAATTTGCAAGTTAGGGTTTTATTAATTAAATAATATGATTCAGATAAATTATTACAATAATTAATAATTTAAAATACTAAAAACTTAACAAACCATTAAATAAAGTTCAACCCAAAAGTTTAATAAATATTACAGTCCAGAAGTCCGAAATAAAATCCAAAATCTAAAGCTTATTACAAATAACAAAATATCCGAAATATTTATGATTGTTTTGAAAACTATGAAACATGTGTAAATAGTCTGAAAGCAGTAACCTCCAAGTACCGTAGAAGTCTAGGTCAGAGATCTGAAACAGGAAACTGAGAGGGTGTAAGTTAGGGAGCCTAGTGTGTCTCTAGAGTGCAGATAAACAGGATAACAGAACAGTATAATGCAGATGATGTGAAGTATGCATGATATGCACCAACTCCGAACACCAAAAGAAGAGTAGGTTCCCCTGAACCACTCTAACTCCATCACACCAACAGAAGTGGAAACTCGACCCGTTGGTGGAGCCACTGAACAGAAGTGGTATATTACAAAACCACTGAACAGAAGTGAATTAATCACTAAACTTCCCCGTACACATATAATCCAACCAGATGCAATGTTATGTGCAGATACAGAAACAGAATGCAAGCCTTATATTCTAACATGAGGCATGCATGACAAATATCAGAATCAGAAATGTAATGTTAGGGTGATGCATGATCATACGGAATTTAGCAGAAATAGCACAGACTGAATAAAAAAATTTTAACAAAAGAGAACACACCTGAAGCAGAAGGTCAACGCCTAGAATGATGTCTATTGGACTCAACTTTACCACTAGATCGAGTAGGTGTAGAACCTACGATTAACAAAATGTTAGACACACTACTAAGCTACTATACCGAAAAGTACACTAAATAGAATTAAAACGAAACTCACGTACTGGTCCCGAATGCTGATGAATAGGAGGTCGTCTAGGAGGAGGAGGAGGCAATTGCTCGGGGTCAGAATCTACGTCACCTGAACCAAACAGAAACTGATTCAGAAAACTTTTAGATAAAAATTTGAACTTAAAAGACCTAAAAACGATAATTCGGGTTTGAATTTCGAAAAACGGACAACGACGTCGAACTCAGGACGTCGAAAAACATAAAGTGGTACCGGATCAGAAAAAGTCAATTGTTGCCGTCAGCACAGTCAATGATAACGTATGTCAACAGTGACATCAGCATGAATTAGCGGGTCATGGATCGGATCGGTCGAGTCGGATTTCAGGTCGGGTCAGGTCGGTCATGGGCCAGGATAGATTTTTCGAGAAAATCTGGAAAAATCTAGATTCCCCCAACCTAAATTCTTCAGATTTTCGATACCTTTCTCCCTCGTATTCGATTCAAAACTGGTTTAAAACAGTCCTTCAACAAGTTCGAATCAACACCAAACAATCCACCCCAAACACTCATTCAATCGAATAGAACCAAAACCAAAAATCTGATAACCCAACACAAACGTTAACAACCCCCCTCAGTTAACGAAACCTTAAAACACACCCTTACCACTCCTGAATCGAACAACACAACATCCGAACAACCGTTAAACAAAAACAGAACCAACCTTCCAACAACATTAAACAGATTGAAACAAAAAGTCGAGGAGACTTACCAGCACCAGAATCGGACGAAACAAAAGGGAGCAAGCAAAAGAAGATTTTCTGATCTCAAATAAGTTTCACAGGCAAAGACAAATGATTAAAAAGGAATTAAGGTTGAAGTTAATTCAGGATTTAATTCCCTGAAACCAATACCGAAACGGGGAAGAAGACACAATTAGGGTCTGAAATTGAATAAGGGTATAATTATCCTACAAAGGTTTGAGGTTTCAGAAATTCAAAAGTAGACCTTCAGATTTCCAGAAATTACAAAAATGCCACTAAAAATTCCTAATTCTTTGGGTTTAAAATTAGGGATTCAGATTTCCAATTTAGGAGAAAATTGAATTGTGACAACATAAAATTTATTTTTAATATTGAAGTTTAAAAAGAAATGTTAAAAGAAGGAAAATTTTGTCCTTTAAATTTAGGGTTGACAATGGATCGAATTTGGGTGGGTTGGAGTTCTATCCACCCTAACATCTGCATCCAGAAATGTTATCTAACCCACCTACTATCTATTTGATTATTGACCCAAATCAGTCTCACCCATCAATTATGGATGAAGTGAATGGATTGGATCATAGATGAACTGTATTATTAAAATTTTAAATTAAAATTGCATGCGACAACTAGTAAAAAGCATTTAATACAAAATAAAATTAAAATATTTTACATATCATGATGAGATTTTGAATTAAAATAAGAGAATTAAAAAAATTAAAAAAAAAGTTGAGAATAATTGAGATGCGAAAGTTGTAAAAAAATCAAATGTTGCATAAAAAATCGGAAGAGAACGAAAAGTATGTTAAAATTTAAACAAAAATTAAAAGAAAATCAAAAAATTTAAAAACATATACGTTTTTTATTCAATTCTCGATCAAAATCGTAGGAGAAAAATATAAGACTAAAATTAAAAAATGACTTTGAAATTAGAAAATGAGTAAAATTTTTAGGTTTACCCTAATTCTTTAAGATAATTAATATTTTTTTTAAAATTAATATTATATTAATGGATGGATAAATGGGTGAGTGACGGATTGAATGATGGATTAAAAAAAATTCACCTGAGTCCATCACCCACTCTATCCATCACTCACTTAAAATGGATCAAACACATATTTTATCAGGTTTTCATCCGATTTAATTAGACCGGATGAGCCATCATTTATGGGTAATTGTCATCTCTACTCAAATTATTAGTGAATTATAACTTAGAACCTCAATTTAACGGGATCAAACATTATATCTCTTACCTGATATTTAAGATTTGACTTTTAGCATTAAAAGTGTAGTGATAAATCTAAAAATATATTTGAGGGTGAGAACACGTAGAATCTTAAAATTTTAGGGTGAACACAAGTCATAAATATTATAAAAAAATTAAAAAAATGAAGGTAAATATATAAACTTTAAAAATATTAGGGTGCGCACGAAGCTATCTTATTCTACATATAGATCTACCATTGTAGGAGTGTATACAATTTAATTTCAGTTTAATTTGATAAATTATTTTAATAACCACACTTTCTAATTCAATTGACGTTGATTTTTTTATTTAACATTGGCGTTTTGAAATTATTTTATTTTGATAAAACAATTCTTTTGAGCATTATATGGTAGAGTATTTTCACAAATACTAATTAAAAATTTTACTTTTTAACTAAAAATAATCATTAATAATGCATCTATGTAAATTATTATAAATTAAATAAAAATCAAATCCGATTCGTTTCAAGTAATTATATTTCATAAATTTGTGAATCATAAACTGTCCATAGAGCTTCGTTCAAATCAATTTTCGATTTCTCAATTAATCATGTTCATCTTTACCTGATATTATAAACAAAAAAACAAATTGAATTGTGTTTATAATAATTTTTTTAACAAGTTAATAGCGATTATAGTAGTATTTGTTCTAGAATATAATCTTCACCATTTGAAATTGATCGTTCAATCACTCTATTAGCATCGCTGGTGCTCGTCTATAATAAATTTTTATTACACTTGATATGAAAATTTGATTATATATATGAATTAGAATCAAGTCACACCATGAGTTTTACATTAATTTTAAATTGTTGAATGATAATAATTTTAACTGATCTACATTTGATATCTAATTATAATGGTTGAGTCTTTTAATAATTTTTTTTATACGTAAAAACTTAAATTTAAATTTTTTAATAGATATTAAATTATTTATTAATTTGATCAATATTAGATAATTATATATATTATTTAGTCGAATAAAATTCATACTAACCCTAGTTCGTTCTTAAAAGGCAAGAGAGTAATGGCCAAAAGGAAATAAGGGGAAAGGGTGTCACGAAAAAATGGTAAAGCTGAGTGGGAAGGGCCCCACTTAAGTGTGAACACTAAGGATGGTTCATACGTCCACATCAACAATCTAATCTCCTTTGCAATTTATGTGAAAGCAAAAAACTGGAAAAGTTATTAGTTCACATCTATAGTTTCAAGTAATTAGTAATGTTGATCTTAATTTTTTAAGTGAATCATCACTTTTTTTCTACATGTACTTAGTGGGTTGATAGTTATTAGGTGGTTATTTAAAGATTAACGATCTTGATTGCTTGAACCATGGATGATGTTGTGAACACGGTTCACCTAATAATCTCTCCAAAAACTGATCTATCTATGCTTTATAGTAATAGTGAATTTAGTTCGGGTTCAGTTTAATTTATTAAATTATTTTAATAATTAATTTTTGATTCGGTTAATTTTAGTTCTTGATTTTTTTAATATTAACGTTAGTTTTTAAAAATTTATATTTTATTTTAAAAAAAATAGATTTATTTTATAACTTTTAAACATCAAATGATAAAACTTTAAGATGTTTTTTAAAAATTAAAGTATATCTATAGTATTTTAAGTATAAAATACATATTTTTATCTTATAAAAATAATTTTTTAAAAAAATTAAATTTGATTCAATTTGGTTAAACGCGATTAACCACGATTCATAAACTTATGCACTATAATACCTCAGTTCGGTTTTTAGTTTTGCGGTAAACCATAGTCAACCCTACTTTATAACCATGAGATGGGAGTTTAATGTAAAATAAATTTAGGATACGATTAAAAACAATAAGTTTTGATATTTATTTAAAAAGTATTTTTAATATTATTTTTTAATAAGTATCAAAATTTGTTTTATAAATATTGATATTTATCTAAAATTTTAAAATATTAATAAAAACATTATTTATTAATTATTAAATAAATATTTATACTTATTAAAAATATAAAAAAATAATTTAAATATTATTAAAAAAATATAATTATAAAAATTTGAATAAATTTTTTAAAAATTATCTTCTAATCACACTTTAGATCTTTAGTACTCCAGATCTACCTCCTATGGGGAAACAATCCACCATCATTAAATAGTTGGCCGACATTTTGCATGTGTTTGTACCTGGGATTCAAACGCTAACAATAGAGCATAATAATTGAATAATTAATCTTTAATGATTGAAAGTATATTCTAAAATAAATATTATCAAAATTACCGTGGGTGAATAAGAAAATGAGACATTTTGATATAAGGGTTAAATATTCAAAATTTTCCAATATTTATCATTATATTTTGAGAATATTGATCAATTAACTATTCAATTTTTATGCGATTTAGTTATTTTTTATATAACAATTATTAATTAATTAATATTAGATATTATAAAAATGTATGTACTAATAATTCTCTTAATTTAGATTCATGTACTTTTTTTAGGGTAATAGTCTTGTAACACCTTCAACCCGGTGTCACATTGAGTCTCCGGCTCAAATCATGTATTTCAAAATTTTCATTGACAGTCCAACAATAAAATCCAACTCAAGTCCAAATGTTATTCATAAAAACCATTTAAGTTAAAACATAAGACCAAAATAATATAAAGTAATCAGAGCTCCAAAATATTACAAAATCATTTAAAATATTCGACACAAATTAAAATAAACAGAGTTACAAAACATATAGGGTTCCACATAGTACTAGCCCACTAAATCTACTAATTATACTCTAACAACACGGTCGATTCTGAAATCCAAACCTCAATGGTGCTCCTCCGGACCCGCTTCACTTAACCTACGTATGAAAACATATTTCGAAACACTGAGCTATAAAAGCTCAGCGGGTACGCCGAACTCGGCCAACATCATGCATATCATAAGCAGTAAAGTAGAACATATAAATCTCGTGCATGACATGATGGTCTAGCATGCTTGTTATCTCATGGCGTAGATGAATTTATACTGACGCACACAATATATATATATATCAAAACAAACACTAAGTAATGAGGCCCGCGTCCACACAACATCGGGATCCTACACTACGAGTAGGGCCCGCGTCCACACAGCATCGGGATCCCATAATATAGGATGAGGCCCGCGTCCACACAGTATCGGGATCCCATAATATAGGATGAGGCCCGCGTCCACACAGCATTGTATCCTACATCCGAGATTTGAGGCTTGAGTCCGCACAGCATCGGGATCCTATATTCGGGATGGTCGTCAAAACATCATCCAGAATGTTATATCGGATGGCATTCGACATGTTGCAACACTCTTGGATATCTGGATTTCCATCACATAAGGACTCAAACCAAACAAACGATCCACCTAGGATCTTAGCACAACAAGACGTATTAAGATTATCTCAATTTAGTCTTTCTGTGTTATAATTATTGAATTTGGTTTAACAATCTATTTCATACTTTTAAGATTAATGAGACTATTTATTATAATCACCAAAATCAATTCTCTACTTAAATCTGGCAAGATTACACAAGAGTATCGATACCCTTAGGTGGGGTATTGAAACACCCTGCATTGATACCCACCCAAAGAGGGTATCGAAACACCGATATCGATACTAGTACTGATAGCCTTTGACCAACTTCAAGGTCAACGAAAGGGGATTATCTTATTCGATATTAGTATCGAACCACTAATATTATCCGATGTTACTAAAGGGTTTGGTATCGAACCACAGTTTGATACGCCTCCTTATCAGGCCTATTTTTCTCTCAAGGGTATCAATACACGAGTCACCGGTATCGATACCCCTGAACGAAACTATAGGTTTTGCTTAGAAATTTCTAAACATTGTTCCCAACATTAAATCATTCAACCTCCAAGCATTCCTACTTATTAAGGCAGATGTTTAGGGTGTTTTAACATTAATTTCATGCCACTAAATACATTAATATGAATTTCACCATTAATGACGCTTTACAAGCAAACCAAGCATACATACATAAAATCTATATGCTATACATTCTATCATGAAATGTATGATGAAAGGAAAAGTTCGGAGTACCAACCTTAGCACAAGCAACAGCTCAAAACGTCCACTCTTCCTCTCTTCAATCTTTCTTCTTTCCAGGGCTTGTTGATGGCTCACAACCCTCTTTCTCTACAAAAGAAAGATGAAGAACGAATTAGCAAGGTCTTAGGATGATTCTTGAGACTAAAAACACTTAGAAAACTCAGATTCTAAGCTCTTAAAACTTAAACCCAAGCTCAAACCAAAACCCACACCAAAACCTTCATCCTTACCAAAACAACCCATTTTTACCTCTTTGGGTGGATCTCAAACACCTCAACAACTCCCTCTCTTGCACTAAAACGTGATTCTTAAATAATCACACAAAGATCAAACCTTTTTCGCTCTTCTCCTAGGGTGAGATGAAGAAGATGAAGAGAAAAGCTTCCCTTATCTCACTCTCTGCAGCACACACACCACTCCCCTCTTCTCTTGTCTTTCATAAAGGAAAAGACCAAAAGCCCCTTACTAAAACCTCTCTAACCTAATAACACTCAAGTCCAAAACAAGTCAAAGGCCCAACAACCGGCCCATCAACATAAACCCGAGGCCCAAAACTGAAGCCAAACCCCTCGAGATAACCCAACCCTCGAATCCGAATCCAGGTCGTTACAAGTCTCCCCTTTTCTCATGTCTCCTTTCATGCCTCAATTTTAAATTAGATAATTTAGGGTTTAAAGCTTAGGATTCAAAATTATGGGTTTTGGTTAGGTTTAGGGAATTAGGGATAAAGTATATTTTTAAAGGGTAGAATTTAGGATATAAAAAATAATGGTTAAAGCTTAAAATTCAACTTAAAAAAAATACAACCGAAGAAAAAAATGAAGTACAATAAAAAGGCAGATAAAAATTTAAATTAGTGACGGAAATGTTCCGACGGATTGTAAATCCGTCATAATTTACCGATGGAAATAAATTATTCCGTCATAATATTTAACAATATCGACCAAACATTTTTTCCTTTAGAAATTTGGATAAGCCAAATAAAAAATATTATTTTTATTTATGACGGAACAATGATTCCGTCGCAATTTATGTTTATGTTAATAAAAATATATAATTATTTGATTTGTGAGAGAATAATAATTCTTTCGCAAATAAAATAACAAATACTTCATAAATCTAATTTAAGTTTAAATAAAAAAATAAAATAAAAATTAACATAATATAATATGAAAAAAAAATAATATATGTTTTCTAGATTAAAAACAAAAGAAAATTTAAAAGAATATTTGTAGAGAAGGTTACCTTATTTTTGCAAAAGATCTAAAATTAATATCATAATTTTTTTTATTGCTCTTCGGGTTCAAAATTAATATCGCACTTTAAACATATAACATAAAAAATTGCATATACAATTTTTATCATTTATCAATATTTTTTAATTTAAATATTGATAACTTTATTTGAATTTATTTGCTAGATATTTTTAAACTATTAAAATTAATACTAATATATATATTAATAAAAATATAATTTAAATTTCTGACAGAATATGTGTAATCCCTCCAAAATTAAAATATACTAAAAATTTTATATTGGAGGTAATGAAAAAGAATCTAAAAATTTTTTCCCGTATTTTTAAAAATTTTGATTTAAGTTTGTGATGGAAAAGTTGTAATTCGTCGAAAAAATAAAATATAATATTTTATATAATATTCTATATATATTAACCTTTTTAACTCTTATTATCTCCTTTCATCTTCATCAACATATTCTATTCAACTTCTCCTATACTTATGATTTTCTTAGAAAACTCTTTATTTTTCATTGAAATTTGGAGGTCCATGACCATTACACATGAAGCAGTTGTTTATCACTTTTTCACAAGAAGTCAATAAGCAAGCTAGTGGCTTTTTTTGGTATGTTAAAGTCACCATCCCCTGAACAACGAGAATGTGGATTCTTATCTTCAGTTAACCCTATGTGAATTTACTAAATCAGATATATTTTCATTTATTTCAACTATCAGAAGTGCTTTTTGTCTATAATTTGATTGGTTCTGTTAATGTCATTCATGGATTAATGAATTGATTATTTATATCCAGGGATTCAAATGAAATAAATAGGGTGGATGATTCTGATGGTACAATGGCTTCTTTGTTATTGTTGTTGGTTAGGTTATAATATGAAAATATTGCCTTGAAATCCCGTAAAAATTTTAATTTTTTTAAATTAAATTTAAATTTCCGACAGAAAATGTATAATCTGTCAGAAACATAAAATATGTATTATATTTATTTTTCGACAGATTTTAAATATTCCGTTAAAAATTTTCTAACGGGTTTCTGTCACAGTTTCTGACGGATTATTATGTTTCGTCAGAAACGTTATTTTCGACCAGCATTTTGCTGTCCATCCACTTCTATCAAAAATTCTGTCAATAAACTTAAATTCTCTCACAAATTTCCATATAAATTCCCTCAGAATTTGGAGTTTTTTTGTAGTGACATAAGATCATGAACCTTACTCATACACAATCGAAGCAAGCATTCTAACACCAACCAATACACCTCGGCTAAACCAAAAACCATTCAAAATACCTCATCTGCTCCACATCAAACAAACAAAGCCAATCATCACTCGAAACCACGATGTATGATCAATCCCACCCTTCGCCAATGCGTTTGCCATCGTATTTGCCTCCTTAAAGAACAAATATGAAAATCTTCGACAGACCTCAACAATAGCACGAAAGCATCGTCATGCTATCATGTTCGATGTTCAACTTATAAAATACACGAAATAATAACAAGAGAATTCGATTCAATCATAATCGGATACCCCTCCCTCTATATCAACTCCATAATCATATCCCATGAAAATATTATGGCTCTAACCTCAGCCTTATTCGACTCCATAACACCCAATAGACCTATATTTTTCGTAATCCACCATTGGTTTGAGTGTCATATTGGTAATCTTCCATTATCCCTTGACGGCTCTCAAACTCCCTTCGAATGCACCAGAGCTATTTTTCGTTAGGTTTTGAGTTGTGTGAAAAAGAATAATAAAGAGAAACAAGAATTGTTATGTGGTTGTATGGTTTTATTGAACGTAAAATGCTCAATTTATAGAGCTAATTATAATAAAGAGATAACAAAAATATATTTAAAACCTAAATCTATCCTAACAATTTAGAATTTAAACTTTAAAAATAATTTTGCTCCAACCGCATATCTTTAATTTGATATTTAAAATATTCTAACTTATATTTCCAACACTCCTCCTTGACTTAAAAGATGTAGCCTTCAATTTTTTTTGTTAAAACTTAATCTTTGTCTTGGGAAGAACCTCAATTTACTCATTCTTTGTTATATTTAAGGCAAAACTTTTAACTTTCATTTTTTGTGTTGAATAAAGTTGTACCTTCTGCATCTTTGATCTAGCAATGTTTATCTTCAAACAAGATTTTAAATCCTTTTTTGATAAGTTGTCCAACACTTAACAAATTTTGATCAATGTCAGGCTCAAATAGAATATCAGAAATGAGTTTTATGCATGCTTACCTTTGCACAACTATTGTTCCTTTGCCTTTTACGGGGATATACTGGCCATTTATAATTTTAACTTTTGAAATATTTGTGTTATCAAGTTCCACAAAAAAGATCTTGATCATATGTCATGCGATTTGTGCAACACTAACAGCAAGCCAACTCTTAGAAGTATTTTTATTTTCAACACAAGTTGCAACAAAAGTTCATCCTCCTCCTCGCATTGTTCAGCTGCAACATCGGTTATATCTTGCTATAACGGAGTTTTATATATCTCTTTCACGTGTCCTTGTCTATCGCATTTGTTACAGTTTACATCTGGTCTCCACCAACATTTTCTGCTGAGGATGATTAGTTTTTCATAGTGAGTATGTGATAGATATCATCTATTTCTTAGCTTATTGTTTGGAATCTTCTTGTATTTATGGGCTTGAAATACTCTTTCTACGAAATTCTCTTGCCTCATGTGTCTTCTGATTTTTAAAGCCTGTAATGATGTTAAAAGTTCTTCCAAAACAATACTTGAAAGATCTTTATTATTCTTCAATTAATATATTGTTGGTTCAAACTTTTCAGGAAGTGTAACCTGAATATTTTCAACAATTTTTTTATCAAAGAATTTTTTACCTAACATTCTCACATTGTCTGCAATTTCGACACGTTCATCAACATAATCTTTTACTAACTCAAACTCTATTTTCTTTATTTCCAATTCACGAAGTAAATTCATTACTTCATATTCTTCGTTATTTCATTCTCTTCATATTGTTCTTTAAGATACTCCCAGATTTTTGCAGTAGAATTGAAGTGCACTATTTTTGTGAAAATTGTTGGTGAAACAACAAAAAGCAGACATGACTTTGCTTTTGCTTTTTTTGTCTTTTTCTCTTTATGATTCTTCATTTGAGCCACTATTGGATTCACCGAAAGTGAATTAATTTCATGATCCTCTTTCATTGTATCTCAAACATCAAGAGCTTGCATGTGAACACTCATCTTAATAGACCAGATTTGGCAATTTTGTTCGTTGAAGATTGGTGGTACCATTACAAAACTCGTCTCTTCCATTTTTGACATGTCTCTCAAAATAAAGAGCTCTGATACCAATTGTAGATTTTTGAGATGTGTGAAAAAGAATAATAAAGAGGAACAAGAATTGTTCTGTGAGAGTTTGATTTTATTGAATGTAAAATGCTCAATTTTTTGAGCTAATTATAATAAAGAGAGAACAAAAATATATTTAAAATTTGAAATATATACTAACAATTTAAAATTTAAACTTTAAAAATGATTTTGCTCCAATCGTATATCTTCAATTTAATATCTGAAATATTCTAAGTCATATTTCCAATATTTACTTTGATTTTCCCAAGATTTGTTTCATTGAGAGTTTGATTTTGTAAACAACCAAAATATACTGAAGAAATAAAGAAGAACAAATAAGTAAATTTACAAAAAAAGAAGAAGAAACGAGGAAAGACTAGAAACTTTTATTCATTTATTCGATAATCTCAACAAACCTATCATGATTCACACAACCTTTTAACCTAATACCAATAAAACGATAACGTTTTATTTATTCCTAGGCCACCCAAACACTGCGTACCATTAAATACTAAAATTCTCTTAAACCAACATTAACGGCTAACAATCATTCAAATAAAAGACAAGACTCAAACGGTAAAGAAAACAAATAGAGAAAAACAATTACTCCCTTGACAATATTCCCTCCTTCAAAGCATCCTTGACCTTAAGGATCAAAAGCTGGAAATTTCTACCTCAAGTGATGTAGAACTTTCCAAGTTGCATTCTCAGGGAAAGCATTAGATCATTCAACTAGAACCTCTTTCACATCATGATTCTCCTTTATGCCAATCTTTCGATCCAATATTCTTATTGGTTCTTTGCTTATATTATCCTCTAAGTTAATGATGGTTAATTTCTCCTATATTTTGTGTACTCCAACTCTTTTCTTCAACTAAGAAACATGAAAAACATGATTCACTCTCAAGTTGTCTAAATTTTTTAACTTGTAAGCAGTTACTCCTATCTTTTCTGTAATTAAAAAGGTACCAAATCATCCAGGCGGAAAAACCCAGGATGATGCAAGTCTCCTTACTTTTCTGACAAATCATACACCCCTTTACCATTTGCTTGACCTCCTTCCTAAGCCCCATTCAATAAAAAAACTGCATTCAATCTATGTATGGTTGTTGGTGCACCAGAGTGTTCCCCTTAAGCACTATTGTGGAAAAAATCAATCAATTTCCTTCTCAAATTTAGGTCATTGTCTACCACCTATTTATCCTTCCTCTTCAGAGTTATTTCATCTCAACTATACTTTGGATGTTTGTTTGCTCATTTTCTGTACTCTTGATGATCTTCTACAACTTCTCATCACTAGTTTAGGCATCCCTCACTTTGTCCATGACTGATGCGTGTCAAATATGCGTAATTTATGCAAGTGAATACGTCGCAAGTAATAAAGTGATGAGTAAATTAGATATTGTCTCCACGGGGATTGGTGTACTTAATATATCTTCTTTTTTCTCCTTGCTCTATAAAAAGAAATAAAATAAAGAAAACAAGTAGTTGAGTTTTGATTAAGCTAAATAAAGTAATTAAAGAAAGCTAAATAAAAGGAGATCAAATTGAGAAAGAGGGCAAGACCAGTTGTGTTGTATAGTAGATTTGATTGATTTGTTTTTGTTCAATACAATTGCACTACACTGCCCCGGTAATACTACAGATTACTATCTCGGCAGCGATAGTATTTTTCTGCCGCGGCAATCCCTTGCTCTTAGGCAGATTTTACCAAAGTTCGGCAAAGTGTCCTTTGATGGTTTCGCTTATCCCTAAATCGAAATACTGTTGATGACTAGTCATTGATGATACCTCCCACCGTTAATCAATTATAACCAGCAACCAATCTCACACTTCTTTTAGCCGCTGAAACTCCAACCTATCCCTAGGCCGAGTTAATATTTTCCAATCAAGTCAAATATCGTACTTACTCCTTTCGTGAGTCTAACTCTTCCGAGTCTAGACAAATAGATTACTCACAAACTTCTCTCCCGAGCTTGAATGCAAGAACATAGAATGACAAAGAGTAAGCAAACTTTGATATTTTATTGCATTGAAAATAAGAACAAGATACAATCTCTTCTCACTAATACTCAATAACCTTCACCTAAACCCTAAGAAAGATTAGAATATAATGGAAAGAAGAACAATAATGATTCCTAGGGTGAGATTTCTTAATTTGGCTCTTTCTCTTCCTTTGGACGTTTATGTCTTATATAGGCTTGGCCTAAGGCAAACCTTTCCTGACTAGAATACAACTTGGAGTAGGGAATAAGTTATGCATATAGGTTAAATATTTCCAAGTTTAATTCTTCTAGAAGGTTTTTCCCGCGTGGCCTTGTCTTTGGGCTTTCCTTGTGTTGTATAGATCCAATCCTTGAGCTTCTTGTCCAGCAACGTTCTCCTCATTTTTCTCCTTAGCTTGCCTTCCATATTGCTACTTGTCTTCTGCTACCTCAGCATTAGGTCCTGCCTCGGCCACAGTTTGCTACAGCGACAATACTTTTTTCTGCACGGACATAAAAATATAGTAAAGTATGCCTTTTCTATAAATATTATCTTTAATAGCATAATCCCTAAATATATCATATTAAGTATATGCATTGGTCTAAGTAGGTGTAAACAGGCTATAACGCTTACTCCTAGTAATTATATTGAAGCGCAGAATTGGTTATTGGGTACAAAATATCACGGGTTCAAATCTTGTCATCCCTACCTATTACTTCTCGTTTGAGCAGTAATGAGGGAGTAGTTTTAGATTGATTAAAATTAAGCATACATAATCTATCATTTTCTCATATTATATATGATATCTGATAGTATAGGTGTGCGCGATGTATTGGGGTTATCAAATTTATTTCAAAAACACTTAAAATCGAATGATTAAGGTATGATTCATTTGCTATAAAGTACTATCATTTGCGGGCGACACAAAATGTCATTACAAGCATCACACTAAAGTAGGAAATGCGGGTGACACAGTGTCAAATATAGGGATCACAATAAGGTGACGAATACGGGAGACATAAAGTGTCAAATACAAGCATCACAATAAAGTAATAAATACGGACCACATGAAATGTCGAATACAAACATCACGATAAAGTGAGGAATACAGGAAACATGAAGTATCAAATACAAGCTTCAGAATAAAGTGACGAATACGAGAAACATGTAGTATCGAATACAAGCGTCACAATAAAGTGAAGAATACGAACGACGTGAATTGTCGAATGCAGACGTCACAATAAAGTGACGAATAGGGAAGACACAAATATGCGTAACAATAAAGTGTCAAATACGGGTGACACGAAGTGTTAAATACATTTTAAACTCTTAATAATATACCATTAATAATCACGTCACATAGTTGTTTCAATCATTTAAGTACTTAATGGTGATTTAGTCGTTCAAATACTTTCATTACTTAACGAAAGATCATTCATTTCAGAACTTTCGTAATAATTCAGATCTTAAAGGTTGATCTCTTTTTTCATATTAATTCACAAATTTTCAGTGCCTCTTTTCGATCATTTCGTTTACTCCATTCTATTTAGTTTTATTAGTGTTTCTAAACTTATTTAATCATTTTAATTTGTTCAGTAATTTATGTCGCTTTGTTTAATTCAAGCATACAAATAATTTTTTAAAATCAATCTTCGAAAATTTATTAAAAATTCGAGAAGAACAAAATACAAAACAGTCTTGACCATTTAAGCCTTGTTACCATAATGTCCTTAGTGATTCAAGGTTTTTATATGAAATAGTTATTTTACTAGATCAAATATAGATTTTAATATCATTTTTATTCAGTCATTCAAGTACCTCAAAGGCAGTTCTATCAATTCATAACACAATAATTCAGAAAATTTTAATCATTATCAAATATAATCAATTTTTTAATATAAAAGTATTATCTTTTATTTTTGAGTCTCAAAAGACCTTGTATGTTGTTCACTTTCCTAACTGTGCATTTAGTTTTAACTGGCTCATTATCCTTTTTTTTGTGTGTGAACAATTAGTCATTATACACTACAACAATTTTCCATATATAAAGAAAATATTTCATAAAGTAATTTGAAGGTAGTAAAGTGTTACCTCAACTCTAAGCCACCTCGATCAACCATTTAAACTTTCTTCGATCACTTTCGAATTTAACGTCTCTTAAGATTTCTTATATCATAAAATACGACTACCTTCACAATTATATTTTCATTATCGCAAACGAGGGGTTGATTATCCTCAGTATCGGCCATCTATAACACCTCAGTTATAACTTCATAAAATACCTTTAATACAGTAAAATACCTTTAAAACCCATTCATCAAGATCTTATTATTATTTTTTTCAATGTAGCAATTGATCTAACTAAGCAACCAGTGCCTTTGCTTTATACTTGAAAGAATGTATTTACTATTTAAAATGGAAATACTCTTTTTTTTTTCAGTAAATTTCTTTTCTTTCCTTATCACAAAGTTGATTAGATTTGCACTCCGATAATTCAATGACTTGTCTACTTTCAGGAATTCTTAATACCACAACTATATAACATGATTAGGAATAAATACATCCATATTGAGACAATAATCACTTTTAAAAATTAGAAAACATGAGATGGGTGCAAAACCCCATCCTCATAATATTATTTGTACGTCCTATTGCAACGTAGGCTAAGTGAGCATAAAAGAAGAAAAAAATATAAATAAATCTATTGACCATTTCAGCAGGTGAAAGAAATTTTATCCAAGATTTACTATACTATAATATATCTTCTTTCTAATATTAACTCAAATTTTTAAATTTTTTTTACTAATCATTGAATCATGGAGAACCAAAACTAGAGTTTATACACTCCATGCCAAAGCATTTGTTAGTTTCGTGTCATGTTTGGTATACAAGAACATCTTGATATAATTATATTTGTTATTTTTATCTATAATTAAAGCTTTTTATACTTTCTAGTGTTCAATGATAATGCATCCGCCAGGCGAAACAAATAAATTAAACACTCAATTCTTAAATGTTTTTATAATTAAATTTACACAAGAACAAACATAATTGTAAGCGATGACGAGAGTCGATCAACGATCTACCACGAGTTCTATTCGTCTTGAAATAAATATAACGATGATAGTATAAATTTTTTGGTAAGACAACAACGACGGTCGGAAATAAAAAAAAAAATGGGTCTTTTAGCTTTTTCGATGATGAAAACTACTAGACTTTCGCGGTAGACGCTGATTAATCTCCGCGAATGATAATCAGACTTGTAACCAGCAAGGGGAGACGTTCACGTCAATAGTGGCGGTGCTAGTCACGATCGAACCGTGAGATAAATCAAAGCAAAATATAGTGGGGTGGGTGAGAGGTTATGAACCTTTTAAAAATTTTATTTGATAAGAAATAAAAAAGACAATTGAGAAAGACATATATTCAGCTCGATTTTGAATTAACTCTAGAACACCTATGAACTAATATTTAAAAGAAAATTGTTATAATCTAATGTTAAGAGTTTTCTTAGCTCATTTGTCTAAGACTTATGTTTACTAACATTTGGTTGTAGGTTTAAACTCCATGATCGCAAGCATATTTTTTATTTATTATGAAGTTAGGGGTGTTAAATTCTTGATAACATATCAACAACAATATTATTCAACCCTTTTTTATATTGTACCTCTAAATCAAAATTCATCATTTTAACTGCCCATTTCTGTTTAAAGGGAGTTAAACCTCTGTTTTTTGTCAAAAAATCTAAGGTTTTGGTTATCTATCCTAATTTTGAAATGTTGTCCAACCAAATAATTTAATCATTTCTTCTCTGTCATTAAAATAGCCAATATTTTTTCGTATACTGACAACCTTCTATACCTCACCCCAATTCTCTACTGTTATAGGTTTACCCTCTTGTATTAACACAGTTTGCACTCCCATTTCGAATACATCAGTCTCAATTATAAATTCTTTGCTCATGTTTGGTAAAGACAAAATTAGAGCAGTACTTATAGATTCTTTCAAAGCTTTAAAAGAATTTTGAGCTTCAATGTCTCACTTCCAAACTCTCTTTTTAAGTAAATCGATAAGGGGTTTAGTTATACAATCATGACCCTTTATAAATTGCCTGTAATACCCTGAAAGATCAGAAAATCTTTAAACTCTTTAGTATTATGAGGTGTAGGCCATTGTCTAATACATTGTACCTTTGAATCATTCATGTATATACTTCTAGCAGCTATGAAAAAACCCAAGTAGTCTATTTTTTAGCTTCGAAATTACATTTGGTCATCTTGACAAACAATTGATGTGCTTATAGGATTGATAAGATCACCTCTAAAAATGTTGTAAACGTGACTTTCAATCTTGAGAATACACCAGGATGTTATAAAAACGTTAATATAAACTTCCTTAAATGTTTTTTGAAGACCTTGTTCAATAACCCTTAAAAAGTGATAGGGGCATTGGTCAAACCAAAAGGTATTACTGAAATTTCATAATGTCCCTGATCATGAGACTTAAATATTGTCTTGTGCACATCAGTTTCCTTCGTTCTTATTTGGTGTTATCTTAATTTTAAATCCAATTTAAAAAATCAAGTGGTCACTCCAAGTTCATCCAATAATTTCTTAATAATTGGCATGAAGAAACTATCTTTAACAATTATCTGAATCAGCTTTCTATAGTCGGCATATATTTTTCATGCTCCATCTTTCTTCTTAACCATGATTATAGGTGACATAAAAATATTATTTTTGTTTTTATTACTCTAAAACTCAGTATCTCTTTAATTTGTTGTTCAATCTTATCCTTTTGACCAAGATATACCTACAAGGTTTGACTTTAACCACAATATTTTCACCCTTTAATTTTATGTTGTGAGATCTCTACCTTACTAGGGTAGGTCTTGGGGTTCCTCAAATATCATCTTAAATTTTTGTAAGAGCTTCTTGAAAGGCTTGATGCGCAATTTCGAATCGATCACTAAAATCGAAATAATGAGGCAAATGACACAAGGATTTTAGAGTGGTTCGACCACGCCTACATCTACTACCTTAGCACACCACTAAGGATTTCAACTAATTCACTAAAGAATTCGACCTTTTTACCGGTTTAAGGGATAACCGTTACAGCCCTATCTTTTGGACTTGGCTAAGATAGAACCAACTTTAGTTTTTATCTAAGGGTAAACTAGAACCTCTCATTTTACAAAGAGAATTGTTTGGTAAACTAAGTATCTCACAAAGGTGGGTATTTACACAATTAAGCTCACAAGAGAATACAAGATTTACAATAAAATCACTCTCTTAAGACTATGTACAAGAGAAAAGGAAAATGGAGATTTAAACTCAATTTCTCTTGACCGTGTTTCTTGGATGTTGTCTCTAACCATCTTCAAGTGTCCCAAGCTTGGTTTTATAGTGTAGAATCATATTCTAGCCGTTTATAGCCGTTGGGGATATGTTGGAGCCGTTGGTAAGTCAAAAAGTTGAACATTAAATTTTCACCTGCACAGAGGTTTCGAAACCTTTACTAAAGGTTTCGAAAATTTTGCAAAACTGTTTCCAAACCTTTACCATAAGTTTTGAAACCTTTAAGCAATTCAAAAATTATATTTGTTACAGGTCTAAGGTTTTGAAACATTTATCAAGGTTTTGAAACTTTTCTACTAAAGTTTCTAAACTTTTTGCTAAAAGTTTCAAGACTTTCATTCTAGTAGCGAAATGTTTGAGATTGCCCTGAGAGGTTTCGAAACCTTTTACAGGAGGTTTTGAAACTTTTATTTAAAACTCAATTTTAACTATTTTAAAAACGTTTCAAATACTTCTAAAATCTCTCAAAAAAAATTCAAACTTATTTTTAAGTTGTTTGAACATAAGAATCATTTTTGAATTCTTTTCAAATTAGTCCAAAACATTTTTCAATTATTATATCAAAATCAATATCTCAACAATCTCCCCCTTTTTGATATAATAAAACTAACTTGAAAAATTGTTTTTGAGATTGTTCCTCCTTTGCTAAACAAAATTGAATAAGAGAATTAAAGATTTGAACACATTAATGCTCCCCTTATTCATTTGAAAAACCAATTTTTCAAAACATTCTCCCCTTTTTTGTTATATCAAAAATGGTTCAAACAAAGTTTAAAAATTTCAAAGCTCATAACAAAAGAGAATTTTTAAAATAAGTTTTGTTTAAAATAGCTTCCCCTTACTTAAAGCATTAAAAAATAGGCTCAAAAGCTTGACACTTAAAAGATATTGAATTTTAATGTTATATTAAAATAAATCAATTTAAGAACACATGAAAATTCAATTTATTCAAAACTTTAAAACTTTATGCAAACACAAGAATGAAACAATATGATTCATATGCATAAAGAATCATAAAATGTCATGTATTTAAAAAATAGGTAAATAATAATACATACATATTTATAAAAAATATGCAACCAAATATAAATAAAAAACAATAAGCTTAGAGGTTACCCAATTTCTTCATATGTGTGACTTGAGCATTGTTCGATCTTTGATATGCTTGCCATTGCTCCACACACCTACAAAAGACATTTATTTGGATTTTGCTATCCAAATTGCTTTGGATCCATTTGCATTAAGTATAATGTCTTTAGTTCCCTTAGAAACCCATACTTGTCTAATCCTATAAGTTTTTCTTTTCTTTATAGGACAAGTATGCAAGGAATGACCATGATAATGACAACTTTAGCAATTTGTCATTATGTGACAAGATGAATTATTTGAAATGATTTCTTTTTCTTTTGTTAAGCTATCAAACTTAACTTTTAAATCAAAATTTTCTTTTTGAAAATCTTCCTTCTTTGTTTTTGAAAGTTCTAAATCATTTTTCAAAATTTCATTTTGACTTTCAAAATCGATTTTTGATTTCAAAAGAAAATCATTTTTAATTTCAATTTTTGAAATCATTTTCTTAAATTTGGAATTCATGGTCTCAAATTCCAAAAATAATTCATCAAATTTATCTTTAACTCATCAAAAGAATATGAAATAGATTCATTAGAGTTAGAAGATACCTCGGGCTCATCGAGAGACAAAACACCTTCCACCTTGGTTGTTTGAGAAGGTTTGCACTTGATGGGATTTCATCTTTCTTTTCTTCTTTTCCATAGAGTCTCTCAAGTTTCTCCCATATTTCTTTGGCACTCTTGCATGTGGAGACTTTCTTTGAGATGTCTTCATTAAGACCACAAAGAAGGATATGAATCACCTTAGCGTTTAGTTTTGCCTTCGCGTCATTTATACTCCATTGCTTCTTCTTCTTTTTAGGAGCTTCGATGTAGTCATTTTCAACAATGTCCCAAACTTCGAAATCATGGGAATTGATGAATAGCTTCATGATGTTTCTCCATTGAAAGTAGCTTTCTCCTTCGAAGAGCAGAGGACACGTGATAGAGCGGTCTTCTTCAAAGTAAGCCATTTTCTTGAATGATAGACTTCGAGCGATGGATCTTTGCTCCGGATGTTAGTCTGAATCGATGGAGATGAGGCTCTGATACCAATTAAAAGGCTTGATGCGCAAGCTCAAATCGATCACCGATTACCGTCAAGAGGATTGTTTATGGTTCTTGGTTGAATTTACTAAAATCGAAATAATGAGACAAATGACACAAGAATTTTAGAGTGGTTCGGCCACGCCTACATCCACTACCTTAGCACACCACTAAGGATTTCAACCAATCCACTAAAGAATTAGACCTTTTTACCGGTTCAAGGGATAACCGTTACAACCCTATCTTTTGGACTTGGCTAAGATAGAATCAACTCTAGTTTTTGTCTAAAGCTAAACTAGAACTTCTCCTTTTACAAAAGGATTTGTTTGGTAAACTAAGTACCTCACAAAGGAGGATATTTACACAATTAAGCTCACAAGATAATACAAGATTTACAATAAAAACACTCTCTTAAGACTATGTACAAGAGAAAATGAAAATGGAGATTTAAACACAATTTCTCTTGACTATGTTTCTTGGATGTTGTTTCTAACCATCTTCAAGTATCCCAAGCTTGCTTTTATAGTATAGAATCATATTCTAGCCGTTTATATTCGTTGGAAATGTTTTGGAGTAGTTGGTAAGTCAAAAAGTTGAACATTAAATTTTCACCTGCACAGAGGTTTCGAAACTTTTACAAAATTGTTTCAAAACTTTTACCAGAGGTTTTGAAACCTTTAATCAATTCAAAAATTATATCCGTTACAGGTCTAAGGTTTCGAAACCTTTATCAAGGTTTCAAAACT